>JAJJWW010017342.1:0-358308 GCA_023531295.1 Papaver armeniacum
GAGAAAGAGAAATGTTTTTTCAAATTATGGACTGAAATCAGAGAAAGGTGGTGTATTATAATACATTAGGTATTGATTTCTAATTACTAATTAGTGGTTTCCTAACAAACACTCGTGTCCCACACCCACCGTATAAAGGGTATCTTAGCCATTATGGAAATACACACATAGTTTTGGTCAACTATTTGTATTTGTTTCATATTCGGTCAAATTATTGGGAATCAATCATATTTTCGGTCATTTCTACTAGTAAGTTAACTGCATTATACTCTTAATTTGATTTGGTCATGCGTATAATCTTCACAATAGCAAAGCAACAGCAAGCATCTTATATACTATGATTAGGTTCAGTTGAAATAGAATAATTTGCAGTTTCAGTTACCTAGCAAAAAACCAAAAATGACAGCCTCACACTCTAATTCAATACAAACAAAAACCGGCTGTCCCAAATAAAACACAAAAGTTTTGGAAATTTTACTAGTAAACAACGAGATCACCCTTCATGAATCAAACATGAAATAAAGAACTCACAACTGAATATAATTAATCCCAGTAGCTAGGTACCTATATCATATCTGCTTTATAGATTTTTATGAAAAGAGAACACTGCAGAAATATGTCTTGGTATAGAGTTTTTGCGCAATGCTTGTTTTAAGTTTCCTTTGGCCGTTGCTAAGGTTTTCACTGCCGATTTGATTTGTAGTATCCGTTCATCATCTAATCGTTGATTTGATTAATCAGAATCTTTGATTATTGTATTTTGCAAATCAGATCGGTTAAGGCCTGACTGAGAGACAATCATCATACAATCACTGGGTTGGTTTTGGTGTGTAGAACTGGTGAAGCTGATCAACTGTAAAGATCTTTGATTATTTCTCTCAGGAGGATCAAAGATTAGCAAAATCTAGGTATTGTTTAATTAATTTAGCCTTACTGATTTGCAATTTAAAATTTGTTGCTCGCCTTTATAGGGCCTGGCCCTAATACAGATTTAACTACGGCCCGTATAGCAATGGTCTTAGTTACTTACCAAGTTTAGCACGTCCGATAAGCGCCTGTTTAGTTTCCTTTTTGAAGGCATAATTAACAAAAATAATAGTCCCACATCCGAAATTCCATCTCTGTTAGCCTAGTTTATAAGGAAAGATTATCGGACATACTATCGCCAATTGGTAAAGGCTTTTAGCCCTAGGTCTGAGCCATTCTCTGAGCATCCATGTCGTCCATGGGGGCTTACCCCACTGGCCTCCACGCTTGGATGAGCATCCATGTTGTCCTAGGGCTTACCCCAATGGCCTCCACACTTGGATGCTACTACCTCCTCAGATGGCTCAGGGGGTGCCTTACTCAATTGGTTTTTTTGTTTTTCCTCGAATATCTTACCCATGCATCCCTTCCATCATAGACTCTCCAAGACAATAGAATATACATATGCTTTTCAGGCGCTAACTCAAAACTTGTCCAAGCCTGTTTATTAGCAAGAAAAGCCATGATGATGCTTAATTTCTGGATTCAAGTGTCAGACAGATATCAAGATATACCACCACAGACGGACAATATTTGGATTTATAGCAACTGAGCAAATTGCAGGGATCAAGTTGCAAAATCAACGTGAACACCTCCTGAAAGCAAAAATCGAAGCAGAAAAGCTTAGATTAAACCTGGGACAGGATCCAAATCGAAACAGAATGGATCAAAAGCAAACAACTTGAACAAACAAAAGACTTGGTCAAATAATGTGGCTGAGGTTTGGGCAAATAAGAGTGGGTTACTTTCTTTTTTTCTTTTTGTTTTTTGGTCAGAGGGGAATGGGCTGTTGTTGGCAAAAGATATGGCTTTCAAAAAGTTGGAGGCTGAAATTAGTTTAGTTTATACTATCCAACTGTGTAAGAAAAAAGTTCAAGTTCCATGCGCTTACGTTTCAAAAAGTGCCTTACTCAATTGGTTTTTTGTTTTTCCTCGAATATCTTACCCATGCATCCCTTCCATCATAGACTCTTCCCATAAAGACCACATAATTGCATATGGTAGAGACACCCACCCGCAAGCAATGACCACTAAATTACATTATCTTTGTCACATCCACTTGATCATAATTTGATTCAATTCAAAGGTGCTCCTTACTACCAATAACCATCATGCAAGTCAATGTCAGTGAAACGATACTTATATCCTCTTCCAGGTGTACCAAAACTTGCATTACATCTAGGATCTTGTTGTGAACTGCCATTAGGTGGAGGGTTTCCTTTTTGGATTGTTATCACTCAGGTGTGTAGCTTCGCGAGGCTATTGTCTCTCCTTTTCTGGTAAGGAGCCCTCTCTTTGTTTTCACAAGGCAGAATATGGCAAACATAAATTCAGGGTATAGCAGCAACTGTTTTCACAAGGCAGAATATGAATTCTCTCTTGTTAATGTCTGCGTAGATTATCTCGATTCGGCGGAAACTCCAGTAGTAATGCAGGTGAAGATCATACCACAGCTGTCACTAAGTTTAAGTTTCGAGAACTTGCAGCTGCCACAAAGAATTTTGCACCAGAATTAGTTTTAGGTGTTGGGCATACATACAAAGGTTGCTTAAAGAGCGGTGGACAGGTTAGTTAGCATCCATTTGCCGGAACAAAGGTTTTAAGAACTTTCTGATAATTTGGAAAGCTGTTTCAATTATCATCACATTAGCTATTATTATAGTCTTGCATTGACTCATCATCTATTCTCGAATTACTTGTGGTGAGTAATGTACAAAAGTTATCTTCGCAAGTAGTTGTAGTTAGACAAGTAAATGTGGGAAGAATATCCAGCGTTTACCGCAACAGTGACCGGTTAATGCTTTCGACAATTCGTCTCGGTAGAATCTTAAACCATCCTAACATAGTCTATATGATCGGTTACAGCATTCATGGAGACCAGATAGTTTTTGTTCATGAATCCATGCCATTGGGATCCTCAAAAGGATTATTTGCACAGTAAGATGACCTCCTAACTAAATTGCTTAGTTTGAAAGATATACCCCAAGCTGGAATTGCCGCGTCAGACCAACTCCCATGGTCTTTCAACGTTCTAAAATTGGAAAAAATGCAAAATTATCAACTTGCATTTTCCTTTTAATTTGTTTGGGGAGTTTATGGAAACAAAGCACTTTTGAAGGGGGTACATTAATTATATACCCCTAATTTTGACACCCAACAAATATACCCTTATGTGGAGACTTGAACTTATCTATCACTCAAAAGTCTATTTATCTCCTATCTTGAAACAAAAAGTCTTTTTGCTATACATACTTTGATTATACACATTTGGTATTTCGAGCCGAGTTTATCTCGCCTATCTATTTCTCGAAATATGTGTTGGTAAGCTTTCGCTTTAGTCAAATTCATCTTTACCTAGTGACGTAAGTCATGTTATGTTTCAATCACTTTGAAAATTGCTGTGACGAGATTACTGGTCTAAAGAATATAACCAAATTTTGGTTATATTCAACCAAGCTAGAATTACTGGTCTGCGTAAGACCAACCCCCATGGTCTTTCAACGGTCTAAAGTTTGTTGACTTTTTTGAATTCATGCACCTTCCAAAATATCATCAGAAAAATCAAATCTCTATTTGTTGTATATATTAGCAGTCTACAGGTGTACCAAAACTTGCATTACATCTGGGATCTTGTTGTGAACTGCCATTAGGTGGAGGGTTTCCTTTTTGGATTGTTATCACTCAGGTGTGTAGCTATTGTCTCTCCTTTTCTGGTAAGGAGCCCTCTCTTTGTTTTCACAAGGCAGAATATGACAAACATAAATTCAGGGTAAGTAGAAACTAGTTCCATATTGTTGCTCTTGTTGACATAACTTGAATTCTCTCTTGTTAATGTCTCCGTAGATTATCTCGATTTGGCGGAAACTCCAGTAGTAATGCAGGTGAAGATCATACCACAGCTGTCACTAAGTTTAAGTTTCGAGAACTTGCAGCTGCCACAAAGAATTTTGCACCAGAATTAGTTTTAGGTGAAGGAGAATTTGGGCATACATACAAAGGTTTCTTAAAGAGCAATGGACAGGTTAGTTAGCATCCATTTGCCGGAACAATGGAAATTGATTACAAGTTATGGAGATTTTCGAAATTTTAGGGGAGGCGGTAGCCACCCCTACAATACACACAGCTCCGTTCCTGCTTCGAGGGGCAACCCTATGAGAACCAAAACAAGAAAACAGGTTCCTCTGAGAGACTACATATGCAACGGAAGTGCCATGCCTCAGTAAACTAAAAAATTTGAACCAAATCGACATACTATGTTTTGGTTCTGCAGCTGAACTATACCTAACTAGATTCACAAGGGGTACAAACTCCACTCTTTCCCTTAAGTTTTTCCTTGCTCCATCGTGGAAATGTTCAAAATTTTGGTACGTCGCTGATTACTGTATCTTCCTCGTCTCTGAATCTAGCGACCAAAAAGTTGCTCATGATTTATGTTGGGGTATATATTTAAAAGCATAGTTTTGTAATTTTATGTCAAAGTTAGAGAGATAGTGTGGTGGTATTATTTTGAGCTCCCACACTATACATTTCCACTAGGGTATATATATTATAAACTAGTGTGCCAAGATCACATAATTTTCTAAGTTTTTATTCAGTACCAGCATGCTTGAATAGTGTAATATCAATGCCGACACTCTGAAATACAGAGTTCCTGCATTTAACTTTTTTTGGATACCATGTCAGTAGTCTATAATCTCTAGGCCAAATATGTTTTTGACAGAGTAATGGCACGTTTATGATTTTAATATTAATGCCGGCACAATTACTGAAATCTATGGATGTTTTTTCTGAATTCCGACATCGTTTAAAAAAAAAATTCTACGCCGGCACAGACGTTCCAGAGTCGTATTTATGAAACAAAACTATGCCGCCATGGGCATTAAAATATGATTTGATGTTTACAATTCATACTTCCAAAAAAACAAAATGTTGCATACTAGTGAACCACATACATCCAAATTACTCATCGTAGCTTCCACACGTTTGAACTTGAATCTCCTCCTCTATGAGAGGTTTCTTTGATAACGCCAGTGCATCCAAAAATTGTTGATTCTCCTTATACAATGCCATCCATCCCTCCAGATATTGGTATCTACATCCTTGTTTTTGATCACCCCACAAACAGGTGGCAATGGATAATTTTCTTTGAGTTTTAGAATATCAAAATGATTACCGTTCACAAACGCCAAAACAACTCTTCTCTTCTTAAGGGATCCTCCGCATTTTTGCCACTTTGGTGTAAATGCTACTTCCACGGTGGGGGGTAAAATAATGAACAAAACATTTAAATGTATCCGCCACTTGAAGACCACAAAGAGGCATTCTCATCCAATATTGAGAAGGAAGAAAGTTCATCTCTTGCTCGGGCCCTAATACTTTAGCATACATATTACCAAACCCCTCGCCTTCACCAACCAATTGCTCATAAAAGATCTTCTTTTTCACAAGTTGTTCGGCCATCCTCATTCTAGCATATCTACATGGTGTCATCCCTTTACTAACCGCCGTCTCAAAGATTCCTAATTGTTCGGTCACGGCATGATAGACACAATTTCCATCTCCATGGACATCATCTGTATATACAATATACTCGCGATAAACCTCAGGAATTTGGTCTATGTATGACTGTATTTTGGTATGATAACTTCTAATGGTCCTACCTGTTTTGGGATCCTTTTACATCTTCATATTACCCTTTCATAACTTAATTATATCCAAGGCATCATTTGCAATCTCTACACTTGCAATTTCTTCGGTATATGATGGGAGTCCCCGTACTTCCTTGGCCTACCCCTTCGCCTTGGAATTGAAACTACATCAACTTTGGTCATGCTTACGGAGTTATCACCATCGTTTTGTTGTTGACTAGATATGGCTCACTTACCTTTGCTATCACTTTGGTTTGTCTCCACCTTTGCCTTGTCACCTTGTTGTTCTTTGCCACTTGATGTTGATACCTTTAGGGACCTACCCATTTTCCTTGGAACCTCCGCTAGATCGACTATGGGTGTGCCTTTGGAATGCTCACCTTGTTGTTCTTTGCCACTTGATGTTGGTACCTTTCACAGCCTACCCCTTTTCTTTGGAACCTCTGCTAGATCGACTATGAGGATGGCTTCGGAATGCTCATCTTGTTGTTCTTGGTGGATTGACGTTGGTACCTTTGGTGGCCTACCCCTCTTCTTTGGAACCTCCTATCCGTTAGCTTTTGGTGTTGATACTAAATCCGTCGTTTGTTGTTGACTTGATAGCGGTTCCTTCCTCGGCCTACCCCTTTTGTTTGGAACCCGCGCTTCCGCGAACCTTTCTTCCGAAATCTCACATGCGGTTAGATCTCGTTTCTTACTTGTCGCTAGTTCTTCTTCACATTGAGTCATTTCTTTCAATTCATTCCTTTGTTTTCTCCTTGTCGTTTTAGTTTGTGGTCTACCTATCAGATCTCCCTTTCTTGGCTCTTCACTTTGTGCGATCCATGGTCGAGTAATTAGCCTTAGTTGGCTCAACAAGACTTGTCGGATTACCGAGTTGCCACGTGATTAAGCTTCGAATAATTCCTTTGCTTCGTTCGTATCCCATGGTAATTGCCCAGGATCTCCCGAAGGGGGAGGGGGGGGGTCGAAAGATAGTTGCTTCCAAAACGAATCAATAACCTCAATAGGTATCACTTCTTCAAACTTCACAATCATATGACGACACAGATGACCCAATGAAGAAATGTCGGGACAAATGCACACATCACCCGGTTTTCCATAATTTTTCTCATATTCCATTTGTCTCATCATATGTTTTATTGCCCAATGAGAGACGTTGAATTATATTCCTTGGAGAAACTTACCATATTGAATAAATTGAGTCATCCTTTCCATTGAGCTTTTCTCAAAAGCCTCCTTGATCCTATTGATATCATTCTTAAAGTATTGCTCCATTGCCTCATTGACCGTAACCACGTTACCTTTACCGGACTGGATGAGATCTTTAAATCTCCCATGAGCGGACTCCGCTGCACTAGTTGCTTGACTCTTGAAGTGTCTATACCAGTTTGTCCATGCACGCACAAATTTTTCCTTGAACTTGTCCAACCATTGAGTCGGACAATACCAGACGGCAGTTGGATAAACTTCGTTCCAATCGGCAATAAACTTCTCCAATCTCTTTTCGTACATAACCTCGGTAAGAGACCAATATAATTTCTCCCAATCTTTTAGAAATTCCAACAACTTTTTATGATTTTCCGCATATTCTTTGTCTACTCGCTCTTTTATCTTGCCTCTCTCATCTTCTTCTTCTTCGGGGGATAGTATGTTCTTTCGAACATTTTCCTCTACTTGTACCATCATTCTCTTCTTAATATCCTCCTTTGCGGGTTCAAACAAGGCATGACAAGTTTTTATCACATTATTACGTATATGGTATGTACATAGGAAATTTTGTGGATTCGGGAAGACGTCGGATATTGCTTTCATTAATGCATCATCTTTATCAGTTACGATGACCCTCGGAAGTTGATTTTCCCGGAAAAGTAATTTCAATTGTCGTAATGCCCAATGATAATTATAGTCCCTCTGGTTTTCCATTAAACACTAAGCCAATGTGAATGTTACCTTGTCCGAGGTTTTCCCCACGATGTTGAACAACGACATATTGTATTTGTTTGTATTGTAGGTGCAATCCATCAAAACAACACCACAACATGTATTTGCCAATTTTGAAAGCAAAGGATGCGAAATGAATATTTGAAGGGGCTTGTTGTCCGGCCCTCTTTTAATGATACGCGTGTAGTTGTGATCCCAAGCTATCTTCTCAAATTCTTGCATAACGTCCCTCCCTTCCCATTCCACCTTTCTAATTGTTGCTGGCGCACTATAAATTGTACGTAGAGAAGACACGTTAGTCTCATCCTTTTCCTCGAAGCCTCTGAGAATTTGTCTCGGTTTGATAAATTCTTTGGTCAATCTCTTTACATCCTCGAACTCATGAGGTTTTAGCTTCGCAACTAGGGAGTGACCAACAAAATCTTTCGGATCCTGGTGGTTATGACAGCCAAATAAAACCTCGTAATCCCAAATGTTCTTGTCAGTTAAACGGAATACAAGCTTAAACGGGCGATTATCCTTCCTCGTATGAGTCTTGTATACCCTATTAGTCTTCTTTGGATATACATAATCCTTTCTCTTGTGGCTATTCTTCTCCTTGTATTGCCCACTTCTCTCGCAAACCATCTCAAAACGAGTTTTTGAACCTTGGATATTCCTCACCAACACACACATGTTCTTAAGTGCCGTTTCTTTGGCCCAAGCAATTGCTTCCTTTGGATATTTTATTCCCTACATAAGGACAACAATGGGAGATTAAAAGGTCCATTAGTAATATTCAAGATACTAGGTGAAAAGAATTATTTGGTAACATACCGGAGGCATTTTATAGTATTCCGACGTATCCCGACCTAGCGGCTTTGCATTTGTTGGATCAATATATGTTACTACCTAAGGATCGAATGAAAATTAGTTCCAAAACAAATTAAAAAACAATGCAGAAATCAGTTCCGGCATGCTCGACCAATGTCCCGGCATGGTCGAACTGAACCAAAACTGAAGACCAAATTAGAAACTATTTCCGGCATACAAATTTCATTAGCAATCAACGTCGGAAGCGCGGGTGCCGGAATACTCCTAATGTATGGTTGCAAACCAGTACAGTGTTCTGGCGTACCCCGTAATTAATACACCATGCCGGTATTTATCTTTGAAAACACTCCTTTCTGGATGTTTTTTTTGTAGGTACTGGCATAGTATCGTTATAATTAATCAATGCCGGTGAATGTGCCGGCACAAATTATATCTAGGAATCTATGTCGTTACTATGTACTGGCATAGAAGTTAGTTAATTAGTCTATGCCGGTATTTAGCTTGGGAAGACACTGCTTCCTGTATACTTTTCATGCAGTACCGGCATTGTAACCTTCGAAACAAACCATGCCGGTAGCATATTCCGTAGAATATTCCTTGGTACGTAAAAAGTAACTTTTGTACCGTCATAGTGTTTTGTTTGAATACTATGCCGGATTGTAATTCAAAATGGGGGAAATCGTGCTGCCGGCATGGACGTAGTATGAATACTATGACGGTATTTCGATTTCCGGCACGGTGTGCATACCACTACCATGCCGACACCGAGGTTTTTTCAGTTGAAAAAATGGTGGGTTTAAAGAAAAAAATCGATTTTTCAACCTCCTAGCAGCTTTACCTGTGTATTGGGCATGTTGTGCAAGTTTACTTTCTTATGTAGGTTCTTCAAAAAACTCTCCATTCTCGTAAAAATCATCATTCAAGGGTGTTGGCTCAACAAAGAGTTGCAATTTTGAGTTGTTATCATTAGCTAAAGATTCAAGATTGTTGTAGTTGAGTTAAAGATTCAGCAGCAACAATTCTCTCTTCACAATCATCCTCCATTTTCACCTAAATAATTTCCCTCTCAAATTTTCTTTCTCTCCTTCTACTCTCACCTTACTCACCCAAAATCAAATAAAAACACACACTAATCATTTATCAAAAATCTTATAATTTTACTAATTATTATTAATCACTAATCCTGATTAGTGAGGGGTAGATTAGGTATTAAGTAAAATACTTAGATAAGGGGTGACCCTGATTTTATATTTGGATCCAGTTTTTGTCCTTTAACTATATCCACCAATTAGTTTTTTTATCCCCAAATTGTGTGTCCATTTACAAAAATGCTTAGTCTAAAATATGTTTTTAACTTGATTCCTTAAAATTCTTGGAAAGTCTTTTCGTACCTCTGAAAATATTATTTATATGGAACAAATCTTTCATGGAGTCACTTTCTTTCTCACTCAATCGTTGAGCACATTCCAAACCTAGGTTTGATAACAAGAAGATAACGTTACTCGTACATTCATATGGTTTTTAAATTTTGTTAAACTATCTGTTGAAGTCATACAAGTTTGATTATAAAAAAGTTAAAACCCTATAGAAAAACAATATAAACCAAAAATTTAGATATTGCAAAACCGACTCTCATATTGATAATGGATTTCATGACATTTAGGTTATAATTTTTGAAATCGATTTTTAAGAATATTTTTTTTTAAGTCAACATACTATATGAAAAATAAAATCAAAATCAAAGCAACATGACAGCAAAAGTAAATACAAGATTCCAACCAATCAAAGATGACACACTAGAACCTCTGTATAATAATAGACTCCATAAATGAATAAAATCTTCGGATCCCAACTTGGCCTATCTCTCTATAAGAATATTTTTACCTGGTCAGAAGGCTATACTTATAGAGAGGTTATATTTCGAATTAACAAGAGTCATGCTCTCCTTTTTCTCCAGAAAGTTCATCAGCTTGTCGGTCACTAAGAGACGACAACAACTTTCCCTATTTTCGGTTATCCAAGACCATCCATCAAAATGTTGCTTCTAAAAGGTTACATTCCCCCATTTTCTCACAGTTTATAACATAAAAATGGACAAAATACTTCTCTCTCTTTAATCATAAGTCCTGGATTTTTAGTCCAGATTACATTATTTGGGTACCAGCCATTAAGCCACATGACTCGACCAACAAGGAACAACCTACATGTAACGGCTGTAGGTTCTTAGGAAGGAATCTATAATTGGGGTTGCAATTCTTGATTTTGAGAGTTGAGCAGGGTTCAAATGTCCAAAAATAGATTATAGAGGGAGGTCATCTCATATAAATGTCAAAATTACCCTTTCTCCATAACTAAATCCAAACAAAAACAATATCCAAAACTTCTTCTTCTTCTTCTCTTCTTCATCAGTAATAATGATGATGAAACCCAAAATAAAATGAAGAATTGATCAATCATGAAGTTCAAACATCAGTTAATCCCTTATGTTAGGTAAGATTCGAAAAATCCATCTGTTTTTTTTCTTGCCTTTGATTGCTTAAATATGTTAGATTTTATGAAACTAAAATTCAGTTTTCAGTTCATAAACTACATACGGCTACGAATGGATGAACTTTTAGCGTAAACAATAAATTACGGTTGGGAATGCATGAGCTCTCAGCCGTAAGTTATATACTTTTGTAGTTATAGTTAGGAACTGATGAACCCTTATCCGTAAGCTAGATATTATCAACTTATTACAGTTGGGAAACAAAGAATCCCGGCCGTATGTTAATCTGAAAAATAAAATTCTTGTTGTATACGTATTTTCCTAGACATAAACTGTGTACTACAAATTAGATTGCCAACCAATACTAGTATTTTCTACTCATAGGTTAACTTACGGCTAGCTCGATAACTTGATTACTGGTCGTAGATGAGATCTAAAATTTACTAAAAAATTTGAAATTTATTCTTTTATTATGTTTTCGAGCTTAGTGACGACTGGACCTCTTGAGATTTTAGATAGTATGGGTTTTATAAGTTCCAAGCCATGAATTGAAAAAATAAAAATTTATCCCCGTTCCACAGAAGTTTCATGCATTCCAGGAGGTCCCAGGTTCGATCCCATAATGGAGTAATATCGCAGACATTAACATGGAAGGTAGAGTTAGTCCCCCCCATCTTTGGTAGGCTAGCACAGTAACCTATTCAATTAATGTAGTTATTTGTTGTTGGAGCTTAGCTTGCTAGGCTTCCAACTAATCAATGTAATACTCTTTATCTTAAATACAAAACAAAGCTTGGCTAAGTTAGGCTAGATAAAGAGCGGCCGAGATTTATCTAGGAGGAGATAAATCTACGGTAGAATAAATTATCTATTAAGTTCTTTATGAACTAGTGTTTCACTAATTTATATAATAAATGATCTATTAATTCAACAGTCACCTGTTAGGGTTCCTTACCAGGTCAGGAACATTGTATTTATGACGTTCGCGTGGCACATGAAGGCAGATGAACGTTAGATCAAATCTAGAAAACTACACTGGGAGAGGAGGAAAGATCACATCAGGTAGTTAGGAAAATCCAATGTATCCTAGCCGCTGGGTGACTCACCAAACACTACTGTTGTATAAGCATTTATTAGTGTTTCACTAATTGTTCATGATAAATCGTTATTAAGTTCATGTTAATTAATTTAATAAATATTTATTTCCATTAATTGATAAAAATAAAAATACTATCAATTGAAATTTGTGGCGATAGTGGAAACAGTGGCGGTTCTTATAAAGTGGTGGAGGCAGAAACATTAGTGGTGGTCAGGGGCGGAACCAAGATTGTAAGTAATTTTGGTCTTTTATATCATAAAGTGGGCTACAAAATCCATTTTAAAACCGTATGCAACTTTCCAAGAATTTTTGCTCCCTCTTTCTCAAAATCCTGGCTCCCCCATGATGGTGGTAGTGGTGGAAGAGGTAGTGGCGACGGGTGCTGGTAAGTAGTGGTGGACATATTAGGTTTGTATTTTTGCAACACATATAACATTGTATTGTGAAAGATGTGGTTGGTTATTTTTATCATGATTGATAGAGGCATGTACCATATATATCAGAGATGATATCAAATCATATATGAAAAAATGTTCATGATCGTTGGATCACCCAAATAGAACCATCTCTCTCTCTGCCTCATCATACGGTTTGTGGTGGTGGCGGGTTTTGGTGAGTAATATCATACTATGTTAATTTCTTAACTCCATTCAACGCGTAACAATATAAAGTATAAAACTTGGTTGACCGTTTAATATCAAAATAAACTCGGTTAAAACACATGACAATTAAAAAGAATATTAGAACCAATTGTCATGTTTTTGAATAACTGCAGACGAAGTATACAAATAAAGATCAGAATATATGTAATTACTTATTATCGAACCGTGCCGTTACGGCACGGGTTATATTCTAGTCCAAGAATAAAATAAACTTGGATTTTTAAATATACCTATTAAAATAATCATTTGATCTAATCTAATCCCAAGATTTAATTAACAATTAAACTAAACTAATTAAATTCGTTAACACCAATTAATCAAGGACAATTTAGCCATTACAAAATATCTATGGATAAGGGGCTTTTACATCTACTATTTGATGACCTTATTGTGTCATCTTGTCAGCCCAATAACACACATATATATATATTTGGCTTGTGTAAAGAATCACTTATTTGTTTCCCGGTTACCAACAACTACCTAAACTTACACCTGCCAGCTATGCGCTAACTCAGACTAACATTAATCTTGCAAAGGAACAAATGTTTAAAGAATACACAAGGCTTAATTGTGACGCTGCAAGGGTCCTAAGTTTATTCACTGAACTGACATACTTCAGAGTACATCCACCTCATATGAGAATGATAACTTGCTCACAACACTAATATTTATGGATTAAAGATAGTAAGTTAACTGCATTATATACCCTTAATTTGATTTGGTCATGCATATAATCTTCACAATAGCAAAGCAACAGCAAGCATCTTATATACTATGATTAAGTTCAGTTGAAATAGAATAATTTGCAGTTTCAGTTACCTAGCAAAAAACCAAAAATAACAAAATCTCACTCAAACAAAAACCGGCTGTCCCAAATAAAACACAAAAGTTTAGAAAATTTTACTAGCAAACAACGAGATCACCCTTCCTGAATCAAACATGAAATGAAGAACTCATAACTGAATATAATTAATCCCAGTAGCTAGGTACCTATATCATATCTGCTTTATAGAATTTTATGAAAAGAGAACACTGCAGAAATATGTCTTGGTATAGAGTTTTTGCGCAATGCTTGTTTTAAGTTTCCCTTGGCCGTTGCTAAGGTTTTCAAAGAAATAGAATTTTCCACGTGACTAGAAATGTAATAATCTAAGCAATTTATATCACCTTCACCGGGATGTTTCACTTCCTTCAATTCTTCCGTGTGCACATTGTATAACTGAATAATACTACTATCTCTTCTCCTCCTCCTCCTCCTCCTCTTCTTCTCCTATTTCTTCTTCTTCTTCTTGTTCCTCCTCTTCTTCCTCCTCCTCCTCCTCTTCTTGTGATTCTTCTTTCTCTTTTCCCAGCTTCCAAAAGAGAGTACCGTTACAAAATATGGGCGGATTGCAGTCAGAATAAGGCCACTTGTAGTGGGTTAATGGACTTTGTTTGAACGACGTACTTTTAATCTCTCTCCATGCAGGTTTAGTACTTCCCAGTGTGTATATTAAATACTGATAATGATTGTCAAAATTAACATCCTTACTGGTGTATGATATGATGCACAACACCTTATATTCGTTGCTCAAATAGTCGTATCCCAATCGAAATCCCAAGATTGTTGTTGTAATCCTCTCTTCTAGAAGTCGGAAACGAGACTTAATGATTAGCTTCTCAAACCTACTGAGGTTGCAAATCTCAAATGAAACAGTAACCCAATGGAGGGTTTTCCTAAACCCATTCCAACAATAAACTAAGCCATTACAATACCCTTCCATAAGCGTATGCCTCTTTTTAAGAGGTGTTATCTCCCTAAGATGCAAGAGCTTGCCAATACTATTCCCATGTACGTTTTCCAAATAATATAAGTTGTTTAAGTCACTCTGTTGAGGGTGCCGGAAAGTTAAGATGAGTACCGGACTTTTTTGAGATTCCAGAAGGTGGGATTTGTTGAATCCCTGATCATATGTGATGTGTTTGAACCAAAACTTGTTAACACAACTGAACTTTATCAGAGATTTCACAGGTAGTTTGCTCAATATTTGAAGAAGCACGTCATGAGGAATATCAGGAGCTATGAATTTCACCATCTTCATGTTGAATCGTTCACCATCTTCGTGTTGAGTCGTCTTATGATCGATCCAAAAACTATATCTATCAGTTCATAAAAACAAGATAGATAATTCATGATGGAAAAAACTTTTCTTAATCCCCAAGACTCCTTTCAGTATGTACCGTACGTACCAGCGAAGATTTGCAAAAGAATGATCCACCGAGTTTTATGTAAGTTCCCTAGTAAGATTAGATCATTTTATGGCAAGTTTCCTAACTTAACTAGCTAGTTATGGTATAACCGCACGACAGGGTCCATAGTATTATGGACAGACATCTTCGAGGGGCAACCCTATGAGAACTAGAACAAGAAAACAGGTTCCTCTGAGAGACTACATATGCAACCGAAGTGCCATGCCTCAGTAAACTAAAAAATTTGAACCAGACATGCTATGTTTTGATTCTGCAGCTGAACTATACCTAACTAGATTCACAAGGGGTGCAAACTCCACTCCTGCCCGTAAGTTTTTCCTTGCTCCATCGTGGAAATGTTCAAAATTTTGGTACGTCGCTGATTACTGTATCTGCCTCGTCTCTGAATCTAGCGACCAAAAAGTTGCCCATGATTTAAAATCTGTTTTGGGACCAAAACTTTTTCTCTAGCTATTTAGAGTGTTTCAGAATCATCTCTGATGGGTCTCAAGAACTGCTTAGTTTGATAGCAGAAAAAATGGTGAAGTCTTTATGCATGATTTCTCTTGTTGTGAATTTTCTATTGTATTTTTCTAATTCTTGCATGATGCCGTATGTTCAATATGTTATGAGCTAGGTATATGCTTGTTTTTTTGTCGCGCTTTCTGGAGTAGAGAGTGTGTTACACTGTTAGACCCTGTATGCGGATTTGAGGCAAGTCGACCTGACACCTAGTAGGAAGTAGCTAACTGGTTTGCCATTTAATACTAGCATTTCCCAATGGTGAAGATTACCGACTCATATAGAAACCTCACTGGGTTGCACTTTGGGCAGTAGACCTCAGTCACTAAAGAAAATCCGCAATTTTTTTGGGTGTTAATTTTGTGTGTTGCGGACTTGGGTTGTTCACTTTCTCAACTCTAACTTGTACTCTAAGCTCCAGCAATTGTTGTTGCACTTCTCCTTCCTATTTGATTTTCTTTTTCCCTCTTTTTGTTGAACTACATTTCACATAGGTTAGGCCTTGGATGCTTGGGTCTTCGCTTCGGCATTTTTTGCATTCAATTCTGAAATCAAGTGTTATAGTCCAGGTATTAGTATTGGAGAATGCGTTTCCAGAATACCTGTAACCATCTTACCATGTTCCAAACTTGCCCCAGAAACAACTCATTTCCAAGCCATTAACTTACTTTGGCTTCCATTTCAAAGTGATTTTGCCGCTTGGATTGGGGTGCTTTAATAAACTTGCCACAGTTGCCCTTGTCGTCAGCAAATCCCGGTTTTCGACCCACCCCGGTTTGTGGGCTGAAATCTTACTTCCGATTGGGTATTTATTTATAGGGTCCTGAGAAAATCCCAACAGTTAAACCCTAATCATCATCCTTTTCTGTAACCAGCTTGGGCGACTCCGCAGTACAACTCACTGCCGATTTGATTTGTAGTATCCGTTCATCATCTAATCGTTGATTTGATTAATCAGAATCTTTGCAAATCAGATCGGTTAAGGCCTGGCTGAGAGACAATCATCATAAAATCACTGGGTTTTTTTATCACTGGGTTGGTTTTGGTGTGTAAAACTGGTGAAGCTGGTCAACTGTAAAGCTCTTTGATTATTTCTCTCAGGAGGATCAAATCAAAGATTAGCAAAATCTAGGTATTGTTTAGCCTTGCTGATTATGTTGTTTTGCAATTTAAAATTTGTTGCTCGTCTTTATAGGGCCTGGCCCTAATACAGATTTAACTACGGCCCGTATAGCAATGGTCTTAGTTACTTACCAAGTTTAGCACGTCCGATAAGCGCCTGTTTAGTTTCCTTTTTGAAGGCATAATTAACAAAAATAATAGTCCCACATCCGAAATTCCATCTCTGTTAGCCTAGTTTATAAGGAAAGATTATCGGACATACTATCGCCAATTGGTAAAGGCTTTTAGCCCTAGGTCTGAGCCATTCTCTGAGCATCCATGTCGTCCATGGGGCTTACCCCCACTGGCCTCCACGCTTGGATGAGCATCCATGTTGTCCTAGGGGCTTACCCCCAATGGCCTCCACACTTGGATGCTACTACCTCAGATGGCTCAGGGGGTGCCTTACTCAATTGGTTTTTTGTTTTTCCTCGAATATCTTACCCATCCATCCCTTCCATCATAGACTCTCCAAGACAATAGAATATACATATGCTTTTCAGGCGCTAACTCAAAAACTTGTCCAAGCCTGTTTATTAGCAAGAAAAGCCATGATGATGCTTAATTTCTGGATTCAAGTGTCAGACAGATATCAAGATATACCACCACAGACGGACAATATTTGGATTTATAGCAACTGAGCAAATTGCAGGGATCAAGTTGCAAAATCAACGTGAACACCTCCTGAAAGCAAAAATCGAAGCAGAAAAGCTTAGATTAAACCTGGGACAGGATCCAAATCGAAACAGAATGGATCAAAAGCAAACAACTTGAACAAACAAAAGACTTGGTCAAATAATGTGGCTGAGGTTTGGGCAAATAAGAGTGGGTTACTTTCTTTTTTCTTTTTGTTTTTTGGTCAGAGGGGAATGGGCTGTTGTTGGCAAAAGATATGGCTTTCAAAAAGTTGGAGGCTGAAATTAGTTTAGTTTATACTATCCAACTGTGTAAGAAAAAAGTTCAAGTTCCATGCGCTTACGTTTCAAAAAGGGCCTTACTCAATTGGTTTTTTGTTTTTCCTCGAATATCTTACCCATGCATCCCTTCCATCATAGACTCTTCCCATAAAGACCACATAATTGCATATGGTAGAGACACCCACCCGCAAGCAATGACCACTAAATTACATTATCTTTGTCACATCCACTTGATCATAATTTGATTCAATTCAAAGGTGCTCCTTACTACCAATAACCATCATGCAAGTCAATGTCAGTGAAACGATACTTATATCCTCTTCCAGGTGTACCAAAACTTGCATTACATCTAGGATCTTGTTGTGAACTGCCATTAGGTGGAGGGTTTCCTTTTTGGATTGTTATCACTCAGGTGTGTAGCTATTGTCTCTCCTTTTCTGGTAAGGAGCCCTCTCTTTGTTTTCACAAGGCAGAATATGGCAAACATAAATTCAGGGTATAGCAGCAACTGTTTTCACAAGGCAGAATATGAATTCTCTCTTGTTAATGTCTGCGTAGATTATCTCGATTCGGCGGAAACTCCAGTAGTAATGCAGGTGAAGATCATACCACAGCTGTCACTAAGTTTAAGTTTCGAGAACTTGCAGCTGCCACAAAGAATTTTGCACCAGAATTAGTTTTAGGTGAAGGAGAATTTGGGCATACATACAAAGGTTGCTTAAAGAGCGGTGGACAGGTTAGTTAGCATCCATTTGCCGGAATAAAGGTTTTAAGAACTTTCTGATAATTTGGAAAGCTGCTTCAATTATCATCACATTAGCTATTATTATAGTCTTGCATTGACTCATCATCTATTCTCGAATTACTTGTGGTGAGTAATGTACAAAAGTTATCTTCGCAAGTAGTTGTAGTTAGACAAGTAAATGTGGGAAGAATATCCAGCGTTTACCGCAACAGTGACCGGTTAATGCTTTCGACAATTCGTCTCGGTAGAATCTTAAACCATCCTAACATAGTCAATATGATCGGTTACAGCATTCATGGAGACCAGATAGTTTTTGTTCATGAATCCATGCCATTGGGATCCTCAAAAGGATTATTTGCACAGTAAGATGACCTCCTAACTAAATTGCTTAGTTTGAAAGATATACCCCAAGCTGGAATTGCCGCGTCAGACCAACTCCCATGGTCTTTCAACGTTCTAAAATTGGAAAAAATGCACAATTATCAACTTGCATTTTCCTTTTAATTTGTTTGGGGAGTTTATGGAAACAAAGCACTTTTCAAGGGATGGTAGTATGGTCCGGTACTTGGTACTGGAAAATGGGTTTCGATTCTCGGTTCTCGGGGTTGTAACTTTATTCTTCAGTTGTAGTACGCAGCACTTGAGAATAAAATGAAGCACTTAAGAACCACTCACGATCGTGTTCTTCTAACATACTTACTTGTACAAATCTTTGAACCTTGGGGATTAAAAATTGCATCTTTTGAAATTAAATAAAGCTGGTTTATTAGTTAGTTGGAATTCAAATTGGTCAAGTGTCCATTATAGTTGCTCTTATTGCCTTAACGGGTTTATAAACCACGTTTGAAACAAAATGATATCATAAAAAGCGTCTAAATCAGAAGCAGTTTTAAAGGACGTTTCGACGGTATCTTAAATTGCGTCGTGTACCAGAAGCAAATTTTTTTTTTTTTTTTTTTTTGAAATAAGAAGCAATTTATAATTGCCATATCAAATGCTTTTATAAGGCACGCTTGACTTGGACGGATTCTTTAATTACGTTTCTGGTGAAACGCTGAAATTAACTACTTTGATAGATGAGAATTTGTCTCCCACTGCGTCACATAAGAAATTGCTAAGCTAAAAAAGCTGTACATGGGATGGGAATTCCGAAATATAGAAACTCATGACTAAAGTTGCTCTAAATTGGGCATTCTCTGGTTGGGGGTCACATGTCTCATTAGCTGTCACATGTCTCATTAGCTGGCACACCTACATAAGCTGGCATTAGCCATTCCTAACTCTACACGTGCACTGTTTCTATAGGTCAAAACTTGATCTCTCACTGCCTCTCCTACACCGCCACACCTGAGTATAAAGTGTTTTTATACTTTCTTTAATCTGTAATAACATTTTGCTCTGTAATTGAATCTGCAACAATTCCATTAATGGATATCATCAGTTTCTCAGATCTATTATGGTATCAGATTGAGAAAGCTTAATCTTTCTCAGGTTCTTTCGATTCCTTCCTACTTCCGCTTCATTAGTGTATCTTTATGATTCACGATTTTCTTGCATCTTCATCTTCTTCAATGGAAAATCCTACTTCCAATTCCATTTCTAGGGTTCCTATACATCAACTACATAGTTTTGTTTCTCTAAAACTCAACGAATCAAACTTTCTCATCTGGAAGAATCTTGTTCTCCCTGTCATTCGCAAGTTCAAACTACTGAAATTTCTTGATGGTTCCTTTCCCTGTCCTCCTCAATTCACCAACAACCGCAATCAACTAAATGGAACTGAAAATTATCTCTACACAGACTGGATAGATGAGGATGCTACGATTATGATGTGGTTACATTCTACCATCTCCGACACTGTCATTGCTTATTTCGCCGGATCTGCAACATCACATCAACTCTGGATTAGTATTGAAGAACGCTTTGCCAGATCATCTTCAACTCATACAATTCAACTTCGAACAAAACTTTTGGCGCTCAAACAAGGTGATAAATCGATTCTCGCTTTAATCACCGATATCAAATCTCTTCGATCAACTTGCCTTAGTGAGATAATATCTCGACAAAGAACTAGTTGTAGTCACATTATACGCACTTAATTCAGATTACATACCTTTTGCTACATCTATGCGCCATCGTTATCCACCTATTACTAGCTTAGAACTTCATAACAATCTTCTCAGTGAAGAATCTGTTATCAGTGAAAGAAATAAATCAATACTAACTGAATCATCAAATCGAGCTTTTCTTACTGAACCATCACATCAAGCATTTGCTGCTTCTCATCTGCCTAATTTTCGCACATCTGGACGAGGATTTGGTGGTCGATTCAACAGCTTTGGTGGTCGTTTTGGCTTTGGTCGTGGTGGTGGTGGTAGATCATCCAATTTTTATCCAGGAAGTAATTCAACACCATCCTTGTTAGGTAAAGGACCTTCTCCTGGTTCTTCTTCTTCCTCTTCTTCTACTTCATCTACTGGTAAACCTCAATCAGGATTTCCACCAACCACATTTCTACCACCACCTGGTTTTTCATCTTCCATCAATTTACCTATCCTACTTTGTCAAATTTGTGGTAAGCATGGTCACACTGCTCTAGAGTGTAGCAACAGGCTTAACTTTGCTTATCAAAGTCAGCACACACCACATCATCTTAGTGCAATGTTAGCTTCGGCAAATATTTTGGGAAGCAATCCTTGGTATGCAGATACAGGTGCAAATAATCACATCACTGCTGATGATTCTGAGCTTCAAGCAGTCACCACTTATGAAGGTCTTGAAGAAATTCAAGCTGCCAATGGAGAAGGTATGAGCATTACTCACACAGGTTTCTCTTTGAAATCTACTCCAAATCATACTTTTAAACTCAATAATATCCTTCTTGTTCCCAAGGCATCCCAGAACCTTCTATCAATCCACAAATTCACTTCAGATAATCACTGTTCCATAACATTTGATTCTGCTGGTTTTATTGTGAAGGATTTATTCACTGGGAAGATACTTTTGGAAGGCCCTCACAGTAATGGACTCTATCCTCTTCAGTTCATTCATCATTCTACCCTAAATAAAGCACTCTCTGGTGTTTCAACTATCTCAACTGATGTATGGCACAAGAGACTTGCACATCCATCCTATCAAACCATGAAGTTGGTCTGTAGTTCTTTGAATTTACCAAATATGCTCAAGTCACCTCTCTTTTGTAGTGATTGTCAATTAGGCAGAAGCCACAAATTACCTTTTACCATGTCTTCTCAGTGTAGTACCAAACCACTTGAGTTGTTACATTTTGATTTGTGGGGTCCTAGTCCTGTAAAATCCATTTCTGGATACAGCTATTATGTCAATATAATTGATGATTACTCCAAGTTTTGCTGGATCTATCCTTTATCTACAAAATCTGATTTCAGAAAGGTATTTTATCAGTTCAAAACCTATGTTGAAAAACATTTAAAAGCATCCTATTCTTCTGTTAGAATCGATGGTGGGGAGAATTTTTACATCCGAGCTTACATCTTTCTTATCTGATTGTGGTATTAGTCATGAAATTTCTTGCCCACATACCCCTGAGCAAAATGGAGTAGCTGAATCTAAACACAGGCACTTGGTAGATATTGGCAGAACATATCTTATTCAATCAGGTATTTCAGCTAAATTTTGGTTTGAAGCTTTTTCTACAGCAAACTACACTATAAACAGGCTGCCTACAAAGTCCATTGGCTTTAAATCTCCATATGAAGTTTTGTTTCATAGAGCTCCAGATTATACCTTCTTAAGAGCCTTTGGTTGTCAATGTTTTCCTTGGTTAAAACCCTATACTACCAACAAACTTCAACCTAGAAGCATTTCCTGCATTTTCATTGGATATAGTAATTCTCATAAAGGGTATAGATGTCTAGATGCTGCTACTGGTAAGGTCTATGTCTCAAGACATGTTAATTTTCAAGAAGCTATTTTCCCTCTCAGAGTTTCTTCAACTCTGTCCCAATCTCCTACATCTACTGAAATTTCTTCATCCAATCTGCCTGAAGTGTCCTTCATAAATGCAACTGCAGTTGGCACTCCTTCATTAAATGCTTCTACAGATGGTCTTGCTGCATCACCAGTTACTGCACCTCCTTCTCTACCTGCTCCTGAGATTAGAACTGCCACATTACCTGCTACTGAGGCTGTTACTGCTGATACTTTGACAAATGATGCACTTCCTTCCACAAATGTTTCTGAGGTTGATGTTAACACTCATTCAATGGTCACCAGGGCCAAAGCAGGTATCTTCAAACCCAAGGTTTACTCTACCAAATATACATTGTCTGCCTCTCTACAAGCTCAGAGGTTAATAGTTCCAACCTGTGTCAGTCAAGCTCAAAAATCTCCTCCTTGGAGACATTCTCTAGTTGAAGAGTACAATGCCTTACAATTGGCAGGTACATGGACTAAAGTTCCTCCTCATCCCTCTCAAAATGTAGTTGGCTGTAAATGGGTTTTTAGAATCAAGCAACATCCAGATGGTACTATTGCTAAACATAAGTCTAGACTAGTGGCTAAGGGCTTTCATCAGCAGGAGGGCATTGATTATACAGAGACTTTTAGTCCTGTAGCTAAACCAACAACCATCAGAGTTATTCTTGCTCTTGCTGTTAACTTCAATTGGTCCATTACTCAACTTGATGTGAGTAATGCTTTTCTGCATGGTGACCTAGCTGAGGAAGTTTATATGCAACAACCTCCTGGATTTATTGATGAAGATCATCCACATTATGTTTGTAAACTTCATAAGTCGATTTATGGCCTTAAACAGGCTCCCAGGGCCTGGTATGAGAAATTAATGCATGTTTTGCAATCTTATGGCTTCAAAATCTCAGCAGCAGACTCTTCTTTGTTTGTGCAAAAGCAGGGCTCCAGGATTACCATTGTTCTCATTTATGTGGATGATATTCTCATCACTGGAAATTCTCAACCATATTGCAAGGAACTTATTTCTCAACTTCAACAGCATTTTCCACTTAAAGACTTGGGTGAGTTACATTACTTTCTTGGTCTTGAGGCTAAGAGAAATGATCATGGTCTGTTTCTATCTCAGACTAAATATGCTATTGATCTGCTTGATAAATATGACATGGGTGGTGCTAAGCCATGCTCTTCTCCAGTTCCTGTCAATAGTAAACTCACTGCTACTTCAGGCACTCCTCTGTCAGATCCTACTCTATACAGATCTCTTGTTGGTGCCTTGCAGTACCTGACATGGACCAGACCAGAAATCAGTTATGCTGTAAATCAGGTTTGTCAGCATATGCAAGCTCCAACTTCTGATCATCTCATTGCTGCCAAGAGAATTTTACGCTACATCAAAGGCACCCTTGATTATGGTATTCTCTTCAGTAAGGGTCTCACTGCAGTGCATGGTTTTAGTGATGCCGATTGGGCTGGAGATCCAGATTCTAGGCGCAGCACAGGTGGATATTGCATCTTTTTTGGCTCCAATCCAGTCTCTTGGTCAAGCAAACGCCAGCCCACTGTTGCTCGCTCTTCAACTGAGGCTGAATTTCGCAGTTTAGCTAATTCTGCAGCTGAAGTCATTTGGATATGCAAACTTCTTCGAGATCTTCACATTTTTCTACCCACAGCTCCATCTTTACTCTGTGACAACATCAGTGCCATATCTTACTCTTCTAATCCTGTTTTTCATTCCCGAATGAAACACCTTGCTGTGGATTTTAACTTTGTCAGGGAACTCTCACAGGCCAAGGAGTTGAAGATTGCATACATCTCCACAATTGATCAGGTAGCTGACATCTTTACCAAAGGATTTGCAGGGCCTCGCTTTGAGCTTCTGCGTGGCAAATTGTGTGTGTTGCCAAAGTCTGCCATACTCAATTTGAGGGGGGCTAATAGCTGTCACATGTCTCATTAGCTGGCACACCTACATGAGCTGGCATTAGCCATTCCTAACTCTACACGTGCACTGTTTCTATAGGTCAAAACTTGATCTCTCACTGCCTCTCCTACACCGCCACACCTGAGTATAAAGTGTTTTTATACTTTCTTTAATCTGTAATAACATTTTGCTCTGTAATTGAATCTGCAACAATTCCATTAATGGATATCATCAGTTTCTCAGATCTATTAGTGGGCATTCCAGTAGAGCAGGATACGGTTGTCTAGCTATGTCTCTTTTTTTAGATGACAGAGGAAATTTTATTAATGAGTGACAGGCATAATATGCCGGTCAAAAAGAGTTTCTAAACCATCAGGAACATTATGTAGCTCCTCTAGATTTATCTTTCCTTCCTAGCTTTCTAAACAATCAGAGTTTCTAAACAATTAGGATACGGGTGTCTAGCTATGTCGGGTAGACTAAATTACCCTTTATATTTGTCATAATCTTTTTTGACCTTTTGTTTTTATATTTTCAAAATACTGTTTGGATTTTCAAGCATACGGTCAAAATATATTTTCAAAGTCTTTCATTCCAAAATTCAACGTGAAACTCATATATTGTTGTAATACTGTTTGGATTTTACGGAGGAAATTGGGAGTTTGGATAGGATTTCACCAGACATTATGTAAATGTATTCTACAGTCTTAAGGCTAAGTCCTATAGTGTGCTAATCTAGTAGCTAGATTAGCAGTCCACGTCAGCTAGGACTACCTTCTAAGTCTTATGGGAGTGCTAATCTAGCATCTAGATTCGAAGCCCAGCGTTGTTTGGTTCAGTGCTTTAAATCTCAGCCGTCAGATCAAAAAATAAATCGCCCAGCGCTGTTTGGTTCAGCGCTTCAAATCTCAACCGTCAGATCGAAAAATAAAGGGAAAAATACGGTTTAGTCCAAAATCCCATCAAAATATACAAGCCAGTCCTGAAATAGGGAAATTAGTACATTTTTTATTTGAAATAGGGAAAGTACACAAATAACCTTTATGATTTACAATTTAGTCCAAATAATTACAGTCTAGTCCAAAGTGACTCATAATGATGTCATCATTTTTTTATTAATATAAAAATACTTCAAAAACGGTTTATTTTTTGAACCACTTGTCCAAAATTCGCAAACTTTATATATTCCGAAAGCTCTTTCCGAGAGCTACAAAATGAGTACCCATATGACTATAATTCTCATTTTTTAAAAAATCTTAGTTTACACTGGTGTACAAACATGTACACAAATCCAGAAAATCCAAAGACAAGACAAGGTGCACCAGTTTGTACACCACATACGACTGGAATCATCCACGACAATGACCAGTTAGAAAACTTTGTTTTCATGATTAGATCTCCTTCATTTTCTCTACCGTCTTCATCAACAACAATGACCATCTGCAAGATAGAGCCAAAAGAAATTTTGAATTAAATCATGGGCAAATCGAACATGCCAGATCAAAACCAGTTCCGAGCTATGGGTGCAACCGTCTGCTCAAAAAAGTCAAGAAAAGAGTTATGGGTATTATCACTTTCACGGTTTCACTAGTCCTTTGGGGTAAGAAGAGTAAGTGATCAGAGCTAAGAAAGAACAAACCTTGCCTTGACGAATATCTTCAATTGCATCACCTACGAAAGCGACATCACCGCTGGTGTATCCCAATCAGGCTCATCCTTGTGCATACAGAAATCATCGATTGTAGGAAGCTTATATGCTGCTAGTGTCTCAAATGCACCTGATAATTTAGCATGTTCATCCCCAGAAACAACTGCAGCTCTAACTCTGTCTAATCATTGGAAAAGTCTGTGTTTGCATTTTTTTTTTCCAAATGAATTCTTACATCTAAGCCCACTGAACCAGTTATAATATTTCTTCCCTCTGCATAACAAATAAAGTAATCAGAGTCCCCAAAACAAACAAATTCAAAAAACCCAAACCTATTTTAACTATTGTGAACAATACAAAGGCACCTTCATCATACTAGTTGCAAGCTCTTATAAAACTAGGCACTCATCTGTTTCACAAAGATAAGCATATTTGCTATTTAAAGTTTACTAAAAATGATAGGTATGTTTATTTTTGTTTTGGTCAAAAAACAATAAAATAGGCTTGTTCGTAGGATGAGAATGGCAGTGAAACCCACCATCTCAGTTCCTACAAAAGGCTTGTTTCTAGGATGAAATAGTAGTGAAATCCACCTGCACTCATCTTATTACAGGTGCACCAATATGTACACTTGTATTAGAGGTGCATCAATTTGTACACTCGTATTACGGGTAAGTTTATCAAGTTAAACTCTCATTCTCTACCTCACAACCCTTTGCTTGCTGAAAACATATTTTCAGAAAAAGTGGAAACTAAAGTCACAAATACTCATATACAGAGCTAACAAAAATAAAAAACTAACCTCTAAAAATTCGCTACCACCAAGAGCCATTGCACGATGAAAGACCTTTGTTATTCACAGTCTAGATTAAGCCTTCCAAAAGTTCAGCTGACTGATCAGGATCGACCCAGTCCAGTTTAAGCCTTCCAACTTTTGCAGAAAGACCCGTGTTATTCACATATCTTGGAGGAAGATCTGTATCCTCAAAAGCATCAATTGCCTGTAACAAGTAGAAGAGAACAACAAAATTTAATAACTAGTCACTACGGGAAAATTAGTAATCTACAACTGTAGATTGACAACTCGTAAATTAAAAGTTGTAAAATGTAGTATGTTTTACAACTTTTTCCAACAAAAGCGTTGTCAAAGTAAAATATGTCCAACTCTTAGGACCAACGAGTTCCTAAGAGTAGTGACGAGAATCAGAACCACAACTTGTTGTGTGGAAAGGGTTGCAGAGAGAAGTGACCACCTTTAGAATTTACAACTCACATCCTAAAGGTAGTGAATGATTTTAAAACAACACTAATAAGAGTCGTTGAAGATAAAAAAAAAAAATTGAAAAATGTTCTTGTAGAGAATCGAACCCAAGCTTACTAGGTGTTAGTACAAGACGTCAACCATCCCGCGATTCACAATACTTTGGTAGATTTGTGCTTTTTCTTTTAATCAACATTCGCAACCTTTATAAGGGTTGTAAAATGAAAATTTACTAGGAAAAAATTAGGCTAGGGTGAGATTCGAACTCGGGCCTCCTCTGTGTAGGACTGGGATTCTAACCACCATTCCACAGTTACATGTATGATTATCAAAGGACATCTACGTTAATATTTAACAATAATTTCAACTGAGCCTTAAAAAAATGGCCAGCAAGTGCGCCATTTTGCCTGAAACATACAAGGCTTTCTCTGAATTATACAAGGACGACTGCAATCTCATTTCAATCAACACTCACAGCACCAGGTTGTATATCTGAAAATGTAAATGAATGAAACACGTGGAGGTGTATATTTATATGCTCAAAGTAGCGGATTCATGCAAATTTTGGTAAAGCAAACACAACAGTCATGAAGAAGCTGCAAATGCTAAAAGTTTCAGATATTATAGGAATGTGTTACCTGTTTTTCTCGCCAACTGCTGAATTAGAGACCAACTCAATAAATCCCCTTTTCTCTCCTCCTTTATCCGGGCTTGAGACCGGCAATGAAATTATTCAATGGCGGAGTTAAAAAGGGGGGGTTCTTCTGAAGAGAAACATTCAATTTATCATACAAACAATATTATAAGTCATCAACATAGCATAATTTTAATTATAAAACAAGTCCAGACCAATTCATACTACACATAAAATGAAATCTTATTACATATGACTTTTTCCTAGATTTGTAATTAGATCAGCTATTTGATTTGCAGAAACTCTAACTTTTTCCTTTGCAGCAATGAAGATAGCATCTGAGGCCCATGTAAAATCTCCACATTCTTCACATACCAGGTAAGCTATGTGCTTATTGTGTTGATTGTTGCATATTTTTAGGTTGAGTTTGTTATTGCAGGTTGAAGAGAAGCACAACTGACTGTGTAGCGGATAATTTTTAAAAGAGTGATCATCTTCTCCACAAGCATCACAGCTTTTCACTGATGGTAACAACAACAACTTGGCTTTGCAAGGGTCAGAAGCATCAGTAAACCATTCAAAATAGGTGCAGGTAGGTATGGTGCACTTGAAAAACATTTTTCCATAGGTTTCAGTTGTTTTAGATTGCAGAAATGCCCTCACACCATTACAAGGAACATGCTTACACCTAGAATAGAGCCAAGGACACACTTTTGTCTCATGAAACCCTTGTTCACACATAGCACACTCAGTTAGGTTTTTTTTCATTCTCATGTTACTGTTGCTGCTATTACTGCTACTGGAGAATCTTTCACACCTCCACCCATGACTAATTCAGTGTTTTTAAAGCCTAATTGAAGAAAATTTCTCCACATGCCTAATTTCTGAAAATTTCTGAACCCTAAGTGTTTTTAAAGCCTAATTCAGTGATGGCTAATTTACACATGATTGATTAGTGTTGATTAATAGATCTATTGAATCTAGGACTAATTTTAATTGTATCATCATTCTCAGATCAATAGCAGTTAAACGTAACGGAAATCAAAAAAATAATAAAACCCTAAAATGGGTTATAGAATCAAACCTTTTTTCCTTAACACATATCGAGAAGGTGTTGGTGGTGAAGAAATCTTGACTCAATCTATTGATGGGTTTTAAATTTTACGTGTTTAAGGAGATGAAGGAGGAGATTCTGCATGGGAGATGGAGGAGAAAAAGAAAAAACGACGGAAAAGAAGATAAGTGGAGGAGAATAAGTGATGGGGAGATTGAATAGATAAGAAGAAAAAGATAAATAGATCTTCTGCAACCCTTAGAAGAGTTGTAAAATGAAAAATAACTATGAAAAAAAAAGCCGGTGAGAGTCGAACATGAGTCTCCGCTGGCCAATATGACATTCCAACCATCCTGCCACATTTATACATGTAATTATATTTACATTCTTTTATATATTAGACCAAATTTTTAAATTAGCCTTAAAAAAAATGCCAGCAAATGCACCATTTTTCCTGAAGCATATAAGGAAGTCTGTCCAATGCCTGCAATCACATTTCAATCAACAATCACAATTGCAGATTCATGGAAGTTTTAGTGAATTGTACAAGGCCTGCAATCACATTTCAAATTCCATTAAGAAGCTGCAAATGCTTAAAGTTGTGAAGTATATTAACTGGAATAAAAGTAAGACATTGACTGCAAAATAAGTAAAGACATTCCAGAAAAGCAAACTGCAACATCAGATACCAGCACATGATTATATGTAACCAATTTCAGAAAATCTGCATTTAGAACTCAATAAATCCCATTTTCTCTCCTCCTTTACCCGGGCTTGAGACCGGCATTGAAATGATGGCGGAGTTAAAAAGGGGATTTCATCTCCAGAGAAACAGATAGCATATCATACCAACAGTATTTCAAGTCATAATTAAAGAGAAATAAATAGCATGTCATTTTAAAAGCAAAAATACAATCTGAAGCAAAATGAAAGAAACAAAATAGGTTCAGAGCATCTGTGGAAATGAAAAGAGCAATTAAACCCATCATCAGCGGCACTTCTTGTTCTTTTTCTTATTCTTCTTGTTTTTCTTCTTTGTCGGAACCACTAAGATAGGTTCAAAGATCGGTTCTTGCATAAATCTCAGTATCATCATCCATTTGTAAGCCAAGAGTTGAAGGTTCCACTGGATGGCAACTTGTGTCTTCCTGTTCATTGTATTCCTCTAATTCATGGAAACCCCTTGGTGGTGGTTTTAACATCACAAACCAATTCGATGTATCTGACTCTCGAGAATAGAAAACTTGTCGGGCTTTGATGAGTGCCAAATATTGCATATTTATACACCTTTTTATTGGCATTTTACTCATCTTTTGCGCTTAGGAATCAGATATTATCCCAGATTCTGAGTTTTCTTTGTTTTCAAGAATAAATATTTGTACTAATTAATTTTGTGTTTTTAGGTAATAAATAAAGCTCGGAGAAACTGAGGAGCCAAAGAGCGAGGAATTGGAGTCAAGCATCTATGGAGCAGAAAGCCAAAGCCCGCGCGCGCAACAGTTGCAACCCAACAAGTAGCAACTCATCTACAAGACATGGGCTTGAGCTAGACCCGACCCGTGACCCGGATCCGAGCCCGTCCTCTCCAAGCCGTTGAGATCTCACTCATCCACATCCTACGGTCGCTCCAGCTCTTACACATCATCTTTTGATACTCCGCTCAACACCAAAACACCCCAACACTTCCTCAGCCGTTCAGATCTATCCCCCAAGATCCAACGCTCGCTCCGCCTTCCTCTTCAACTCCTGATGCACCCGCCTCACAGCACAGCCCGTATATAAACCCTCAACACCAAAACCTAATCTCATTCTTCTCCCTCACCCGACCAAACTCAGAAAATCCAGACACACCATCACCTTCATCTTCTCACCCGACCAAAAATGGCAGAGCCATCTCCTCCTTCGTTTCTCCCATCACCCGTACCAGCTTCAACTCCCAACACCGACAACGCCACAGTCTTCTCTTCCGACACCCCTAATTCTACTTATCTCTCATATAGCTTCTATTCCCAAGAGGCTTTGTTAGAGATAAAGGGGATTAGGGTTTACTCTTGCATGTGACGCTGAGCCGAAGGAACAGAAGGTTTGGGTACTCGTGTAATCAATAGTGTGAGCGATGTGAGTGATATAAATTGTTATTTGATTTGGGAGAGAGGAAGAGCATGTTTTAGGGTTTTAATTTCTGCAACTTTAATTTGAATTTCGTTTTTACTATTACATCATGTTCTAAACACTTAAGCTAGGGTGTAATGAAACCCTCTGATTTACATATGAAGCAAGTAAATTATCAAGTTGTTCTTAATGTTTTTATTGCTTAGGAAAGTAGTGATTTAGTGAGCTGAACCTGCCTGTGATCACTGGTATCGTAATAAGACAAAGTGATGCTAGGGGTAGTCAAGGTGAATTAGGTTATCTTCTATCCAACTAAGGTCTTCAAGGGAAGACAATAGAACAAGGTGAAAATTCACATTGCATTTAGTACAAGATCAGAGGGTGGAGTTAAACACCCTAGTGCCACAACAACATTAGTTCCAACACCCTGTATTCATCATTGCCTTAGTTTAGATTCAAACAACATCAACCTAGTCGTATCGACACACAACAACCCATTTGTGCTACATTATCATATGAGAATCAATAGTGAGCATTAGATTAGCTTAACAGCACACACCACTTCTCTGTGGGATCGACATGTGCTTGCCACGCCTCCAATAGGCCTGTGCACTTGCAGTAAGACGTAGGAAAAGCTTCTTTGAGCTCCTACCAAGTTTTTGGCGCCGCTGCCGGGGATTTGGTAGTGTGCCCTGATTTTCTTTCACTTGCTTTACTGATTTTCAGTCTTCCATTGTATATATGCTTTACAATCTGTGCTCTTTGGCACTGATTTGTTGTAACTTAGCTTAACTCTTAGCTTTTTCATTATCATTTTTACATTAGCCTCATCTCATTGCCTGCCATAGCATCTGTAGCCTAACTCTTAGCTTAATTCACTTGCATTTGCATTTATCATTCCCTGTAACTTGGTCTGCCCTGAACAGATAACCAAGTACAGTGGCTGCTTTTCACATTGCAACTAGTACTTTCTTGTCTTGATTGAGCATTATTGAGCACTGAAGCTTGCTGTTGAGTTACAGGTGCAAGCTGTGCATCAGCTGAGCTAACCCAAGGAGGAAAGAACAAGGAGCAGCCAAACAAAAGAGGAATTGCCTAAACCCAGTGTATACTGGAGGTAGTGTATCCTAACTTTGCCTACTTGAGTGAATGCCTGGTAGCATGTGTGCTTGCTTGTCAACCTTGTGACCCTGAGTAGCAATCTTGTGATCCTGTGACCTTGTTGAGCTATTAGTGCATAACTCTGTGAGGATTGAGGTCAACTGACCTCAATGACACCAACTATACATCTGCTTCATGTCAAGACTGTTGTATTTCTTGCCTGAGTAGCTCATAGCTAATCTGCTACAGCTGTAAGGTTGCATATCTATATTTAGCTGATCTGTTGCAGCCTGGTTAAGACCTTGTTAACTATATCATCCATTGGTTCATGTGTACATCTGTGCATTTGCTAACATGAGCTGCTAAACCATCTGCCATGCTATATTTGCGTACTTGTGAGCTTGAAATCTGCTGAAATTTGTATCTGATTGACTGTTATCAACCTCTGTAATGTGTGTGAGATCTCGGGTGCTTGAACCAGTGTTAAGTAGCAAGATTTGTTACTAGCATTAGATTGTTGATTTTCAAAAATACACCACCCAGCACTTGCTTCACCACTGAGTGAGCACAACCTTTCCCCTTGCACCATACACAATTTTTACTCATCTCCTGTGCTGTGACTTGCGCAACCACTAGGCTGTATCATTTCTTGTGAAATTGTGTTTTGTGTTATGCTCTGTGCATAAGACCAGCCTGTGTGTGCTCATTTGCCAATCTGTGCCCTGCCAGAGCTGTGTTCTTACAGCATTTGCCAACCACTGCATAAGCCAGTGCTTGTGATTGAGAGCACAAGTTCCACTGGGTTGTCCCCTTTTCACCCAACAACTGGGCTCTATTTTTGCACCTGCCTAAAGCCCATATCACTGGGCTCTGCCCAAAATCAGGGCTGTACATTTTTTGTGACCTAATCTGGGATGTGCAACCAAGCTGGGCCAGATCATCTGGGCTGTGCAAATAATCAAACCTACACCTTTTGGGCTGGAACCAACCTATTCTGCTGGGCTTAACCCAAACTAAGCCCACATCACCCACACCTGCCAGGCTTCCCACAATCTGGGCCGTGCAGCATCTGGGCTGTACAAAGCCAATCTCAAACCCACATAACCAAGCCAAACCCATCTATTCAGTTGGGCTTCATAACTTCAAAAAGCCATCTTTTGGGCTTGTGCCTTGTATTAGTGGGTCATTTTTGAGTCTTTGCTTTCCTGTGTTGAACTTGTTCGTATATTAACATGCTAGAGGCGCGTGCTAGGCTATGATTGTGTCTTTTAGAGACCAAACAAATCGATTAGTAAGAATCCGCCCGGACGAAATCGTTAGCATACCCAGTTCCTCAACCGAAAGCCCAATTCCATCAGAAAGCCCATCCGAATCAGAAACCATGGGTGATGAACTCAACCAACCCCGTAGTCTCAAGGACTACATGTACCCAACTAGGGCAAGCCAGCCCTCTTGCATCATTCTGCCAGCTGATGCTTGTCAGTTTGAACTGAAAGCAAGCACCATTCATATGCTACCCGTGTTTAGAGGGGTCAATGCTGAGAACCCCTACCATCACGTGAGAGACTTTGAGGATATTTGTGGGACTCTGCGTTTTAACCAAATGACAGAGGAGTCCCTCAAATTGAGATTGTTTCCTTTTTCTCTGAAAGACAAAGCCAAGTCTTGGATTCATGCCCTACAACCACAGTCCATTAGAGCCTGGGATGACCTCACAAAAGAGTTTTTCAAAAAGTTTTTCCCCAACCATAAGACGGCGACAATTCGCCAAAGTCTAAATGGTTTTGTGCAATTAGAAGACGAAACTCTAGCAAAATACTTGGAGAGATTCAATGAATTACTACTCCAATGTCCCCACCATGGTTTTGAAAAATGGAGACTTGTGCAAATCTTGTATGAGGGTCTAGATGTTAGAACCCGTACCACAGTCGAGTCAATGTGCAATGGTGCATTTATTGACAAGAGTGCTGATGACGCTTGGACTTTTCTAATCGAAGTCGCTGAAAAGACTCAACAATGGGAGTCCATCCGAGAACCGAAACGGACTACCCCTGCACAAAATGTTCATAGAATCGAGTCTGACTTTGAGGGAAATGCAAAAATGGCATCTTTAGCCCGGAGAATAGAAGTGCTTGAGTTGGAAAAGAATGTAAAATCTAATGCCCCTACTCTCCGTGACCAAATTGATATGGCCACTTGTGCCGCATGCCATAGCCCTGACCACTTAGTGGATAGCTGTCCAGATTTACATGCATTTCAAGAGTCCAAAACCGAGCAAGCCAATGCGTTATACCATAGGCAAGAGAACAACCCGTATTCTCAAACCTATAACCTGGGTGGAGGAATCACCCTAACTTCTCTTGGTCCAAGGGGCCAGTACAAGGGGGACCAACAAATAATAACCAAGGATACTCATATCCTAGAAACCCCCAAGTACAACCACCCACTCAGTACCCTGTAGAGAAAAAGACTAGCTTTGAAGACTGTGTGTCGGTCTGTTAACCCAAAATCTTACGAACTTAGGAAAACCACCGACCAACGTTTCACAAGTCTAGAACTTAAAATGGGTCAAATCTGTGATGCATTGAATGAGAGAGAGAAAGGCAAATTTCCTAGTCAACCCCAACAAAATCCAAAGAATGTGTTTCAAGCAGGCTCCTCTACCTGCAATGAAACTTCACATAGTCAGGCAAATGCTATCACCACTCTCCGAAGTGGTAGAATTGTTGAAAACCATGTAGGTGTACCACCGTCAAGCGAGTCTCCATCAGACTCACCAGTACACACAACACCACAGAAAACATCCACTGTAGAGAAAGAATCTCGAGCACTGTTGATAAGACCAAGAGTCCCTACCGATGTTGATGTTTCTTTGCCAAGTCATGTACCTGTTGCTCCATTCCCACAAAGGTTGGTGCAACAGAAGGGGGGTAACCAATACAATGAGATTTTGGAAATGTTCAAGAGAGTTAACATAAACATTCCATTTCTCGAAGCAATTAGACAAATACCCACCTATGCTAAGTTTTTGAAGGACTTGTGCACACAAAAGCGTAAGCTTCAAGTGCATAAGCGTGCCTTTCTCACTGAGCAAGTGAGCTCCATAATCCAAAACAAGATTCCACCCAAGTTTAGAGACCCAGGTAGTCCAACGATTACATGCAACATAGGCGACCATACGGTCGAAAAGGCGTTACTAGACTTAGGAGCCAGTGTGAATCTTTTGCCATACTCTGTGTATGTGCAATTGGGCCTTGGGGAGCTGAAGCCCACACTGTTACGCTACAGTTAGCGGACAGATCCGTGAGAATCCCCGTGGTATTGTTGAAGATGTGTTAATCAAGGTTGATAAATTCTTCTTTCCTGTAGACTTCATCGTCTTAGACACTCAACCCGTGCAAAACCCAAGTAATCACATCCCGGTGATTTTAGGACGTCCTTTCCGGCGACGTCCAATGCTATCATCAACCGTCGTAATGGTGTGTTGAAATTGTCTTTTGGTAACATGACCGTAGAGCTGAACGTTTTTAACACTAGTCAACAACCCATTGATTGTGATGATACCGATTTGCATGAGATTAACATGATTGAGAGTCTGATCCAAGACTCTTTGCCCGACATTTTGTCAATGGACCCTTTGCAAGCATGTTTAGATAACTTTGACTTAGATCTCTTCGAGTCTAAGTACATTGGTGAAATTCACTCGTTGCTTGAATCTGTCCCACACATGGATATTGCTAAGTGGCAGAATACAGTGGAACCACTTCCACTCTCTGATACCAAATCTGCCCCACCTCTTGAGACACCACCTAAGCTTGATTTGAAACCATTACCTGATACCTTGAAGTAATGCTTTCTTAGGTCCTTTTGATACTTTACCTGTGATTATTGCATCATGTTTAGACACAGAACAGGAAAGTCGACTCTTAGAAGTACTTCAAGAACATAAAGGTGCCTTAGGTTGGACCATCTCCGATCTTAAGGGTATAAGTCCCACAATTTGCATGCATCACATAAACCTTGAAGAGAACACTAAACCATCTAGGGAAATGCAAAGGAGACTTAACCCCAACATGAGAGATGTTGTCAAGGGTGAGATTCTGAAACTGCTTGATGCGGGTATCATTTACCCCGTCCCTGATAGCCAGTGGGTCAGCCCCATTCAGGTAGTACCCAAGAAGTCCGGCATTACTGTTGTTCAAAACGAGATGAATGAGCTCATTCCCACCCGTGTGACCACTGGGTGGCGAGTATGTATTGATTATAGAAAACTGAACACAGTAACCAAGAAAGACCACTTTCCCCTTCCCTTCATTGACCAAATGCTGGAAAGGTTAGCAAAACATAGTCACTCTTGCTTCTTAGATGGCTATTCAGCTACAACCAAATCCACATAGCACCCGAGGACCAACAAAAGACCACATTTACATGTCCTTATGGAACTTTTGCTTATCGTCGTATGCCTTTTGGGCTGTGCAATGCACCCGCTACTTTTCAACGTTGCATGATGAGCATTTTTTCCGACATGGTAGATAAGTTCCTTGAGATTTTTATGGATGATTTTTACGTGTTTGGGTCTTCATTTGATGAGTGTTTGCATCACCTCACATGTGTGCTGATTAGGTGTAAGGAGAAGAATTTGGTCTTGAATTGGGAAAAATGTCATTTCATGGTTAACTCGGGCATTGTTCTAGGGCATATCATCTCGGAAAAAGGCATAGAAGTAGACAAACCCAAGGTAGATCTCATTCAACAGCTTGCCTCAACCTCGTTACGTGAGAGACATCGAGATCATTTCTAGGCCATGCGGGTTTTTACCGCCGATTCATCAAAGACTTTAGTAAAATTTCACGACCTTTGTGCAATCTTCTTGCAAAAGATGTTGCATTTGTCTTTGATGATGCTTGTAAGGAAGCATGGGAGCAATCAAGGCTCTCCTTACATCTCGCCCCTATAGTCGAGACCCCCTGATTGGTCATTACCATTTGAGATTATGTGTGATGCGTCTGACTATGCTGTAGGAGCTGTTCTAGGCCAAAGAGTAGACAAACTCCCTTATGTGATCTACTATGCTAGTAAAACACTTAATGATGCTCAATTGAATTATTCCACAACTGAGAAAGAGTTGCTAGCTGTTGTGTTTGCATTAGATAAGTTTAGATCTTATTTGATAGGATCTAAGGTCATCATTTATTCTGATCATGCTGCATTGAGATATCTTTTGTCAAAGAAAGATGCTAAGGCTCGTCTAATTCGATGGATACTCTTGCTACAAGAGTTTGACCTCGAAATTCGAGATAAGAAAGGGTCAGAGAATGTTGTGGCGGATCACTTGTCTAGGTTGAATGTTGAATCTGCTGATGAGTCTGTGTTAATTAGGGAATCATTCCCTGATGAGCAATTGATGCTTGTGGCTGAAATGCCATGGTTTGCTTGATATTGTCAACTACCTTGCTGAGGTAGAATGCCCTTGCATTGGTCTAAACAAGACCGTTCTAAGTTCTTGGCTGAAGTTAAACATTTCCTTTGGGATGACCCATATTTGTTTAAGTACTGCCAAGACCAAATCATTAGGAGATGTGTCCCCAATTCCGAACAAAGGGACGTCATCTCTTTCTGTCATGACCATGCATGTGGAGGCCACTTTAGTGCCAAGAAAACTGCTGCAAAGATCTTGCAAAGCGGTTTCTATTGGCCAACACTATTTAAGGATTGCCATGCATTCTGTGTTGCTTGTGACCGATGCCAGAAACTAGGAAGTATATCTAGAAGAAATATGATGCCCTTACAACCCATATTGATTGTTGAGCTATTTGATGTTTGGGGCATTGATTTCATGGGTCCATTTCCGAATTCTGAAGGTAAGTTGTACATCTTTGTAGCTGTCGATTATGTCTCCAAGTGGGTAGAGGCCATTGCGTCCAAAACCAATGATCATAAGGTTGTTCTTTCTTTTCTTAAGGAGAACATTTTCTCCCGATTTTGGAACCCCTAGGGCAATAATCAGTGATGGAGGTAGTCATTTCTGCAATAGACCCTTTGAATCACTAGTGCGCAAGTATGGAATCACTCACAAGGTCGCAACACCTTACCATCCTCAAACCAGTGGCCAAGTGGAAGTTTCCAATAGGGAAATAAAGCATATCCTTGAGAAGACTGTCAATCCATCTAGGAAGGATTGGTCTTTGCGCTTAAACGATGCTTTATGGGCCTATAGGACTGCATACAAGACTCCCATTGGGATGTCTCCTTACAGACTTGTGTACGGAAAAGCATGTCACCTACCTGTTGAGTTAGAACACCGTGCATACTGGGCTGTGAAGAAGTTGAATTTTGATCTTGATAAGGCTGGAACCCGTAGAAAACTTCAACACAATGAGTTAGAAGAATTGAGAAACGATGCATATGATAGTGCCAAAACGTACAAACATAGGATGAAAGTGTTTCACGACAAGCGCATTCTGCGCAAGTCTTTCACCCCAGGTCAGAAAGTTTTATTGTACAACACTAGATTGCATTTGTTTCCAGGAAAGCTACGTTCTCGATGGTCAGGACCATACGTGGTACGCACCATCTTTCCCCATGGAGTTGTAGAAGTTGAAAACCCAGCAAACAAGAACATCTTCAAAGTCAATGGTCAGCGATTGAAACCATTTCTGGAGCATCTTCCACCAGAAGTTGAGACCGTTGACTTGGAAGACCCCATCTATGTGGACTGATCTAGTTCACTTGTGTACATACTTATGGACTAAAAATCCATCATCTTTCCCTTTTCTTTTTCTTTTTGCATAATTTTGATGTGTGCTAACCAATCTTTTTGTCTTGCGCTCGTGATTGTTTGCTTTCAAAGCATTCATCTTTCTATGGTTTAGCAACACCCTCTTGCATCCGGTAATCTCTTTCCTTTACTCTACTCATCGTAGTTCTCATGGTATGTAACTGTTTAAATTTTTCCTATTTGTTGCCACATTGAGGACAATGTTTGATCTAGGTTTGGGGGTGTGATTTGCATTTAGAGTTTTTAGTCTTTTTGTTTTACTTATTTTACAAAAAAAAAAAAAAAAAAAAATTGATAAACTCAAAAAAATTTGCATAAAAACCTCCAACTTTTAGAGATTTTAGAGTCACTAGCATGCTTCTAGCTATGTTTACATAGAGAGTCTGACCGAAATAACAAGAACTTGGAAGTACTGGAGAACGCAATCGGGTTCCTTAGTTGATTAGAGCGTTAAAGTTGGATTTAACCATACCGGAGGCAGAATTAGGTGTTGTTTAGATATTCGGTAGTAGAATTGTGATCAACCATAGTGGAGACTACCCATTTTACATCAAGCGAGGTACCGACCTTCACTCTTTGTGACTTTCTAGAAAAGCTTTTAGAGTGTGTGTCACCGTACGTCAATTCCGGGTAGGAATGGTGAGCTACCCAACTTCGCACCACTTTCAAAGACTATTTTTGATCTCTTGAGTGCTAATTCCGTCAATCATGAGGGTGACGTCTAAAGATGAAAACTCCTTCTAAATACCGATTTGCGGTTAACATCACTCTCTCTCTCAATCATCAAGATCCATAGAAACACATCATCGTCAGCAAGCGGAGCAACATCAGAATATATGAAGAAAAGTTGAAATAGTCCAAGGTTTATGTGCAACAAAGAAAAGAAAATAGGATGAGAATTAATAAAATTTATAAAATCAAGACAATACAAGTTATGGAAATTGAGTGATATATTCCTTCACCCATGGAGTTAGTAGTTTCATTGTTTCTGTTATTTTTATTTCACTTTATAAAAAAAAAAAAAAAAAAAAAAAAAAAAAAAAAGAGATTTGCAAGAGAGGGTTAGAACAGTTGGTATGGTGCGAGAATATGCAAGAGGCAGGTCAAGGGTTCAAATCTCATTTCTCACACTTCTTTTTTAGACATTCTTGTCTGTAATTGGGAGAATGGTAAAGACGTATGCTTCGATGTTACAGGGGTTTCTCCATTTTCTGGTAACAGCGGCCGTGCCTTTGTTCCGGGTATTGCTATATCTAGTACCATCACTTGCAAGCGCACCAAATATTTGGCGAAGTGCTCTGAACATGGTTACGGTTTCGGGGTCCTTGCTTTTTCTACCTTGGAAGAACTGGGTGAAGACATGGTGGTTCTTTTGAAGAGACTGAGGAATTGCATTGCAAATTATGATCCGAATTATAAGATAGGGAATTCTCTTTTTTATAGACTAGGTATTTCCATTCAAAGAGGTGTAGGGGCTCAGCTTGTTGCTAGGCTACCCTCCACTGATGTTGTACCTTCTTTCGATATTTAATAAAAGCCTTCGGCGCGTTTTATAAAAAAAACAAAAAAACAAAAAATCAAAAATCAAAAATCAAAAAAATATTGTAGTTTATTTTCGTAGTTATACCACCATGGTAAAGAAGAGTTCAAGAAGAAAAATTCCAAGTAACAAGGAAATTGAGTAGAAAAGTTAAAAATTGTCAAGTTTTGTGAAGTTTAGAAGTTCGTCATCAACAATTGAAGACCGAAGATTGAAGACGTTTCTATGGTTCTTATGAGAGAGTGATATTAATTGCCGATCGGGTGAGAAGTGAGTGAGTACTCCCACCCCTTGCTAATGGTTGATTTCCTTTCTTAGAGATCATCAGAAAAAGATTCTTTTTGTCCACACTTTTGTGGAGTCTCCAGAATTTATTTCGGAAGGTTATCCTTCTTACCTACAACGTGTGCAGGATTTCTCTCTTTATTCCTGCCTGCACACATGAGAGACTAAAAAAGCGATCTTTTTGAGTGCAATTATCATAAAACCCTAATGGTGAGGCAGAAGTCGAGGCTTATGATCACAATCGAATCTGAATTCTTTCATATGGTATGGTTACTTCTCGCTCAGCACTTAAGGATGAGAATGCGTTCTTTGGTAGTTCTAACTTCGTGTTACTAGCATGCAGAAACTCTATGTCCTCATAGCTTCTTGGAGGCTTGAGACTCTTTTACACTTTGAAGTTGGAGAAGGTTTTGTGGGTACACCTCTGGTAAACCCTCACGAGACTACAACTCATCCACTAGGGACACCTAGGGGTTTAAAGGCTTAGTGCATATGCTAAATGCATTCGAGAGACCTGCGACAGGGGTATAGTTAGGATTTCTTATTTTCTGTTTCACTTGAGGACAAGTAAAATTCAGGTTTGGGGGTATTTGATGAGTGCCAAATATTGCATATTTATACACCTTTTATTGGCATTTTACTCATCTTTTGCGCTTAGGAATCGATATTATCCCAGATTCTGAGTTTTCTTTGTTTTCAAGAATAAATATTTGTACTAATTAATTTTGTGTTTTTAGGTAATAAATAAAGCTCTGAGAAACTGAGGAGCCAAAGAGCGAGGAATTGGAGTCAAGCATCTATGGAGCAGAAAGCCAAAGCTCGCGCGCATGCGGTTGCAACCCAACAAGTAGCAACTCATCTACAAGACATGGGCTTGAGCTAGACCCGACCCGTGACCCGGATCCGAGCCCGTCCTCTCCAAGCCGTTGAGATCTCACTCATCCACATCCTACGGTCGCTCCAGCTCTTACACATCATGTTTTGATACTCCGCTCAACACCAAAACACCCCAACACTTCCTCAGCCCGTTCAGATCTATCCCCAAGATCCAACGCTCGCTCCGCCTTCCTCTTCAACTCCCGATGCACCCTCCTCACAAAGACACAGCCCGTATATAAACCCTCAACACCAAAACCTAATCTCATTCTTCTCCCTCACCCGACCAAACTCAGAAAATCCAGACACACCATCACCTTCATCTTCTCACCCGACCAAAAATGGCAGAGCCATCTCCTCCTTCGTTTCTCCCATCACCCGTACCAGTTTCTACTCCCAACACCGATAACGCCACAGTCTTCTCTTCCGACACCCCTAATTCTACTTATCTCTCATATAGCTTCTATTCCCAAGAGGCTTTGTTAGAGATAAAGGGGATTAGGGTTTACTCTTGCATGTGACGCTGAGCCGAAGGAACAGAAGGTTTGGGTACTCGTGTAATCAATAGTGTGAGCGATGTGAGTGATATAAATTGTTATTTGATTTGGGAGAGAGGAAGAGCATGTTTTAGGGTTTTAATTTCTGCAACTTTAATTTGAATTTCGTTTTTACTATTACATCATGTTCTAAACACTTAAGCTAGGGTGTAATAAAACCCTCTGATTTACATATGAAGCAAGTAAATTATCAAGTTGTTCTTAATGTTTTTATTGCTTAGGAAAGTAGTGATTTAGTGAAATTTGAACTCGCTGTGATCACCGGTACCGTAATAAGACCAGTGATGCTAGGGGTAGTCAAGGTGAATTAGGTTATCTTCTATCCAACTAAGGTCTTCAAGGGAAGACAATAGAACAAGGTGAAAATTCACATTGCATTTAGTACAATATCAGAGGGTGGAGTTAAACACCTTAGTGCCACAACAACATTAGTTCCAACACCCTGTATTCATCATTGCCTTAGTTTAGATTCAAACAACATCAACCTAGTCGTATCGACACACAACAACCCATTTGTACTACATTATCATCTGAGAATCAATAGTGAGCATTAGATTAGCTTAACAGCACACACCACTTCTCTGTGGGATCGACCTGTGCTTGCCACGCCTCCAATAGGGCTGTGCACTTGCAGTAAGACGTAGGAAAAGCTTCTTTGAGCTCCTACCAGGCTTGTGACGCTAAAATGAATGGATCATTTTGATATTGGTTCTTATGCTGACGTAAGTTGACCAATGTAAAACCTTTTTCTATCTTGACACCAAAATAGGTGTGAGCCCAGTCACATTTGAATAAGGGAATTTGAAACATATGTTGGTAGTCCAACACGAGAATTTGTTCTAAAACGCCATAGAAACCACTACTTATTTGTGATGATGCAACTAAAGATTTTGATTCAATTGAAACACCAGTGTTTTGCGTGACTCTTTGAATATCCTTAGTAACAAACCTTGACCCATTTATTTGCAAGCCTTTATATGATACACATTTTTCTAAAGGACCATGTGACAACCACCGTATTGTATTTGATACTGACATGCCTTGACCAATTTGCATTTTGACCTATCAATAAAATTTAGTTAGCAGAACACAAGTGACCACAGTAATGGGCGCAAGCTCTATGTTTTGGCTTGGTAAGATCTAATTAAGAAGTGAATGACAGATTCATCTCTAATTAAGCTCTATGTGGGTAATGCTAAAAGAGGTACTACGTACTCGGGAAAAATGAATCTAATAAATTGAAAACATATATAACAAATAACCAAGTGGCGTTGCACGTACCTTTTGCTTTAACCAATCTGCAAATGTTTCCGAGTGTATGGAAAGGAGTTGGTCTTCTTGGAAGTATCGGAAGATCTTAACTCATCCATATGCATTCTAATAAGAAAAATTTTAATGTGGACAAGATTCGTAAAACACAAGTGCTTATACTGCTAACAATTTTAAATGAACATATAACAGTCATACTTACGTTATATATGGTTCAATTGCTGCCGTGTTAAAAAGCACATATCTATGAGCAATCTTTAGCATATCACTACCAATATACACTTGAACGCCTCTAGAAAGAGGACGCCCTGCCGGTGTGGAATCATGTTGAATGTCTTCATTATGGCTTTGATTTACTCCTCCTTGAGAATATTTGTCCCCATGAACATCAAAATACCCGACGCACTCCATTCCCAGGTAACACTCGCTATACATGCTTCAGGTTGTGCGTAATTATTTACGTATTCTTTGAATGTCTTCATATACCTCGCGACAAACCAAACTTCTAATTATTAGCACCAAACTCCCATTTACACAGAACAAAACTGTAATATTGTACTTAAAATAACTAAAAAAATATTCATACTAATGAAACAATTACCTTTCAAATGGATACATCCAACGATATTGTACGGGTCCACCTAACCGCACTTCTCGAGCTACGTGAATTGTCAAGTGTACCATCACATAAAAAAATGATGGAGGGAAGTACATCTCCAACATACACAAAGTCTCAGCAATTTCATCTTCAAGTTCTAACAATCTAGTGAGATCAACTGCCCTTTGGCATATTTCGTTAAAATAAGAACATAACCGATTTATGGCATTACTTGGCCCATCAGGTAAAAGTCCTTTCAAAGCTACAGGTAATATTTGTTGCATCATAACATGGTAATCATGAGCCTTAAGGACACCCAAGAAACCATCTTTCGAGAAATGCCTCCTAAGATCGAACTATACCCATATGGAACCTTGATTTCTCATCCTATTATAGAATACAGCCTTTCCCTTATCGCTTAAGTTACATGGTCTTTGGAGGAAGCCAAGTTTTGCCATTTTGACTATTAAATGCAATTCTTCTTTGATTCCCATACTTTTCGGATCATTACGGGACTTTAAGCCATCTTTTGTTTTGTTCTTTATATTCAATAGAGTACCAATGACACTCTCACAGACATTTTTTTCCGTATGCATAACATCAATATTATGTCGTAGTAATAATTCCTAAGAAGGAAGGAATAACATAAAAAGTATGAGCAAGTCACTTGAGTTGTACATTTCATAAATGAGATTTAACATGCAGATGGGAATGTAAGACTGAAAAGAAGATAACGAGGTTATAAGTTACCTTCCGAGAAGGCAAGTCGAAAAATATTGACCGTTTGTTGAATATCGGATGGTCATCATCCGTGCACCAGAACTAGGACCAGCACTCATACCGGCATCGTAGCAACTTGCCTTTTCCGCTTCCATGCATTAGATTTACCGTCATTTGCACCTGTTGCCGCACTACTCTGACCCTTTTTCTGCTTCTTCTTCTTCTTATTCTTCTTCTTTTCCTCTTTCTCTTTCCTTTTCTCCACCTCGTTCTGCTTCGCTTTTCCAAAGTCATTTACAATACTGCTCTGACGTTCAAAAGCCTCAGCACTAGACATAGTAGGTGGCTTTTCCTTCATCTCAATCTCTCCATTGAAACATGCTTTCTTCTTAGTCGATCGAAGAGGATGATTATGAGGTAGAAATCTCCTATGATTCATGTAAACAGTTTTACGACTAAACGGCAACCAGGTTGAAAGAGTATTATCACCACAAAGAGGGCAGCGGTCGACTTCCCTTTATATGTACATCCGGATAGGTTACCATAAGCAGGAAAATCATTTATCGTCCACATTAATAATGCCTTCAAATTGAACATTGTCTTACTAAATGCATCATAAACCTCCACGCCGTTTTCCCATAACTTTATCAGATCATCAATCAGTGGTTGCAAGTATATATCGATGTCTCTACCTGGTTGTTTCTTTCCTGGAATCAGCAAGCTTAAAATAATATTGTCGCCTTTCATACACCGTTGAGGGGGAAGATTATATACCACAATCATCACCGGACAACAACTGTGGGTTGGGGAAAGATCGCCAAACGGATTAAATCCATCAGCAGCAAGCCCAAGACGCAAATTACGCGATTCTGAAGCAAACTCGGGGAACTTTGTGTCTATGTGCTTCCAAGCCAAAGAATCCGTTGGATGACGCATCTTACCATCTTTACTCTTATGAGTCGCGTGCCATATCAACTGCTGAGCTAGCTCTGCTGATTTATACATTCTCCTTAATCTCGGCACAATGGGGAAGTATCTAAGCACCTTCACTGGTATCTTCTTTTTGGGATTGTCTACCATGTCAGCATCATCCATGTTAGATGTGTCTTCCTTCCACCTAGAATAGTGACATTTAGGACATTCATCCTCGTATTTCAACTCATTTCTAAACAAACAACAATCATTCTGACATGCGTGTATTTTCTCGTAAGTGAGTTGGAAATCTTTCAGCAACTTCTTCACTTCATAAGTTGATTTAGGAAGACAATGACCTGGGGGCAACACAGAACCAATTGTCTTGAGAAGATCATCAAAAGCCCTTCGAGATAAACCATTTCTTGTCTTGTGCCTATACAACTCGGTAGTCATGCTTAGCTTTGTGTGTGTAGTACAACCGGGGTATAAAGGGAAGTCGGCCTCTTCAATCTCGTTTATCAGCAACTCTTCGTCGTGGTTTGGAAACCCTTCGTCCTGCCTAGGTTCACAAACCCTTTGCCTTGGTTCGACATCACCTTCAACATTAGCATCTGTCCACATCCGGTAGAAAGTACGTTGATGTGTTGCTCCCTCTTCATGAACATTATTAAAATTGCTAATCTTCTCCCCGTGAAGAACCCACTCGGTGTAAGTAGGATCCATACCCCGTTTAGCAAGTGCATATGTATTGTACCAGGAGGAAGTGGCGCAGCAAGATTCTTACAATCCACACAAGGACAACTAAACTTAGAAGGATTTCCAAGTTTCTCATGAGCCAACTCTACGAACTTTTTTACTGCATCCTGGTATGGAACTTCCCCCCTATATTAAAACTCCAATGGTTAGACGTACTAAGATCGATTAATCTCATTATGAGACATATATACCCTGTAGAGACAGTTATGACTTGGCTTTACCTTGGCCAACGAACCCAATCCTTATTCATCATTTTACAAGTCAAGAGTCAGTCCTGGTTGCAGTTCAATATGAATCTTTATTTCCTTCCCACTGTCAATGAAAAACATTCTCATATTAAAACATGTATAAACTTTTTCCTTTGTTATTTTATTACCAGGAAGGATTGAGCAATCTCGCAATTATTAGGCATCTGAATGACAACAAATGGACGCAAATGATGGTACAAACAATGACACAATTTTGCAGGATGCACTATCAAAAAGATAAGTCATAAAACCTATGCAGGCATCTCATTTTGGAGCCATCACCACCAATAACGAATAATTTTATCAAAGATTCAAAATGGGCACCAGAATAACTGCAAAAATCAAACAACCCCAAAACTTAATTTCAACCATTTGCGAATTGAATGCATCTAAACATGAATTAAATTCAACAACACCGAAAAAAAAATTAATGTAACGGTTTGAAATGATTGAAATTAAATGCAACCCTAAAAATTTGATCCAGGCCAATCATCAAAATTTAATGCTACCAAATCATCAAACAAATTAAATGCAATGATTGATTTTTTTTTTAAAACGAATTTAATGCAACCCAATCATGAAACCCTAAATTTAATGCAAATTGAGATGAAACTATTACAAAAAAAATAATTAAAGCAATCAGTTACAGACCCAATTACAAGATCGATCTGTTGATGGAGAAGCTCGATTTGTTGATGGAGAAGCTCGATTTGTTAACAGAGCTTAAGAAACTCGATCTGTGATGGAGAAAAAACGATATGTTGATGAAAAAACTCCTTTTCATAGATCTCGTTCAACATTTGTTGATGATCTTGACTTGTAATGGTTTGATTGATTGTGTTTCTAGGATGGAGGAGCTGTTTTCCGTGGTTCAAGAAAGATAAAAGAAGAAACGAAGACGAAAAAGAAAAGGAGTGGTGGAGGAAAGAAAAACAAAAGGATAAAAAGGAAAAAAATAAAAACAATGGACGGTTGAGATCGATGTAAGGTTGAAATAGACTACTCGAGATTGAAATGGAAGTTGTGATGCGTAAATTTTTTTCGCCCTTTCACAATCAAGTTAGAAATAGTCGCCATAGGGTTTTTTTCGCCTTTCAAACTTTTTAACTTCGCTAAATTTTTTCTCGAACCTCGATGAAATCTAGGGTTTGGTTACTGATGTCATGAGTATCTACATGGAATCTTACTAAACATTTTGTTGGACTCGTCGTTCTTACGAAGGAATCTTATCTATATTGGCTCCCATTTCTCCGAGCAAGATTCTTTCTAACCCGATGAAATCTAGGGTTTGGTTACGGTATCGGCGAGTATCACATGGAATCTTATGGTCATACCGTTGACTGGATGCTCTACGAAGGAATCTTATCTATATTGGCCCGATTTTGATCTCCGAGCAAGATTCTTTCTCGAACCCGATGAAATCTAGGGTTTGGTTACTGACGGCGAGTATCTACATGGAATCTTACAAGCCATAGTGTCGGTCTCGTCTGTTCTTACGAAGGAATCTTATCTATTGGCCTCCAGCTTTTCGATCTCCGAGCAAGATTCTTTCTCGAACCTCGATGAAATCTAGGGTTTGGTTACGGACGGCGAGTATCTACATGGAATCTTACAAATCATCATGGACTCGCTGCTCTTACGAAGGAATCTTATCTATATTGGCCTGGCTTTTCGATCTCCGAGCAAGATTCTTTCTAACTCCGATGAAATCTAGGTTTGGTTACCAGATTCATGAGTATCTACATGGAATCTTACAAATCATACCGTTGGACTCGCGTTCTTACGAAGGAATCTTATGTATATTGGCCCAGCTTTTCGATCTCCGAGCAAGATTCTTTTTCTAACCCGATGAAATCTAGTGGTTTGGTTACGAAGACGGCGAGTATCTACATGGAATCTTACGGTCCATACCGTTGGACTCGGCGTGCTCTTACGAAGGAATATTATCTATATTGGCCTAAGCTTTTACTTCTCCGAGCAAGATTCTTTCTCGAACCCGATGAAATCTAGGGTTTGGTTACTGATGACGGCGAGTATCTACATGGAATCTTACTAGCCATACCGTTGACTCGCTGTTCTTACGAAGGAATCTTATCTATATTGGCCGGTTTCGATCTCCGAGCAAGATTCTTTCTCGAACCCGATGAAATCTAGGTTTGGTTACTAGATCGGCGAGTATCTACATGGAATCTTACGGTCATAGTGTTGACTCGTCTGCTCTTACGAAGGAATCTTATCTATATTGGCCCAGTTTTTACTTCTCCGAGCAAGATTCTTTCTCGAACCCGATGAAATCTAGGGTTTGTTACGGTGTCGGCGAGTATCTACATGGAATCTTACAGTCATAATCTTACGAAGGAATCTTATCTATATGGTCTGGGCTTTGCATCTCCGAAAAGATTCTTTCTAACCCGATGAAATCTGGTTTGACTCGAGTATCTACGAAGGAATCTTATCTATATTGCTTTTACGAAGGAATCTTATCTATTGGCCTCGATCTCCGAGCAAGATTCTTTTCTAACCTCGATGAAATCTAGGGTTTGGTTACTGTGACATGAGTATCTACATGGAATCTTACAAACATACCGTTGACTCGCTGCTCTTACGAAGGAATCTTATCTATATGGCCTGGGCTTTCGATCTCCGAGCAAGATTCTTCTAACCCGATGAAATCTAGGTTTGGTTACGGATCGGCGAGTATCTACATGGAATCTTACTACCATATAGTTGACTCATTGCTCTTACGAAGGGAATCTTATCTATATTGGCCGCTTTACTTCTCCGAGCAAGATTCTTTTTCGAACCTCGATGAAATCTAGGGTTTGGTTACGGTATCGATGTAGTATCTACATGGAATCTTAGATGTCATACCGTTGGAATCTCGTTTTACGAAGGAATCTTATCTATATTGGCAAAGGTTGGATCTCCGAGCAAGATTCTTTCTCGAACCCGATGAAATCTAGGTTACGGATCTGCCAGTATCTACATGGAATCTTTTGCCACCATAGTGTTGGACTGTCGTGCTCTTACGAAGGAATCTTATCTATATTGGCCCGCTTTACTTCTCCGAGCAAGATTCTTTCTCGAACCCGATGAAATCTAGGGTTTGTTACGGATCTACGAGTATCTACATGGAATCTACAAGTGTTGGCATCATCTCTGTTGGACTCGCTCCAGCAAGATTCTTCAGGTTTGTAAGGAATCTTATCTATATTGGCCCAGCTTTGAATCTTATCGATCTCATCGAGCAAGATTCTTTCTCGAACCCGATGAAATCTAGGGTTTGGATATGGTATCCACGAGTATCTACATGGAATCTTACTACCATACTGTTGGACCTGCTGTCTTACGAAGGAATCTTATCTATATTGGCCGGGGTTTTCGATCTCCGAGCAATATTCTTTTTCGGAACCCGATGAAATCTAGGGTTTGGTTACTGAGATCGGCGAGTATCTACATGGAATCTTACAAATCATACTGTTGGACTCGTCGTTTACGAAAGAATCTTATCTATATTGGCCAGGTTTTTCGATCTCCGAGCAAGATTCTTTCGAACCTGATGAAATCTAGGGTTTGTTACGGTATCGCGAGTATCTACATGGAATCTTAGCGGCCATACTTGTTGACTGGCTGCTCTTACGAAGGAATCTTATCTATATTGGCCAGGGGTTTTACTTCTCCGAGCAAGATTCTTTCTCGAACCTCGATGAAATCTAGGGTTTGGTTACGGATCGGCGAGTATCTACATGGAATCTTACAATCATACTGCTTGACTCGTCGTTTTACGAAGGAATCTTATCTATATTGGCCTGGGATTTTGGATCTCCGAGCAAGATTCTTTCGAACCCGATGAAATCTAGGGTTTGGTTACGGAAGATCGGCCAGTATCTACATGGAATCTTACAGGTCATAGTGTTGGACTCGCTGCTCTTACGAAGGAATCTTATCTATATTGGCCAGTTTTCGATCTCCGAGCAAGATTCTTTTCGAACCCGATGAAATCTAGGTTTGTTACGGTAAGACGGGCGAGTATCTACATGGAATCTTCTGATCATAATCTTGGACTCGTCGTTCTTACGAAGGAATCTTATCTATATCGTCATTTTACTTCTCCGAGCAAGATTCTTTCTCGAACCTCATGAAATCTAGGGTTTGGTTACTAAAGATCGGCGAGTATCTACATGGAATCTTACTACCATACCGTTGGACTGGCGATTCTTACGAAGGAATCTTTTATCTATATTGCCTGGCTTTTCGATCTCCGAGCAAGATTCTTTCTCGAACCCGATGAAATCTAGGGTTTGGTTACCAGATCGGCGAGTATCTACATGGAATCTTACGGTCATAGTGTTGGACTCGTCGTTCTTACGAAGGAATCTTATCTATATTGGCCGATTTCGATCTCCGAGCAAGATTCTTTCTCGAACCCGATGAAATCTAGGGTTTGTTACTGTGATCGGCGAGTATCTACATGGAATCTTACAGTCATACCGTTGGACTCGGCTGCTCTTACGAAGGAATCTTATCTATATTGGACCGGCTTTATCTCCGAGCAAGATTCTTTCTCGAACCCGATGAAATCTAGGGTTTGGTTACGATTCGGCGAGTATCTACATGGAATCTTACAAATATACTGTTGGACTCGTCTGTTCTTACGAAGGAATTTTATCTATATTGGCCGATTTTTCGATCTCTCGAGCAAGATTCTTTCTCGAACCCGATGAAATTAGGGTTTGGTTACGGTGACGGCGAGTATCTACATGGAATCTTACGGTCATAGTGTTGACCTGCCGTTTTACGAAGGAATCTTATCTATATTGGCCAGTTTCGATCTCCGAGCAAGATTCTTTCTAACCGATGAAATCTAGGGTTTGGTTACTAGATCGGCGAGTATCTACATGGAATCTTACGGTCATCATCGTTGGACTCGTCGTTTCTTACGAAGGAATCTTATCATATTGGCCTGATTTTACTTCTCCGAGCAAGATTCTTTCTCGAACCCGATGAAATCTAGGGTTTGGTTACATGGATCGGCGAGTATCTACATGGAATCTTACTGGCCATACCGTTGGACTCGTCGTCTTACGAAGGAATCTTATCTATATTGGCCTGCCGATCTCCGAGCAGATTCTTTCGAACTCGATGAAATCTAGGGTTTGGTTACTAGATCGTGAGTATCTACATGGAATCTTACGTCATAGTGTTGGACTCAAGTCGTTCTCATTAAGGAATCTTATCTATATTGGCCCAGCTTTACTTCTCCGAGCAAGATTCTTTCTAACCCGATGAAATCTAGGTTTGTTACGGTATCGGCGAGTATCTACATGGAATCTTACAATCATACCGTTGGACTCGGGCTGCTCTTACGAAGGAATCTTATCTATATTGGCCCGGGTTTGCGATCTCCGAGCAAGATTCTTTCTCGAACCCGATGAAATCTAGGGTTTGAATATGGTATCTGCGAGTATCTACATGGAATCTTACAAATATACCGTTGACTCGCGTTTTACGAAGGAATCTTATCTATATTGGCCTCATTTTCGATCTCCGAATATTCTTTCTCGAACTCCGATGAAATCTAGGTTTGCTACTGGTAGATCGGCGAGTATCTACATGGAATCTTACAATCATACTTGTTGGACCTGATCGTTCTTACGAAAGAATCTTATCTATATTGGCCCAGTTTTCGATCTCCGAGCAAGATTCTTTCTCGAACCTGATGAAATCTAGGGTTTGGTTACGGTATCGGCGAGTATCTACATGGAATCTTACAGTCATACTGTTGGACTCGCTGCTCTTACGAAGGAATCTTATCTATATCGGGTTTGATTTTTACTTCTCCGAGCAAGATTCTTTCGAACTCGATGAAATCTAGGGTTTGGTTACTTAAGATCGCCAGTATCTACATGGAATCTACAATCATACCGTTGGACTCGCGCTCTTACGAAGGAATCTTATCTATATTGGCCTGATTTTCGATCTCCGAGCAAGATTCTTTCTAACCCGATGAAATCTAGGGTTTGTTACAGACGGCGAGTATCTACATGGAATCTTACAATCATAGTGTTGGACTCGGCTGCTCTTACGAAAGAATCTTATCTATATTGGCCCGCTTTTCGATCTCCGAGCAAGATTCTTTCGAACCCGATGAAATCTAGGTTTGGTTACGAGATTCACGAGTATCTACATGGAATCTTACGGTCATATCATTGTTGGACTCGCTGTTCTTACGAAGGAATCTTATCTATATTGGCCCAGCTTTTACTTCTCCGAGCAAGATTCTTTCTCGAACCCGATGAAATCTAGGGTTTGGTTATGGATCGGCGAGTATCTACATGGAGTCTTCGGTCATATCGTTGGACTCGCGTTTTACGAAGGAATCTTATCTATATTGGCCCATTTTACTTCTCCGAGCAAGATTCTTTCTCGAACCCGATGAAATCTAAGGTTTGGTTACTAAGATTTATGAGTATCTACATGGAATCTTACAATACATCGTTGGACTCGCTGTTCTTACAAATGGTTTTATTGTAATTTTTGTAATCCAACGAACCAAATTTAAGGAAATCAAATCACAAGCCAATCTAACGGTGAGGAAGCCTTGTTTGGTTTACCAAATTGTGTGTTTTCTTCTCAATCCGTATGCTTTGTTTCAACCAATGGGATTGTCCAGATTTTAATCTAACGGCTACAAAAAGTACCATGCGGATTGTGTGTTTCCCACCCAAACAGCCCGCCTAAATTTGGGCACATCCTTCTAGATTTTGAACCAAATTTGGTTTCCCACCCAAACAACCCTTAAAGAAAAGAATTTGACCAAAAATTTCTCTCATTTCTCTCATTTTTCTCTCTCTTTCTCGTTTTTTCTCTCCGTCTCTCGAGAAGATTTTTTCTCATCAAACCCTAACTAGATTTTGAAACCCAACTTCACCTCAAACCCAAACTTCATCTCAAACTCGATCGATCTCAAGAAACACAACTTCACCCCAATCTCGATATCAAACCGTAGCTTCAATCCAGCGCTCGATTTACATCTTAACTCAAACTCAGTGTATAAATCTCACCTGTAAAGATGTATTTGTCATTTTCTATTGGTTTGATTTCCGATTTGAATTTGTTTTTCATTATCTTCGTGATTTCGATTAGGGTTTTATTTTTCTAACCGAGTTAGGTTTATATTTTGAACCGATTCATATGATTTCTTTCGTTTTGTTTGGTTATAGCAAATACCCTTTGTAATAGGTTGTATAATCAGTGAGAAAATTTGATTTATTCTTGAAAACATCTCTAAATTTCGTGATTCTGACGAGTCGTAACCAATTCATGCTTGTTCTTCAATCTTGTTTACCGATTGTTATGTTTTCCACTCGATTCTTGACATGCAATATGTGAGTTTTCAATTAAATTTAATTTTCATAACATGTAGTAGTTTCATTTTGAATAAATTACCAAAATTGTGTTTTCTTCTAACTCTATAAACATGATGCTTGTTTTTGAAACCATCAAGTGAATTGTAATTGCCGGGGCCGTTGAGTATCAACTCCCGGCTCATTCTCAACCGAGAATTGCGCATAGAGCTTCTGTATCCCAACCAATGGTTGTCGTGGCCTGTTTGGTGGTTATTTTAAGTTTGATTTATAACATTATAGTTTGTTTTTGATACCTTGATTCAAATGTGGATTGCTAAAGTCTTATATATTTTCGCAAGGTTTGATGAGAGCTAGAGCATTTTCAGTATGAGCAAAGCAATTGCTTTGTTCTCAAGCAATGGATTTGCTCATAAGAAAGAGAGTGCACCAGCTCTTAAAGCCTCGATTCACATGTGGTGATTTGTCATGTACAATGGTGATTTCTTATCCGATGAGATATGGTGCAATATTTAGAGTTTAACTTTTTGGTTAAGTTTTTGTTGTAGATGCGTAGTGTGGAAGGAGGCGAAGATCCAATTTGTTCTGAGAATGGTGAAGAATAATAAGGTGAAGACTTATATATCTTATGGTTCAGCTTTAATTTTACGTATTTAGTGTAAATGATGTTCTTTCAACTTTGATTAACTTATTTTACTCTATGTTACAGGTTAACGATGAAGCAAAGAGCAAGATTCCAGTCCCATCTCCCAAAAAGGTAGTAAGCAAGAATTTGGTAATATCTCCCAAAAAGGTAGCAAGTAAGCAATAAAAAGCGTCCGAGCCAAAAAATCAAGCCTGTCTTTAAGGGGCTGCTTTATGAGGGTACGTAGTAACAAATCTCTTATGATCTGTTTATTTTTTACTTGTTTCAATCACTTTATTTACCATCTCCTTTGATTAACATAGTTCAGTTTATTTTGCAGATCATTTGAAAGATAAGAGTAAAAAGTCTCATGGCAAACAAACTCCTAAGAAGAAGAATAAGATTTCGAGCTTCTTGAAAGTGAAAAGCTTCCAAGGCGATCATCCTCTAGGTTTAAGAACAACTCAGAGGATTCACAGATCGCTGAAAAGACTACTCCATCACAATCACCAATAAAGAAAACTCAAAGTGCAAATGGAACCACCCGCCGAAAAGCCTACTCCAACACGATCATCACCGAGGAAAAGGAAAAGTTCAGCTGAACTGAACAATCTCAACCAGAGCATCTCAAGCGCACCTTCATCAACCCTCACGTTGAATACCCAGCCATTAGAATTTCCAACAGCACCCTTAACTGAGGAAGTCGTTCCTGCCGCGAAGGAGTTGCAAAGCGGAAATTGTACACATGGCCATGTCCGAATGTGCAACTCGTGAATGCCGATGATACTTTATCGATTTTGGAAGAGGAAGAAGAAGAAGATGAACAACTTGAACAAGAGAGAGATGTTGAGGTGGAAAAAGAAAACACGGAAAATGATAATGATGTTGACGTGAATGATGCAAGAACTAAAAAATGAAATCGAAGCTCATCAGGTATATGACTCTTTTGCTTATGTTACTTTTCCATCCTTAAGTATTTTCTACTCCAATTATTTGATAAAATATGAGCAAGTCACCCGAGTTGTATCCTTATTTAGTTTTTCCATCCTTAACTCTTTGTAGGCAAAACCCAAAAGAAAGTACGTTCCTCGCGGCCCCACAAGGATGACAAAGACTAGGGCTAACAGCTAATAAGAATGGCAAGGAAGCCGTGAGCTTTAACAATAAGGATCACCACAGATCCTTCGTGCAGCTTGCTAGTGTATTTGGGTGTTTTAGTTAGTATAACATCCCATTAAAGCACAAAGACGGAGACTTATCCCTAGAGAGGCCAAAGATAACATATGGGCGAACATTATCATGGTAATTTCTTTTGACTTTCAACTCTTTTACTTTTATAATGTATTTAGAAGTTTTATACACCATCCATTATCTCTTTAACTCTTGTAACTATTTTGCTTGTATTTGCGCAAAGGTTTATTGTCGATGATTTTTACAAAGACTATTATCTTGGGAAGATGGGAAGTTATCCAAAGAGGCTAGGTCTAAGAAAGCTGGTAAAATCTCGCCTTGGATGGGCTAGAGGAAGAAGAAAGACAGATGAAGCCGGGCAGAACCGAAACCAGAGAATGATACCATGTGAATGAGTGGGAAGAGTTTGTGGCACATGTTTGCTCTGAGGGATTCGTAGTAAGTGTTCATATCAGAATAAGTTAAATTATTTTTGTGTTCAGCCTTTGTACATTCACCGTTGTTTAGTTAATGATATTCCATACTTTATCGTGTGCAAAAAGATTGCGATGCAACAAGTTAGAGAGAAATACACCACTCCACACACTCTCAAGCAGAGGTGGTTATGCGAGACTCGAGGCTAAAATGGTAAGTTGTGTATTTTTATTCCTATGTTCATTATAGGGTAATTGTATTCAAATTATATGCTAACTAGCTGGATAACATATTGTTTGCAGCAAAAGCGATTGAATACAAAAGAAGACATTGATAGAGTCGAACTTTGGATAATGTGTCACAAACCGAAGGAAGGGAAGGAACCTAATCCCGGGAAATATGGAGGCTTTAGGCTGAGAACTCAACTCATATTTCTCTTATATTTTTTGTTAATTTATTTGCTTAATATATATGTGTTCGAATGATACAAAAATGTAACTAATTGGGTTGTTTTTGCACCAATGCAGAAAGAAATTGATAGAGCCGCACAAGAGCATGGTGCCGATGTTGGATCATTCAGACAGACGATCTTCTCTCCAAAGCTCTTGGTGACGACAAACCAGGGAGACCGAGAGGTATTGGCTATGGAGCGACAAAGACAAAGATGGTTGTCAAGAGCCATTACAAAAAGATCATCAAAGAGTGCAAGGATAGTATGAGTGAAATGAATGCGAGACTTGTAATGTTAGAGGTGAGATTATAATAATCGCTTTTGTTTATTTTAGTTGAAAATTTAAACTCGCGTCTCATACCGCCGGTTTGATGTTGGTATAGGAAAAAACCTCGAGATGTGTCTCGGCCATGATGGCTCACACTTCTGAATAAGGCCACCCAATTGTAAGTGTGTTTATGTTTCTATAAACCGCGGTTAGGTCCCTATTGCTCCCATTATGAGTTTCTCGATGTTGTTGTTATATTTTTCCCGTAGCCTCTGAAATGCTAGCAACACCCATGGTTTTGCTAGCTCATAGGACCATTCCCCGCTTGCAAATGACAAGTCAAATTAGTGACTCAAGGGTGGAGGAAGCGCTAGGGAAGGGTAAAGCTGCAGATTGCTCGAGTTGGTACAATGAGAACGAGGTTGTTGCCGACGCAATTATTGCTGAAACAGATCCAAAGATGGAGTGCCATGGAGTGCCAATAGGTTTGCGCATACAAAGTGACTCGTGACTACTTTCGTGTTGATGATGCTCATCTCTACAAGCCATCGGGTGACTTGAAGCGTGTTATACATCTTTGTAGGGAACTTATGTCACATGGTCCAAGGATCCTGATAATGCCTCGCCATATGATAATCTGTTACTTTGTTTGGGGTGTGTTTCATGAGACAATGGTTATTTTGTGTTGCTTTCATGGGTTTAAAACAATGACAATGACATTGAGTGTTTCAGAAACAATGATGATCTCGTTAACTTGTTTATATGTTGATCTCTCGTTACATTTTAATGGTTTTTATCTCGAATGAATGGAAGTATATTTATATATATTTGTGTGAATCGAAAAGCAATTTTATATATATTTTTTTCTAAAATGTAAAGAATCACAACTTGCTAAACATGGTTGGAAAAAGGTGATCACTACACGGGATATGGGTTGTGAAACAAGAATTATACAACATAAAAAACATTGTGAAACATTTTATGCTACAGAGTAAGGGTTGTGATATGAAAATAATGGTTGTCATACTTGTTTCTCGTTTACACATCGTATTTGTTGTGAAACAATGCAATCGGATTGTGGAAACAAACTTCTACTACACATACAAAGGTTGTCATACACGTTTCGCTACACAAGTTAAGTGGTTGTGAATAAATGTCTTACTACTATAATCTTGGTTGTCATACGAGTTTTCGTTACACAAGTAAACCGTTGTGAATATGATGTCATACTACTATGAACTTGGTTGTGATACTGAGTTTCTCCTATACATATTTTTGTTGTGTAAGAAGTACTTACAACCCAAGTAATAATTGTGAAACACGTCTTAGACTACGCTTCCATAATAATTGTGAAACACGTCTTAGACAACCATAATAATAGTTGGGAGAATGGTATATACACAACCATTATATTGGTTGTGTTAGATATTTCTAAGACTTATAACTTTGTTGTGAAACAAATTATTACAACCTCTTGATGAGTTGTGTGAGATGTTGCCCAAGTAATTTGGATTAAGTATCACAACCGAAGCAAGTGTTGTATAATATTGAACCACAACCAAGTTTACGACTCTAGCTTACGAGTTGCAAACAATTGAAGACTTTCTACAACCCCCCTTGTGCAACCTATCGATAAACGTCGTCTTATGTGGTACCACAACTGATTTCCGGGGTAGTTAATCGATGTTTTTCCCGTAGTGAGTCTTTTCCGAAACACCTCACAAATGAATTTATATTGTTCAAAACATTTCACATTTAACAACTTCTAAAGTACACACATATATTTACCTCCATAAAACCCTAATACTAACTAGAAACTAATGCATACATAAGCTTATGCGATACATATCCACCATCTTGTGATTTTTGTCACATGTGTACAAAAATATACACCTTTATTAAAAAGTCCACGACAATGTACACTTGTATTACAAGTGTGATAATATGTACACATGTAATTTCTATCACATGTGTACAACAATGTACACTTATATTGTAAGTGTCCTAATATGTACACATGTAGTTTCATACCCTGACTACTTCTATTACTGCATTAGGGTCAACATGTGTACAACTAAGTGTGCATTATATGTGTACAAATATGTATACATTAGAAATAAACATGTGTACAATTATGTACACATTGAAAATGATGATGTTTACAACATAAAGAGAGGCTATGAATCAACAAAAAAGTATGCATAGCAATTTTACAGTTAGAAAAATCTGTAGACAAAGTATTATCTTTTAAAGAATTTTAAACCACCAAACAAAGTCTTATCTGTAGCATATGCGCCGATACTACATCTCTTCTCACCCATTCTGAAAAATTAGAGCTTTATAATGGAGGTCCAGTTGTCACACTACCAATTTTGTGCAAACAAATTTAAGACAAACGTCTTTTCAGCAAGAGATGTGAAGCAACAAAAAAACACCACACGAGATACTCTTTAAAGTTAAACAAAACAAAATGGAAGAGAGTCGTGGTCAAGGATGTCCACACATATTTGCATGACCAACTAGATAAAGTTTTTAAGACATTTCAAAAGAAGTCGCGGCTAAGGCCGGCTGCATACTGGCATCAACAAATAAATAAAATGCCCTTCTAATTTGATACCACTTGTGTTGATTTCACACCATTATGTCTAGTTTATACATAAGATTATGCCAGTCCACGTTAAAATCTTGCGCAAATAGGTAAGGTATTAGAAAAATCCGAGTAAGTCGCTTGCGGCATCTATATCAAAATTTAAACTTAATTATTTATTTTTGCATGACTCATTTTAAAATTAAGAAACTATAAACCTACGAAAGCATCAGAGTAAACACATATGTCTCGGGCAGTCTAGTTTATCTACACGATACCTATAGCAGTATGGTTGTGGTGTTTAACTTCTTTCACATTGGATCTGGGGTCTTCACCACCATGTCTAAAAGTCATCAGTTAATGCAGTAACTATTATTTGTCACTCCTGAAGCACTACATTAAAAGAATTGATATAGTCCATCCAAATTCTGTATGAAACAACAAGAGACTTTTATTTGTGACTCCCTAAAGCACTACATTAAAAGAAAAAGAAGCATAAGTGACACATTCAGCAGCATTCATCTACCTAGTTAATCAAGCAACTTAATGTTATAAAGGAATCCGGGTGTTGAGTGCGTGCAGCAAGTAAGTACGAGTGTTTTGAATGTATGAATAATACTAACCTGTGCTTGATTGACGATGGCTCTACGGAAGGTATACCCACATTGCAGAATCTGAAGTAAGAGGAGGATAAAAAAGAAAAAAATACATACTACCTCCGTCTCTAAAAGATAGGCAGGTTTGTGTGTAAATTTACACACAAACCTGCCTATCTTTTAGAGACGGAGGGAGTATGAAAGTAACCAAAGATGACTTACTAGTGTATAAAACTAGAATCAAAGAGAGTGATAATCCGTACATAGACATACAAAGTGTTATATATTCGCTTTTATGAACATAAACACACTACTGGTCTATTGTTGTTTCTTAAAGAAAATAAAGACGCAAATAGATGTAACCTGCAAATTCTACCATACTTGACTACGAACAGTGCTTTCAAATATGAGTCACTTCATTTTCATAATGTCAACAGTCACCATAGTGCATAATCGAACATCGCACTAAAACAAGGTTACTACAAATACATAAGCAGGCCATACAACAATACAAATATAAATTTCAAGAGCCAAATTATATTAAAAACCATATTCTAACCTGTAATTGCACCATTGATATCATTATCTCTAATTCTCATAACCATCTCCTATATCAGTTTAATAGGATACCTAATTTAGCTTCAATTCATCACAATCCCCAAACATTGAATCTCAGTTACCCAAGGAACCCTGAATTCAAATTTACACAACCATGTCTATTTCAGTTCTAGGTAGCACCCATAAATAATCAACCAAATCAATTCAATTTCATATATACAAGCATATAAATCAAATATGAAACTCTAAATTCAGATTCTCTTGATTACCTTTTCTTTCCAGATTGACACAATGATCACTCGATCTCAATTCCCAAATCATCAAACCGAGTCTTTAATTCCTTCTTTACCATCACTAAATCAAATTTTCAATCGCCTCTTAACCTTAATTCTTCAATTAAATCCATGTTCTTCCATCTCTATATCTTCTCGATTCTTAATTCATCTATCAGCAACAGTACCACGATCTAATTCTTCATCACAACTCTAAGAAATAAAATCATCATCCACTCCATCTAGATTTCAAATTAAGAAACCCTAACTCTGATTCTATTTCAGCTTTTCTCCGGAAACAATAACCCAAAAAAATCAACAGAACTAACAACACCTTCCTTTATTCATCTAATTCACTATTTGTTTTCATCATTATCATGAACCAGTTGCAGTTCCTGCATCAAAGAAGAAAAGAAGAGTTTCTCTGCCTCTATCCACCGCTCTCGATCTATCTCTCGAATCTCTCATGAAATATGCATAATCAAATGAATTCAAAACGATTATAACCCTGAAGGGTAATTTTGGTAGCGAAAGAATCCAGAAGTTTTTGAATCGGTCAGAGTTTGGATTAACTCGTTTAAATTTGGACTACGCTGTCTAAGCCAGGTGAATTTTGGACAAGAGAGTACAGGGATGGAAGAGACAGGACTAGAGCGTCCAAAGCCCAAGAAAAAAGGGATTAAACGTCAATTTCTACAAAAATAAATCACCCAACGCTTAACCATTAAGTGAAAAGGTAATTTGTATGGCGATGAACCATTCAGCACAACTATGTCGGTGCTAGTTCAACTGCGAGCAACTGCTAGGAGAAAGAACTAATATTAACAAATAGACAACACTTTTTTTGAACTGCAACACTTTTTAGCTAATCTAGCAGCTCAATGTAGCCCATAAAAATTTGTGCAGGTTTGATGGGAAGGTAAGTGGAATTGAATGGAAGAATGTTCTTCCTACTAATTTATGGTCTATACGGAGAGGAAGGAATGAATTGATTTTTAAGAAATCTTCATTTCATGCTACGTGAGTCATTTCCAAGGCAATCTAAGAGGTTAGAGAATTTCTTGGTGCTACCAACCAGCTAAAGAAGGTATAACATAAATTGTGATTGTGATTCAAATAACTTGGGTTTGGCTCGAATTTGGAGGGATTATCCGCCGAGATCGGGAAGTTTTTATGGGTGTTATGCAAAGCATGATTTTAAGGATCACAATAATGTGGCTGAGGTTTGGGAAAATACGAGTGGGTTACTTTCTTTTTTCTTTTTGTTTTTTGGTCAGAGGGGAATGGGATGTTGTTGGCAAAAGATGTGGTTTCAAAAAGTTGGAGGCTGAAATTAATTCAGTTTATACTATCCAACCGTGTAAGAAAAAAGTTCAAGTTCCATGCGCTTACGTTTCACCGTTAAAGATATCGATGTTTTAAAGGAGAAATTTTGCAAGATTACCAATACCAAATTCCTTGGGGGTGTATTGATCTCTTGCCGATATATATTTTATCTTACGCGCATTTTGGTACCCTTATAAGCAGCGCGTTGGAATTTTGAAGATACCAATAAAGATATTGAAAGGAGTACTATGTTTTCATGCGTAGGCAACTGATTACTCCTCGGTTTTTGTGTTTCGAGCCTCCGTCCTACAAGGCCACAAGTGTAGTCGTATCATATGCTTTGGAGGGTGTTTGGATTGTGTACACAAAGTTCAAAAACCAAAATTAGTTTCGAAATCGAAATCCAAGTGACTTTCAAAAGTAGAGCATTTTTTCTTTGAAAGCATATGTTTCTTTTTTTTTTTTTTTTTTTTGATACGAAGAAAATGTTATATTAATTTGGTGTACCAATAACATCAGTACAATCCTTCAGAATCCTCAACAAAGAATTCTGGTCGATTGGCATACGAAGTATCTGACACCATTGAGATCCTATCATGCTTGGCTACTTATTTGCCAGACCATTACTTTCTCTGACAGTATGCTTACATACCCAGCTTGAAAAATTAGTTTTTTTTTTGTGTTCATGTAAAGAATGAACTCATTTCTAGGTTTGAGATAGTTAGTTTTTGATAGGTGTTCATTTTGTTGAATGAACTCTGTTTTCTTATAGGTTCTATCAAGTGTTCATTTGAAGAATGAAATTTGTTTCCATATAGGTTTTAATAGGTGTTCATTTAAAGGAATGAACTCCGGAGTTCATCAAACAGAATGAACTGGTATAAAAAATAAGTAGGAAATTTAGTTTGGTTTTATTAGGTGTTCACTTGAAGGAATGAACTCCGGAGTTCATCGATGTAATAAACTACTACAAAAAAAAAGTAGGAAATTTAGTTTGGTTTTATTAGGTGTTCATTTGAAGGAATGAACTCCTGTGAGTTCATTTGACAGTAATAAACCGCTACAAAAAAATAAGTATGAAATTTAGTTTGGTTTTATTAGGTGTTGTTCATTTGAAGGAATGAACTCCGGAGTTCATCAGACAGAATGAACATCTATAAAAAAAATAAGTAGGAAATAACACTGAAGGATACTTTGGTCCATTTAATATTTTTAAATAATTATGGACCAAATGGAAAATGTGATTTCTGGAAGGACTAAACAGACTTGGGACCACCTAAAAAAGGACCAAACAATATTTTCCCCTATGAGAATTGCCAAAAAAAAGTTCTCATATATAGACACTTCGTTTGAGATTATAGGAATATGGCACTTATAACAGCCAAGAGTGCGCCTGGTTTTGTTGCCATATATGACTTTTAGCAACTTAGAGCAACTTTAGTGTTGAGGTTCTATATTCCCAAACTTTATCCTATATATGGATTTTTATTTGAAAATTTTGTCGTGTGACGCAGTGGGAGACCGAATTCTATTCAACATGTAGGATTCAAATATCGCACAACATATTTTCTTAGCGTGCGAGATTCAATTATTTCCTTAACTCGCGAGAAGAGCTTGCGAGATTCATTATTTTTCATAACTCGCGAGAAGGTAGCAAGACTCGAGAGAGTGTCTCGAGAGAAGGTAGCAAGACTCGCGAGAGTGTCTCGAGAGAAGGTAGCAAGGCTCGAGAGAGTGTCTCGAGAGAAAGTAGCAAGACTCCGAGAGAATGTCTCGAGAGAAGGTAGCAAGAGCCTGCGAAATCATTAAAGGGCTCGCGAGAATATGAGCCGTATGTGAGCCGTCATCCATTATGTAAACACCTATATAAAAGAGGAGAGCAGAGAGAGAAAAGGAGGAATAATTTTGGGGGGAACACTTTTAGAGAGAGATATTTTTAGAGAGAAAACTTTATTTTCTTTATCATCTTCTTCACCCAAAAACTAGATCTAGAACTCTACAAATTATCCATTAATGGAGATTGCAAATGTAATTTTATGTAACCTCAACAATCATAGTGAAGAATCGTGGATGTAGATCACATTGATCGAACCACGCAAAAATCTTATGTGTCTATTTAAATTTCTAGCACTTATATTTGAGATTTAGATAATTAATAAGTTTAGATCTAGAAATTATTATCAAGATATAGTGAGGGGTGTAGTGTGGGAAATCCCGCAACTACATATGCGCTAGAAACAGGGACGGGGGTAAAGGATTTATTTTACCTTCTACTTGTTGGTTCGAAAATTCAGTCAAGCAAAGATCGGTGATGGATTTCTCCGGATCCTGGAATTTAAAGGACAAAAAGGGAAGTCGGTGATAAGAGATAATCTATTCAACAACAGATGATTTGAGATTCAAAAGAGGGACAATTACGAAGGAAGTGCAGCCACAGAGAAATTAATCGGATTTACTCAACGATTAACCCTTTCATTTGATGATTATATTATTAAGATTTTTAAACCAAAATTCTGAGAGAAGCATTTCAGAAAAACAGATCTTGTTTTCAATAAATTACCGATTCTTCTACCAAAAGTCCGATTAACAAATTTAGTTATTAATTTCTAATGGAGAAATGTTTTCCTAATGTAAATCCATATGAGACTTTTGAAAAAAATTTATGTGTCAAAATTTGGGATATCAATTTGGAGAATCCTTCCCATGAACAAAATATGGCGGTTTTACTCTTTCGAAAGCGTAAATTATATAAAGTTCTCTAGATTGATACCGACTTAATCGGTTGTTTGCAGCGAAGAACAACTTTTGAATATGCTTAAAAATGGAAGCTCATGAAGAAACAATTTTATTGGGAATGGTAGCGAGTTTCCCTCTTGAATGATGAGAAAGCAAGACAATGAAGAGTTACTTCAGTAAACAAACGCCCGATTTCGCAAAGTAAGTCGCGAATACACGGCCGACAAGACGAGATCATTGCCATTTGCGAAGAAAGAAGGAATTTCTCGAGTATTAATGATAGTTCCAAATAAGGTTAGTTAAAGAAAAAGAGAGACGACGCCTACTTCCTTAACAGTTCAAATAAGACAAACAAAGACAAATGAAAATAGGCGCAAGTGCATGAACTTTCATCAACAATGATCGATTTCTTGCAACGATGATTGGTTGATCCTCTACGGGCATAAGCTTATAAGTTGAAAGAGTAAATCGATGGAGGCGAGGAGATGCGGCTACTATCACCAACGGCGTGAAGGGAAACCCAACTAAGAAGAAAAGAGTAGCAAGTTAGATAATCACGTAGAGCATAAAATATAGGCGAGGCCAACAACTTACGTGCAAATACATTCTCGGCGAAGACAAAGAAAATTCACGAAGAAGAAAGTTAATCATCCACTTGCCAAACATTATTACGCTTACTCATTCACTCCGTAACATCTACCATTGCGAAGAAGATCATTTCGGACTGGCCAACTATTCTACATACGCGAAGATAAAGCTTTCTCTGCGAAGACAACTTCCATTCTTGAAGTCTGCACATCTCATCGACAAACAACAAGAAAAAGTAAAATGGGCTTTCCTTTAGATTTGAGATACTCACATCGGATTAAGGCTCAAATGTGCGTAAGATGAAAATCCACACTTTGAAGAAGATTGGAGACGACGGAAGATGAGAAAATAGAGATATCAACAAAATTTATTTTATCAAAGAAGAAGAAGTACACCCCTGCGAAGATTTGGGCTTTGCAGGACGTCTTTGCGAAGTTTCAAGAACATTTATCAAGTTTTAAAAATATCATACTCACAAGATAATGACGCTGCGAAGAGGACAATGAAGCTGCGATGAGAATGCATAGTAAAACCAAAAAGATGAGGAAAGGAAAGAGATTAAACTAAGTGGAGAGTCGCGGGTTCAGAAATTCCAGACGAAATTCAATGAGTTTCTATGAAATCCAATGTCCAATGTGCTGATGAAGGTCCAACTAGCGAAGACAAATGATGAGAGGGAATCCCACCAGTTCCGCAAAGGAGATAGCAGAAGAAACCAGCGAAGTTCATAAGCACAACTTCGCAAAGCCAAATCCCGATTGACTATTCACAGCAACTTAATCCAATAATATATCAAAGTTTCAGGCGGAGCACAATAAGAATGCATTTGAATTCAAAAAAAAAAAAAAAAAAAAAAAGTATACTTACAGGCGAAGACAAACTGTTGGAGGTGGAGATGCAATAAGCAAATATAAAAGAATAAATGGTGCGAAGTTTACCGCAACAACAGAAACACAAGTCAATACAGATGGTTCAGGGTGTGGTCAGTGAACTCGAAAACGCAAGATCAAAACTCATCAAACAGTATTTTTAAAAACTAGTACAATCAAGTAAAGTAGTTGGTGATGGAAACTAGGTAAAATCCAACCATAGGTCGCGGTTCGAATCTTACCTTCGCATAGAATTTTTGTCATCTTTTCCTTGAGTATCAAAGGGTGATTAAAAGAAAAGACGAACCTTGAAAAGCAGAGTTATGTGAAATTTCGCATAGATTTTGCTTATCTCGCAAAGAAGAAATTTGATGATTATCTCGCAAACTAATTTCGCAAGAGAGGGTTAGAACAGTTGGTATGGTGCGAGAATATGCAAGAGGCAGGTCAAGGGTTCAAATCTCATTTCTCACACTTCTTTTTGCCGCGAGATAACTATATTTTGTGGATGCTAGCTTCGCAAGCAAATCATATACTTCGCAAGAGACAACAACAACAACAACGAATCACATAAAAGCTAAGTACCACTTTCTTTGAACATTTTACTTTTACAGAAAATAAAAGATTTTTGATTTGATAAAAAAAAAAAAAAAAAAAAAAAAAAAAAAAAAAGAGTTAATTACAAAGATTTCAAGATTTCAAAGAGTTCAAAATTATAAAGAATTACTAAGATTTTAAAGATTTCTAAATTACAAAGATCTTAAAGATTTCAAAATTTTGAGAAAAATCTTGCAGCATTAATTTATATATTCTTTTTGAATATTTACTTTACTTCAAAATGATATGATATTATGAGAATGAATGAAATGACGGAAATGAAAGAATGAGTAAAGGAAGTGGAAATGAAGGAATGAATGAAAGAATGAATGAAAGAATGAAGACATGCGATAATTTCGCAAAGATAATGAGAAGAGAAAATCAAAATGAATGATTGAATGAATTGACAAAAATGATTGAGTGAGTGAATGGGACGAACCTTTATGGCGTACACCCTAGTTCGCGAATAACATTTCGTAAGAGGCAAATGTAAGACCTAAAGCGTCATATAAGGGGGTATCTCTCGACATGGCTCGGGGGAAGGTTACACCGCCTCCCGAAGCCTCGAGTCATGGAAATTTGGGGCCCATGAAAGCCTATCAGGAAGAGGTACCTTGGATTCCCAACTATATATATAAGGTTATACCGGTTGGGCGACCGAGGGTCTCTTCAAGGAGTCGTGTATGCTCAAGGCGCCGAGGTACACGGTTGAGCTGCAGTGCCCGGGATGGATGAACCTACCCGGCCATTCTTGGCAAGTCTTGGCATATGTTGCACTCGCCCGAAGAAAACTCCACTTAGGGTGCAGTCTCGTAACCATAAACCCTATAGGTATAAGGGATAAGAGGTCATAAAACAACTTGTTGTTGTTAAGACCGGATGGGAGGAGCTAGTCTTGTATGGCCGATGTTTCGCCTCCTTGAAGGGGCAACCGGGGAGATGATAAGGGCGGCGCTCTCCATTAGGGGAGTGTCAAAAAGACGCAAATGTCATAAGGCTATGTTTTCGCAAGAAGAGAATTTAGGCTTGTCATATTTGTGCAATGATCCTGAAGAGGCAATAATACTAACGCGAGGGTAAGGCGAGATCAATGGGTCTTTACACGAAAGTGTACGGACGTCCTGCGATTTCGTCGCAAGACGGCAAATGTCATGGGGCTTTATGTTCGCAAGGATATTTAGGCCTGTCATATTGTCGCAACTAAAACATCCCTGCAGAGGCAAAAAATACTTGGAAAATGATAAGACAAGATCAAATGGGTCATTACGTGAAAATGTAAAGACATCCTGCGCGATCTTGTCGCAATGATAAAATTCAACGTAAAGAAATGAAGAGATTATACTATCGCATGAGCACAACGCAGGAGATAGAGGAAAGATAAGAATGAAGACATAACTCACTCATTCAACACTTTTTCAACGATTCTACCTTCGTAGATAAAGAACAGAGGCAACAATGGATTACCGAAAAAACATTTTATGTTCTTTATTTTCTCGGCAAGAATCATTTCCAAAGAAGATGTTTACCAATGAACAACAAGAATCCTCACCAAAAATGGAATAATGACTTCGCATGAACAGAAGCAATACTTCTTATACTTCAAGGATTAATATTTCTTATCCACTTCGCAAAGTTTCAGAACTTCGCGAAAGAATAGAGCATATCATGAGGCAAAGAACATGGAGCGAGAGTTTCGCATGATGGATTCGCAATACTTCTTATATTTAGAGGATTAAGTACTTCTTATACTTCTCAAAAGATACTTCATCCTTCTTATATATTTCGAGGATTAAGTACTTCATATACTTCTTCAAGGATACTTCATACTTCGCATAATTCAAGAAACGATACTTCATATATACTTCTCAAAGCTTCGGAACTTCGCAAAAGAATAGAGGCAAGTACGTACTTTTCAAGTCCAGTATTCTTCCGCTCGTTCCTTCATCAACAAAGACCAAAGATTACTACAACAACAGATTTTTCCTTAAAGATCGCTCTTCAAGCAATATTCAAGGAAAAAGAGGCAAGATGTAGGATTCAAATATCGCACAACATATTTTCTTAGCGTGCGAGATTCAATTATTTCCTTAACTCGCGAGAAGAGCTTGCGAGATTCATTATTTTTCATAACTCGTGAGAAGGTAGCAAGACTCGAGAGAGTGTCTCGAGAGAAGGTAGCAAGACTCGCGAGAGTGTCTCGAGAGAAGGTAGCAAGGCTCGAGAGAGTGTCTCGAGAGAAGGTAGCAAGACTCGAGAGAATGTCTCGAGAGAAGGTAGCAAGAGCCTGCGAAATCATTAAAGGGCTCGCGAGAATATGAGCTGTATGTGAGCTGTCATCCATTATGTAAACACCTATATAAAGAGGAGAGCAGGAGAGAGAAAAGGAGGAATAATTTTGGGGGGGAACACTTTTTAGAGAGAGATATTTTTAGAGAGAAAAAAACTTTATTTTCTTTATCATCTTCTTCACCTAAAACTAGATCTAGAACTCTACAAATTATCCATTAATGGAGATTGCAAATGTAATTCTTATGTAACCTCAACAATCATAGTGAAGAATCGTGGATGTAGATCACATTGATCGAACCACGTAAAAAATCTTATGTGTCTATTTAAATTTCTAGCACTTATATTTGAGATTTAGATAATTAATAAGTTTAGATCTAGAAATTATTATCAAGATATAGTGAGGGGTGTAGTGTGGGAAATCCCGCAACTACACAACAAGTTAGTTTAAAATTGAGCCTGTCTATAAAAGTAATCTATAACTCCTTCTGACTGAAACTCAAAGTAGTTTGATACTGAGTTTGTATGTAAAAGTAATCCTTAACTCCTTCTGACTGAAAATCGTTTTATAAAAGCGTTTTAAATCACTTTCTAATTTGGAAACGAAATTAAAAAACGCGTTTAGTGATGGAAGTTATTTAAAAAAACGTATCAGGTGATACTGTTTTTATAACAGCGTGATGCTATATTTGAGAATTGTCAAAATCATCGCTCAAATATGGCAACTCCATTTGAGAATATGATATTTTGGCAACTTAGCTTACTTACATAGGAAATTATCGATTATACATACGGATTTGATGATGGAGAATATTTTATTATTGTCGACAATTGATCCACTAAGGATCCTATGAGATCTGGGTCTCCGCTTGTTCTTGCTAATAATTTCTCCTCGGTTAGAGTTACAATTTACTTATAGTTAATGTTAAATGATTTAGTATACATAAAAGTTGTGTGTTGGGTTTGAAAAATCTAATAAGAAATAAACTAAGGGAAATAAGAAGACCTTGGATTTGCTATTTTCTTTTACAAAAAAATGAGGAACTATATGGGAAAAACTTAGATTTGTAATATATAATCGTTAAAATAGGCTACATGTTATTCTTTATCAAGCGTTTGCGGGATGCATATTACATAGAATCTGCAGGTATATCATTCAATAACTGCCCATTAATTGTGAAGAAAATCAATCTAGAATCAGTAGATACAATTAGGAACATCGGGTATATACATGTGTGTATGATTTCTGAAATATACAACCCGAAACCGACAAAGTGGAAGCATCCTATATGATGATTTGTATAAAAATCGGGGAATAAAATGAATTTTAAATGCTAGCACGGTAGTACAAACTCAGCAAAATAATTTTACACTTGGCAATATAGAAAAACTGCTGATTGTTATCGGCAAGCTCGATATATCCTTACCTGCTTATCGTACCCACATTTTAACACCAAAAGTTTGGACTATATTTCATAAAGTTATTGGCAGGTATATAACCTAATACTTATAGATTCTGGGTTAACGTTCTTTGTGGATGAAGGAAAAAAAAAATCGATGGTTATGCTTATCAGTAAACCCAAAAAAAAATTCAAATTTTACGAGAAAAAAATTCCACATATTAATGGATTTTGAGAAAATTGAGAATAAATTGGAGGATGAAATGTTTAATACCAGGGGCAACTACCCAAACTCAGTTGATAGCCATGGTTCGCAGTTTTTTTGATTCTCTAAATATTCACCCTCTCATGAACCACACAAACATTACCCTAATTCCAAAAATAAACGCACCAACAAAACAATTATCCCACTTCAGACCTATCATCCTCTGCAATGTCACATACAAAGCCATATCAAAAATCTTAGTCAACCGTATACAACCACTCCTACCATTTATAATAAATCCTTATCAAAGTGCCTTTGTGCCACAAAGATCAATATATGATAACATAGCTATTGCGGGGGAACTATTCTACTACATTAGAACATCCTCAAACACCAAAGATCCAAAAATCACTATGAAATTAGATATTGAGAAAGCTTGTGATAGCCTGAATTAGGGATTCGTCAAAAGAGCCTTTTCTACACTAGGATTCCCAACTATTTTTGTGGATTACATCATGTTTATATATCTCCGGTCACCTACTCAGTCAACATTAATGGAACACCTCATGGTTTCATCACCCCAACGAGAGGCATCAGACAAGAAGATCCAATTTTGTCCTATATATTCTGTTAGTGCATTGCTCGGTCGAACTCGCATGCGTTGTTATCTCAAGCATGTTTGTCAATGTTAGTGATCAAAACTATAAGTCTTTATTTCTAGTCTACTATAGATAAGGTCTCGGACTAGGATAGAAAGTGTAGTTGAGATCAAGAACTCCATGGAAATCATCATACAAAACGAATGACTACTCAAGGAACTGGTGGATCTTCATCGACTAAAAGGTATGTGGAGACTTGAACTTATATATCACTCAAAAGTCTATTTATCTCCTATCTTGAGACAAAAAGTCGTTTTGCTATATAGACTTTGATTATACACATTTGGTATTTCGAGCCGAGTTTATCTCGCCTATCTATTTCTCGAAATATGTGTTGGTAAGCTTTCGCTTTAGCCAAATTCATCTTTACCTAGTGACGAAAGTCATGTTATGTTTCAATCACTTTGAAAATTGCTTTGACGAGAAATGGTTTGTGAATAACAACTATAACGTCCTCTAAGAATGTTTCAATGGTTGAAATGAGAGTTTAGATTATATAACCATTGGTGGATATAAGCATTGTTGTGGAAACAAATAAATGTATAAGTCCTTATTCCTTGAACCGAATTTTACGAACTTTGTTGATTAAGAGAACTGGAACAAGATCCGTGAACTCAGTCCGAGAACCCAGTCCGCGAACTGGCAGAAGTTCTTGACCCGAGAAAATCTGTTGGAGTTTGATAACTCCTTCTGGGAACTTAAGTTTGCGAATTTGAGTTGGTTATATATAAAACCGATTGTTCTTGAACTCATGTTTATATAAACTAAGGAATGATTTTGCAAACCATGGCTATAAAGTTCATGAACCGATTCAAGTGAATCAAATCGTTTTTGCTTCGATTGTGTCTTGGGTAATTACATAAGATCTAAGCAATTGAACAACTCTCTAACTAGTTCATTTGAGTCATTTGAAATAGTTATGTAAAGAAGAATATGGTTGATGTGAAATTGCTCATATGGCTACCATTTGGTTAACTATTGTTGAACCAACAAATGTACATGTTTGGGTACGGTTACACAAGCCTAGAAACGTGCATTTCATTTGTGTGTAACAAGCTAAGTTTTCGATCTAACGGTTGAGAAATATTAGCTTGAATCTAATCAGGTTTTCATCTAACGATGAATATTGAATGCTTTGTTACCAAGCTAACATTGATTGCAAACCTTGATTTGAAAGACTATATAAGGGAGAACTCTAGCAACTGGGAAACCTAATCCCCACACCTTACATGTGATACTAGTTGCATAAGATACAGTCGATTCTCCTTTAACCTTTGGTTTCTTCTCTAAACCAGGTTAACGACTTAAAGAATTCATTGGGATTATGAAGCCAGACCGATACTATTTTATCGTAGTTATGTGATCTGATCTTGTTGTTTCTATCATACGAGTACAATCGTAAGGATTAGCTTGAGATTGATATCTCCGATAGGCAAGATAAAAAGTAGTCACAAACATATTCGTCTCATCGTTTGTGATTCCACAATATCTTCTTTCGCCGCGTCGATTAAGATTATTGTAAGGTGATTGATAATACTAGGTTGTTCTTCGGGAATATAAGTCAAAGGTTATCAATTGGTTCTGTTCACCTTGATTTATCAAAAGACGGAACAAAACTCGTAGGTATATTCGTGGGAGACGGATTTATCTATTACCGTAGACTTTTCTGTGTGATACAGATTTGTTTATTAAAGTCTTCGACTTTGGGTCGTAGCAACTCTTAGTAGTGGGTGAGATCAACTAAGGGAATCAAGTGCGTAGTATCCTGCTGGGATCAGAGACGTAGGAGCATAACTGTACCTTGGATCAGTGTGAGATTGATTGGGGTTCAACTAAAGTCCAGATCGAAGTTAGTTTGAAGTAACCTAGTGTCTGTAGCAGCTTAATACAGTGTGTGTTCAATCTGGACTAGGTCTCGGGGTTTTTTCTGCATTTGCGGTTTCCTTAATGAAATTCTGGTGTCTGTGTTATTTATTTTCCGCATTATATTTTGTTATATAATTGAAATATCACAGTTTGTGCGTTGTTCAATCAATTAGAATATCCGACCTTTTGGTTATTGATTTAAATTGATTCACACTTGGATATTGGTCGTTGGTACCATGCAAGTTATCTCTCTATTATTTGATAAAGACTCGCAGATTTCTATTTGCTTGAGTATATATCAAATCGAGAGATTGAGATATAAACTCTTTGATATACTTTTTATCTAGATTGAGTCTGACTGTCTAGTTGATTCTCTAGAAAGTATATTGAAGTTTGTCCATACAGATTGTTAAGCGAAATATTAGGTGTGGTTGTTGTACCCCCGCTTTTTCAATTGGTATCAGAGCAGGAAAACACATTTAAAAGACCTTACAAGTCTGTGTTTGTGGCAATCTGATTCTGAGGACAGTATCTCTAGCATCTACGCATACCAAGATGTCTTCTAAAGCTTTCAACTATGCCAATTGTCTTCAGAATACCTCAAAGGATTACTCCTTAGCTGATTCTTCCGAATCCCGAGGTAGGAAGGTTGTCCCATGTGTAGACATCTCTCTCTCCGATGAGACATTAGGCACTATGGCAAAAGCGGATCTCACCAGAATCTCAAAAAATTCAACTGAGGCTATTGATCTTCAAGATCATGATCATCTTATTGATGAATTTTAAAAGTCTCTTGATCGAGAATGTGATCTCTATAACATCATTGAGTCCTTCTCTAACAACATTAAGAAACTTCTTCAAGAAACTACTCTACAACGAGAAAATATTAGTGTTCTTGAGAATATTTTTAAGGAAGACTCAGTTAGAGAAAAACGTTTGATAGAGACGCATTCATCAGATCTTAACAGACTCCGTGTCAAAAAATCGGAACTAAGTGCATCTCTTACTCTGGCCCATGCAGATCCATGGAAAAGGAAAACTATGTCTTAAGGAGAAATTTTTCTGTACAAACTAATTCTCATGAATTACAGTACATGACGAAATGTTCTCCAGAAGAAGATTGTGTCAAGAAAAGTTTACATAACTTACAATCTTCTCATATGGATATGAAGTTAAAACAGGTGCCAATTATTGCTTCTCCTCGACGAACCTGTACATTATGTGGGAAAAAGAATCACTATGCTGTCCATTGTTTTGCCAGGAGGAAACAAATTTCTAAACTTCATAATTTGCTTCTTTCCACTGTCAATGGAATAAATAGTCGGTCGACTATTGAAGTGAATCGCATGCCCACAGAAAACCAGAAACCTTATAAATATGATCTTTTTTCCTAGAAATCATCATAGGGCTCAAGTGCATTCTAGTATAAATTCTTGTGTTGCTGATGAAAGCATTCCCTGTGTTTATAAGACTGTTTCTGGTAAATCTAAGTCTCGAAAATGGATCCCCTTCCATCTTGATCCTCTTGAACCTGTTGCAGGAGGTCATAGATCTAGTCCTCAGAGAAAGCCCTCTGACGGATATATTAATCAAGCTGTGTCTTTTTCTTCTGGGATGAATGTCAACCGAAGAAAGGCAAAATACACAAAGATCAGGCTTTCAGATGACATGTGCAACTCCCTTCTCAATAATCGTAGTGGGATTAGTTCTCACTCTACCGCCTGATTCCAGGTATTCTTTTCCTTGTTCCTAACTTGAGAGTTGCAAGGACAATAATTGATAATTACTCAAGTATGTTGTATATTCTTTCTGTTTAAGTTTTTTTTCTTTTGTGTATGCTGGCGGTCCACAATTTTCGCGTCCTCCTATTGAGAGTTCATAGGGTTTCCAAAAAAAAGAGTTTCCTTCTCCTGTTTACATACACATATATGTTATTCTATATTGTATTTTTCCATCCCTAACAAAAAAATAATTATATAGAGAACTCTGCAAAATCTCAAGAGATTGTGCATCTTGATATGGAGGAAGACACTCAAGTACGTGAGTCAATTCAAGAGCTGGTTCTAAAGAAGATGCTTTAAAGAAAGGATCACAACTCCTGGATTGATGATTCTGTCAAGGATTTAATTCGTTTTCATTATGACTCAAAGGTCGAGTTTGCAAATCTTCAACTGCAAATAAACCAACTCTTGGATGGTCAGGCCAGAATCCTTGCTAATCAGAATCTTCTGATACGGAATCAAAAGAAGCTCATCATGGAATGCGTTAAGGCTAGACAACTTGCTCGGATTGTTGATCGTAAAGTTAGTGTTCTAACTCACGAACATGGTGTTTCTACGGTCAAGAGGATAAAGGAAATCAATGATACCTTCTTTGATGGATTCATTGAAATATATGAGGTTCTCAACGAACTCTGATTCTCTTTTAGTTTGCCTAATAAATCTTCTATTTTCTTGTTTTGTTTAGAAGAATAACTAGAGTTTGGAATAGCCATTATTGTGATTACACATAGATATGTCCAACGTTTTCATATTCATGTTTTTAGGTTTATTTGTTTAAATTCTAAAATTGTTTGGAAGATGATTTTTGCAGTATTAGTCCTTATGATTTTATATATTGCAATTTATTATGGGATATGTGTGTTTACGTCCGTGAACTATGATTGCCCTATATCTTGTCAAAAGTAAAGTCTTTCGTAAGTCGATATGCATATATTGATAAAATAATGAATGGACTTTTGACAAATACAAAAGTTAAGCCTATTATGTAAATTATTGATGGAAGATAGGTTAAAATCTTTTGTTTTCAAGGATTATGTCTATTGTATGTCATTGTGCAAATGGTGATGGAAAATAGAATGAATCCTTGCTTATTCCACGGTATTAGGTCGATCTCCGATCCACAATTTCTGTGTATATACTATGTTGTTCCATAAGGTGTCTTATGTTGAGCTCTATCGGCTGAGTTATTCTTTGGCTTAGTTGTTTCTCCATGAGATACTTTTTGTCCAGCATATTCAACTAAATTAATCATCCTTTTTTGTTTATTTAGTTGTTGCTCCGTAAGTTTTCTTATGTCGAGCATGACCAATTAAATTGATTACTTTTGTGAGTTTGGTTGTGTATTCCGATTAGATTAATTATGGGATCTCTTGTGATTAATCTAATTGAGTATTTTTTGAGTCTCCATATATGTTGAGCATTTACGATTAAATTAATCATGGGTTCTCTTGTGGTTAATTTAATTGATTACTTTGGATTGAAATTCATACTTGTATGTGATTTGTTATGTCCAAAGAAATCCTTCTTTTCTTTCGAAATTAAGGTCGCTCTTGTTGTTCTTTCGGGAATGACATATTATGGGGGGAGAGTTCTTAATTGAACTTGTGCTTAATTGCCAAATCTTTGTGGGGAGTGGATGTGGAATATTATAGGGGTTATCTTGTATCTTTAAACTCCTTGATGAATGCATTTTGCTTAGGCTTTATGATTGCATCTAAATAAGTTGATATTTGCTTTCTTTTGGTCATGAAATATCTCTTTCGAAAATATCATTAGGATCCCGTTCTTGTACCTTTGCCAATATTATTGACAAAAAGGGGGAGAATTAATATGTAGTTCACACTACAAATACATATAGTTTTCGGATCATTATGTAAGGGGGAGTGGTTTCCATGTGAGATGGAGTATTGACTGAGGGGGAGTGATACATATCACCATAGTATTGTTGTTGAAGTTGTGATATAACTGAACTTTGATGCTGTATAATGATACTATGACACCGTATAACAATGATCGAGAATTATGTTTTCTCATTTTTATAGCTACGGATTTTCAACAACGATGATGCTGAACTTACAACCTTTGGGATCATTGGAGTACTTGGAAGTGACGAAAATTTCGAGTAATGTTGAAGATTAGACATATGGAATAGGAGCTACAAAAGTTAATTTATTTATTTTTTGTATTCTATATGTATTGATAGTTTTGTCACTAAAATTGACAAAGGGGGAGATTATTAGAGCATTGCTTGGTCGAACTCGCATGCGTTGCTATCTAAAGCATGTTTGTCAATTTTAGTGAGCAAAACTATAAGTCTTGATTTCTAGTCTACTATAGTTAAGGTCTCGGACTAGGATAGAAAGTGTAGTTGAGCTCAAGAACTCCATGGCAATCATCATACAAGACGAATGACTACTCAAGGAACTGGTGGATCTTCATCGACTAAAATGTATGTGGAGACTTGAACTTATCTATCACTCAGAAGTCTATTTATCTCCTATCTCGAGACAAAAAGTCGTTTTGCTATATAGACTTTGATGTATTTCAAGCCGAGTTTATCTCGCCTATGTATTTCTAGAAATATGTGTTGGTAAGCTTTCTCTTTAGCCAAATTCATCTTTACCTAGTGACGAAAGTCATGTTATGTTTCAATCACTTTGAAAATTGCTGTGACGAGAAATGGTTTGTGACTAACAACTATATAACGTCCTCTAAGAATGTTTCAATGATTGAAATGAGAGTTTAGATTATATAACCATTGGTGGATATAAGCATTGTTGTGGAAACACATAAATTTATAAGTCCTTATTCCTTGAACCGAAGTATGCGAACTTTATTGATCAAGAGAACCGGAACAAGAGCCGTTAACTCAGTCCGCGAACTTGAGTTGGTTATATCTAAAGACGATTTTTCTTGAACTCATGTTTATATAAACTAAGGAATGCTTTTGCAAACCGTGGCTATAAAGTTCATGAACCAATTCAATTGAATCAAATCGTTTTTGCTTCGATTATGTCTTGTGTGGTTACATAAGATCTAAGCAATTGAACAACTCTCTAACTAGTTCATTTGAGTCATTTGAACTAGTTATAGTGAAGAAGAATATGGTTGATATGAAATTGCTCATATGGCTAACCATTTGGTTAACTATTGTTGAACCAACAAATGTACATGTTTGGGTGCGGTTACACAAGCCTAGAAATATGCATTTCATTTGTGTGTAACAAGCTAAGTTTTCGATCTAACGGTTGTGAAATATTAGCTTGAATCTAATTATGTTTTCATCTAACGATGAATATTAAATGCTTTGTTACCAAGCTAACATTGATTGCAAACCCTGATTTGAAAGACTATATAAGGGAGAACTCTAGCAACTAGGAAACCTAATCCCCACACCTTACGTGTGATACTTGTTGCATAAGCTAGAGTCGATTCTCCTTTAACCTTTGGTTTCTTCTCTAAACCAGGTTAACGACTTAAAGACTTCATTGGGATTGTGAAGCCAGACCTATACTACTTTCTCGTAGTTGTGTGATCTGATCTTGTTGTTTCTATCGTACGAGTACAATCGTAAGGATTGTCTTGAGATTGATATCTCCGATAAGCAAGATAAAAAGAAGTCACAAACATCTTCGTCTCATCGTTTGTGATTCCACAATATCTTCTTTCGCCGCGTCGATTAAGATTATTGTGAGGTGATTGATAATACTAGGCTGTTCTTCGGGAATATAAGTCCGGGTTTTCAATTGGTTCATGTTCACCTTGATTTATCAAAATACGGAACAAAACTCGTAGGTATATTCGTGGGAGACGGATTTATCTATTACCTTAGACTTTTCTGTGTGATACAAATTTGTTTATTGAAGTCTTCGACTTTGGGTCATAGAAACTCTTAGTTGTGGGTGAGATCAGCTAAGGGAATCAAGTGCGTAGTATCCTGCTAGGATCAGAGACGTAGGAGCATAACTGTACCTTGGATCAGTGTGAGATTTATTGGGGTTCAACTACAGTCCAGACCGAAGTTAGTTTGAAGTAGGCTAGTGTTTGTAGCGGCTTAATACAGTGTGTGTTCAATCTGGACTAGGTCCCGAGGTTTTTCTGCATTTGCGGTTTCCTCTTTAACAAAATTCTGGTGTCTGTGTTATTTCTTTTGCGCATTATATTTTGTTATATAATTGAAATATCACAGGATGTGCGTTGTTCAATCAATTAGAATATCCGACCTTTTGGTTGTTGATTTAAATTGATTGACACTTGGATATTGGTCTTTGGTACCATCCAAGTTATCTCTCTAGTATTTGACAAAGACTCGCAGATTTCTATTTGCTTGAGTATATATCAAATTGAGAGATTGAGATATAAACTCTTTGATATACTTTTTATCTAGATTGAGTCTGACTGTCTAGTTGATTCTCTAGAAAGTATATTGAAGTTTTTCCATACAGATTTCTAAGCGAAATATTGGGTGTGGTTGTTGTACCCCCGCTTTTTCATATTCATTATTTGTGTAGAAATATTATCAATAAATCTGGGCAACATAGAAGCAAAAAATATGATAGGAAGGCTCCGCATTTCACAAAAAGCTCCTCCAATATTACATCTGATGTATGCTGATGATCTCCTCATCTCCTATAAAGCAACTCAAGATAGTAACCACCAGCTACATAAAATTCTTCATTCCTACAACACCTCTGCAGGATAACATATTAATACTGCAAAATCCACAATCATACACCACCCAAACCTACAACCACATAACATAGAATCCCTACAAAGATTCTTCAACATGACAACAACATCAACACCACCTATATATTTGGGAGTACAATTCAAACATGGAAGAACTTCTCGCCATATCTTCGAACCATTACTTCAAAGGTTGGAACGCAAAGCTCAAGGTTGGATGACAAAATGCCTCACGCCAGGAGGAAGGTTAGTACTTATTAAAACCTTTCTCACACCCACTTCCAACCATCTTATGAAAACACAGTTATTTCCCACACACGTCCACAAACAGATTGATAGAATAGTTAGGAACTTCTTCTGGGGCCATGACTCAACTGTTAGGAAACTCTACCCATTAGGTTGGATCAAGCTAAACAAACCAATTGCATAAGGAGGACTAGGAATTAGGAAAAGTAGCCATCAAATAAAGCTTTTCTCATGAAAAGAATCTAGAACATTCACGAAAAACCTCATTCCATCTGCACCAAACTATATACCGAGAAATACCTCAACCATCAACTTATATTTCAAGGTACCATCCACGTACCTAGTACGTCCAATCCTCAATGGGAGCATATGACCACTCTCGTTCCTTTGTTTTACTCTAAAAACAATTAATTTTTCACCGCGTAGGAAACAGTTTAGGAACGCCTATCCAGGATAACTGGATACCTCATTATCAAAACATGGACCCTACCCAATGCTACCCTATCCAAATAGTGGCAGATATTATCGACCCTATCACTCATAATTGGAAACATGATCAATTATTCACCCTTCCACCGACAACAATCCAACATATAATAAACATCCATATCCCAATTGACAACACCCCAGACAAAATCATTTGTCCAATGTCTAATTCTGGTAAATATACAACCGCTTCTGGATATAATAGTCTAATACAACACGATATCATTTCACACCAAAACCCCCTTCCACACACCAAATTCCTATGGACTTTACCATGTCCACAAAAAATTCAGCTTTTCTTGTGGAAATCTATCAACGAAGGTCTTCCAACCTTCTCTCTATTACACCATATCAACCTCTCCAATTCCAATCTATGCCCAAGATGTAGCACCGCACCAGAATCAATGAAACACATTCTTATACACTCCCAAACGGCACTAGAAACTTGGAATAGACTATCCAATCTCATAACAACTACTCAACCCAACGGAAATAACCATTCAATTACCATAACAACACAAACAACAATAACCCAAATACTTCAAACTCCAGCCAATACATCTACAATCACATCCTACTGTTATATCCTTTGGTCCCTGTGGACAACCAGAAACGAACTAGTTTTCATACATGCCAATTCAACACCAGAAACCATTCTAACGAGATCCTTACAACAACATCAAGAATTTGAATGGAAAAAAATTTCAACCCACCAGTACTCCCTGGGGAACAACAGAACAAAAATAACAATTTGGACCAGACCAGAACCAGACCGGAGAAAGATAAATACTGATGGAACATCTAGGGGACACCAGAGATCGGCGGGAGCGAGGATTATTTGCGGGGACTCAAATGCCAATACAATAATGGCTATTGCACAACCTTTAGGCATAACGGATTCCATAACCGCTGAGACACGGGAGACTGTGCTAGCAACCAGACAGGCGACAGAAAGACAATGGAACAAAGTGTTGTTCGAAACAGACTCAGAAAATCTCATGAGATTCATAAAAACCCCAACTGAAGCTCTGTGGTATATTTCAGAAATGATTGCAGAAATAAAAAAAGGGATATTTAACGTTTGGTACCCAGTAAATGTCCAACACCTAGATTTGGTACCAAATATTTAAAATATTAAGGGTTGGTACCTTGACCAACATCTGAGTGTTAAATACTCGGTTTGACCAAACTCTTTTTATTTTTTTTTATTTTTAATTAGAAAATAAAATTGGTTTGACAAGTTTACCCCTAACAATAACCATATTCCTGTCTTCTACGCTTAAATTGATCACCAACTTCCAGAGCCTATACATAAAAAAAGCGAACTTCAGAGATTTCCACGGAAGTTTCAAAATCACCACTGCAAGAACATTCACTAGGAAGAAACTCATTACAAGCAACACCACCATTCGACCCACTCACATTTTCTTCCCCAATTTTACTCAATCAAATTGATAATGAGTGGAGTGGCCTATAGGATTATAAACTGCAGGATCTTAGATAACCCAACAATGTGGGACTAATAGTCTCAACACACGCGAGTAAAGGCGCGGTCAAATGACTCGACACAAAATAACCTGCTCTGATACCATATTAGAATACGAGCATCCAACTCAAAACCAATTGGCAATGAGTGGAGTGGCCCATAGGATTATAAACTGCAGGATCTTAGATAACCCAACAATGTGGGACTAATCGTCTCAACACAAACCACTAATTATCACCACCAACACTATTCCATCATCAACACTCGAACAATCACCACCACAATCTGCCGGCCGCTACTATAAACAACATTAGAACGAAACCCACTTTCCGGAAATACTCCAATTGAAAAATCAAATATACCATAACTCTTATCCTAAAAAATAAAATCAATCATACAGAAGTGAATTTGTGAAAGAAAACATGATACTGGAGGAGTTATTAGACCATGATGAAACACAAATTGTTTTTGTTCATAAAAACTTTACATCAGTTGTTGTTGTTCTTATTGTTGTTGATTCATCCTCTTTAGAATTTGGGGATTTTGTTTAGAATTTCAAAAAAACAGGAAGGGGAGAACGAAAAGAAGGTGATAAGATTAGAAGAGGTGAGCTTGATAAATGTAGATTTTATTTTTTATTTTTTTGTAATTGAAGTCATCAATGTTTCCGAAAAGTAACAGAAGATGAAATGAGGAAGAGGACGAAATGAGAAAAGAAGAAGATAAAAAAAAAAAGGAGGAAGCGGACTGGGGAAGACTTTAGTCAACTCTTGAGAGGGTGAAAAGCAAAGGCTTCATCTAGGATCTTTCTTCAGGGCCGTCGGATGAAAGGGTGATTTTGGGATTTAAAATAAAAAATTTATAGATAAAATTAATTATTTTATTTATCAAAGTTGACAGTTTAACTTGACAGTCTTCTACTACGAGTCAAGGTACCAATCCTTAATATTTTAAATATTGGGTACCAAAGCTAGGTGTTGGACATTTACTGGGTACCAAACATTAAATAATCCATAAAAAAGAGAATGAGACAAATTCCATTTTGAGATATCGAGCACACCTATCGAGAGGGAAATCAAGCAGCAAACAGTCTAGCAAACGAAGCAGCGGACGGAAGCCAAGCAACAAATTATTCAACTAAAATTTGGGACCAGGCTATCCCACCTTGCATCAATCAAATTTTATTGAGAGACTCTATGGGTATCAAATTCCCTCGTGTAATAATAATTTAATTTTATAATATACTTACGTGCTTAAAAAAAAAATACCAGGGGCAAGGATATACAAACATAAAGAGTAATTTAGTCTGCCCGACATAACTAAACACCCCATATCCTGTTCTGCTGGGTGGAATGCTCAAGACCCATAACCAGGGAGGATATTTTTCTCCCCTTAGCCAATGTCTCGCACTGTATGACACAAAGACGGACACAATCCCCTCTCTCTTTAATCATTTTTCATTCTTCTATTCAAAAAAAAAGTCTCTCTCTTTCTTCATTATTGAGTTGTCGCCACCAACAATCAAAATTGATTGAGTAAAGAAGAATCAAAGTATTATTTCAACTTCTACACAAGAAAATCAAAAGCCCCAAATTTTTTAAAATCCCAATTTCAATGGCGGATCAGAAAAGGGATGATGAAATCATTGATGCCGATGATAAAAACAGTAACAGCAGTGATGATAATTTCACATCAGAAGATGAAGGAACAGAAGATTACACTAAAGGGGGTTATCATCCTGTTCGAATCGGTGATACATTTAACAGAAATCGTTATGTTGTTCAGAGCAAACTCGGTTGGGGTCATTTCTCTACTGTTTGGCTTTCATGGGATACTCATAATTCAGTAAGCTCTCTGCCCCTTTTCCCTAAAGTTGTTCAATTTCCTGTTTATTTGTGGATTTAAATTCTGGGTTTGTGAAATTTTTGTGAAATTTGGATTTTTTGCTGTTCAATTTGTAGAGGTATGTGGCATTGAAAGTACAAAAGAGTGCACAGCATTATACAGAAGCAGCAATGGATGAGATTACAATACTTAAACAAATAGCAGAAGGAGATTTACATGATAGAAAATGTGTTGTGAAATTATTAGATCATTTCAAACATTCAGGACCAAATGGGCAACATGTTTGTATGGTTTTTGAGTATTTAGGTGATAATCTACTGACAGTTATTAAGTACTCGAGTTATCGTGGGATGTCGATTAATATGGTTAAGGAAATTTGTTATCATATATTAGTTGGTTTAGATTACTTGCATAGGAAATTGTCCATTATACATACGGATTTGAAGCCGGAGAATATATTGTTGTTGTCGACGATTGATCCAGCTAAGGATCCTAGGAGATCTGGGACACCGCTTATTCTTGCTAATGGTAAGGGTAGATCGATGGTTGAAGCTGGATCTTCGAGACAAACTAAGAGCTTAAATGGAGATGTAGTGAAGGGACAGAAGAAGAAGATTCGGAGAAAGGTGAAAAGGCCAGCACCAGGTTGTACAGGGAAGGAAGTTGTTGAGGATTTGGAAGTGAATTTAGCAACTGATGGGGCAGTTGAAGCTGCTTGTGATGCAAATTCAAATGTAGTTACTAAGGGAGACGAGCCGGATAGTTCTAGCTCTAAAGATAATTTGTCCAAGGTTGATGAGGCAAAGAATACCCGTCAAGCAAATGGGAGACCTAGTCGCTCTATGAGGCAGAAGATGTTGGAATCAGTGGAGCTCAAGTGTAAGCTGGTTGATTTTGGGAATGCCTGTTGGACGTACAAACAATTCACAAGTGATATTCAGACAAGACAGTATAGGTGTCCAGAAGTTCTTCTTGGATCTAAATATTCTACCTCAGCTGATCTATGGTCCTTCGCTTGCATTTGTTTTGAGTTGGCAACTGGGGATGTTCTCTTTGATCCTCACAGCGGTGACAATTTTGACAGAGATGAGGTATGGCTGCAATTTCTCATTGTAACTTGAATATAAATTTTTGTTTTACCTTCAGACTTTACTCTCGATATTGTTCATTTTATAATGTGTCACAATAACCTGGAACCTAGTGTAGTCATCAACAGTGTGGATCTGTACTGTACATTGTACCGTAGTTGGTAACTTGAGTGTTTAAAATTTACCTGGTAAGTTGAGGGTTGGTGTAGTTGTTTAATTGCTTGATAAAGAATGTGTGTCAGCACTACATGTGTTGACAGTTGACATGTCCTACGACGTACCATGAAATTGAAGTTACGTGTCTCAATATAAATTGGATGTCTGGCCATAGTGGTCCAAGACAACAGGTCTAAAGGTATTGTTTACCAAGTAATTTGATGATTCATATCGGTGGCATAAATTATCTTTCTTTTTCTGGCCTCCATATTTTTGATAGGCAAACCATCTGGAATCTGTTTGTCGGTTTGGCAATTGATGTGGGATGTCAAAGTTAGAAATGTACACCTCTTAGGTTTACTTCAACTCTTATCAATTTATAGTCCATCTTAGGTAGTTATGTCACACGGCTCACACCCTCTTCTTTCTAGGTATTACGTTTTACCTCCCTCGCTTAAAGACTTACTTTTATCCAGCTTATTTGAGCTCTGGGAAACTTCGTTTCCATTCACATCTCTTATCTAAGCTTTCTCTCGTGTATAATTCAGTAAGGAACATATAGTCACTTATCTGTACTGGGCATATTTCTAGAGGTTTCAATCGCTTTGCTTTCATTAATGGCTTTCAGTCCAGCATGTGTCAAATAAATTCTACATATCTGACAAAGACTTATCAAAATTTACTTATGTTTACTAAATAGAAGGAAGAGAACTATGAAATGCAGTATGACGTTGTTTTGTCTATGGTTTAAGTTACTTCAATGGGAAGAAACAGATTCGATGGGAAGGGTTGGTGAAGTCAATGTTGAATTATTAATTGTCACTGACTTTGAATCATTTTCTTGTGATTCTGCACGTGCTAGGGAGAATGCACGAAAGCCTATAATAAACACACATATTGGACATGTAGCAGAATTTTTATTTTTTTGCACCTTGGGGTTGAAAATTGCTTGTGACTGGATATCTCCTTGGTTCTTTTTCATGCCATCTCACTCTAACCTTGCATCTTGTCATTCGTTTCATGTTGATTTCTGTTACCTCAGTTTGCTTCCTCTGAAGATTTGACCGTCATGGCCTGTTAGTTGCTTGCATATGTAGTTATAATTATTCTATCTTCTATCATCAATTCTGTTACTGGAGTCATAGGTCATTTTTTAGGAACGAGAATCATGTAAATTTCTTGTTTTGATAGTTCGTTCATTCTTATGTATAGAATGTATAATATTAGTAAGTCTATTTGAAGATTGAAAACAAGTGCTCAGAACAGGGTTGAAGTACGATTGATTACTGGCGATGTTTTCTTTCACAGGACCACTTAGCTCTAATGATGGAACTACTTGGAATGATGCCACGCAAGGTAAGCCGATTATCCCTGTGAATACTGGAAATGTCTCATTTTCAGTTTTGTGATTCTATGCTTCTTTTGTCTTTTTCAGATTGCATTAGGTGGACGGTATTCACGAGACTTTTTCAATAGATATGGTGATCTAAGGCACATCCGTCGGTTACGCTTCTGGCCCCTTAAAAAAGTTCTGATGGAGAAGTACGAGTTTAGTGAACAAGACGCAAAAGAATTGTCCGACTTTCTGATACCCATACTGGATTTTGTTCCTGAGAAGCGACCAACAGCTGCTCAGTGTCTTGAACATTCTTGGTTCACTTCACGCCCTAGTCTTCGTGAATCTTCAGCGCCAGCAGTTCAAACTTTAGCCGCAGATGGTGATAATTCAGATATGAAAAGTAGGGATAGAGATGAAAGAGAAGCAATGGAAGTAGGTCTGGGGAAGATTGCTATTGATGGAACAGCACAAGTTGCACAACCCCTTAAAGATCGTCAACCAAGTTATTCGAGGCCCTATACAGCGAAGACACGAAGCACTAATTATTGAAGGTAGTTCTTGGGACGGTGTTTTCTTTATTCGATTTTATTTTTTAGTCCACATTGTTTATCCACAGTCGCTCTCTGTTGGACAAGTAATGAGGAACTATTTCTTCCCCGTCAGTGAGATCCAACATTGTGGTGTAGATAAGTGTGATTTAGTTACTGAGTGATTGAGTGATTGAGATATAGAGTATGGCCCAGTATGGAAAATCAAGCCAGGCTAAGTAAATATGGACTGCGAGAGAAATTATTTGTACCCTCGATCAATTTGTACACTGGGGGTTCTGATAATTCAGCTTTTGTTTTGCTTCTGGAAATTGATCGTATTTTCTCAATTTCTTGTGCAATATATTTTTATGGTTTCTAATGGCATTTCAGTTGCGGATGTTGCTATTCTGAAATTTCATTATAATTTTTGAAACATTGATAGAAGAAGTGTCAGACAGCTTATATGTCTGACACTCGAATAAACAGTTAAAATTTAAACATGATGTATCAGCCACCAAAACCATTGTCTGAAAATAAAGCTTATACGTCGACAGCCCAGACTAAACTGTTCATTTCACCGGCTCCAACAAGTCTAGGTATTGGTCTTGGAACATCTTCAAGTTCAGGTTTTGGTCCTGTAACGTCTTTAATTCGTCCATGCAACTTTTTACTCGCTTCGCGTAATTGTCCTGCACCAACATCAACTCGTTCTGCGCTAATGTCAAATCGTGCATGCAACTTCGCACTCGGTCTTGGTCCTCCATCGACGTCAACTCGTCCATGCACAATTGTACTCGCTGATGCGCGCTACCACAGTTCAGGTAACATTGGTCCTGCACCATCTTCAACTCGTCCATGCAACGTTGTACTCGCTTACTCCCGTCAGCATAGTTAAACAACACAAGAGCAACAGTATTCACGTGAAGGTCACCATTCTGGACGTGATACAACCTCTTCTGGAGGTCCTTAATGAGACGGTCCTCAGGGTTGATCTCCATTGTAATTCCACCCATGCCAGACTCCCTCAGAAAACAACAACTAGAGGAAGATCCGAAACGGTCAGACACAACAACATCCTCAACTCTATCACCTAGCACTTTCTTCATCACCTTGCACAGATATCGGAACTTTTCCTCCGCACTCACCGGAACTTCCTCTGCCGGCTCTGCAAGTTTCTCTCTCTTACGATTTCCCACAGTGTACATATACATATTGCATCGACGAACTGTTGCTTCCAAGGAACGGACATAACTCCGCACCTTCGACCCCACTTCTGCCGAAGCTACACGCACCTTTTTCATGTCACTCACTAGCGGGCCAAGCATTCGCTCGAGATTTCTTTCAGCTTCAGCAGTGCCTGGGAGACATCCTTCAGCCTTATCAGTTATACTGTCCTGTGGAACTGAGTCGACTTCACCTTACAGTTGTTTATCATACACAGTTACATGAATACGATATTGATCGACTTCAGGTAATCGGTTATATGCTTCCATATTTTGGATGCCGGGGAACAGGTGAATAATTTGTTGAAGACTCCTTTCAACTTCCGGATTAAGTTTTTCAAGATAACAGGCGTGACGAAAATGATAGGCTTTCAGTTTAGAAGCTAGTTCCTGCATCTTCCCTAGTTCTATCTTGTGATCCGCAGTATCAGAGTCAGATGACACCCCACAACACTTTCTCTGAGCGGTAGCCAAATCTTCCATTGTTTGCCATGTAGTATAATGTTTTACCATGTTCATGATTTCCAGAGGAACATCTGCCTTATTTTCTTCATGATTAGCCTCTTCGTCTTCTTCAAAATCAGAATCATCAAATTCTTCTCCGTCAGGTATGTTCGATGAAAGCGCCATAACTCTTCTGTGTAATAATTACCACTCCCTCCGTCCCTGTTTAGCTCAAGGTTGGGTATATATATATATATATATTTGCTCGCAGATTAGGACAAGGAAAGGAAAGTATTATTTTTTTTCTTCTTCCAAATCTACCCTTCCTATATATTTAGGGATACGGTTTTTAGTTTCTTTTTTTGAAAAACGAAGTAACCCAATTTATTAAACCAGTACTTCTCTAGGGAACGGGGTCCCCATCAAGTCATTCAAAACAATTACATTTAGGAAACCTGGGCGTATTGTCCCATATGTCCGTTGAGACATTGGAGTTGTTGTTGTTTTCATAGTGCCGTTGTTTCTGGCTCATTGGGATACTTAATTATTTTATTTTTTGCGTGTAGATGTCATTCTCAAATTTTGCACCCAGATCCCTAACTTATTTATTTAAAAGTCAAAAAATCAGAAATTAGTTGGGTATAAAATTGCAGAATGACTTTGAAAAGCAAAAATATTAACTTTTTACGAAGCAAAATATTTTTGTTTTTGACTTATACTTCTAATATCCAAACGCGTTATTAATGTTTTAAATGAATTTAAGGAAAGTGAAATATATTACTCTACAATAGGATTTACCAAGGAAAGTGGAATATATTACTCTACACGTCTTAGGATTTACCAAGAGGGTGTTTGGATACGAGAAGGAGATATCAATTTAAGAAGCCGGATGCAAAATAGTTTGCTTCACAAAATGCAAAATAATTGGAGACTTCAATATTAAAGTATTGCCAACTAAACTCCTATCGCTTCTACTTATAAAAATTGCAAAATAAAATTTGAGAATGCATCCCAAGTCTTAATATCACCAACAAATTGAGCCTTCTATTATTTTTTTTGAGCCTTCTATTATTCTTTTTAATTTTTAAAAATAATTTGAATATAGGATCTAGGGAAAATATGAAACCTTTATTTACTAAAGAACTAAAAATAAACTCTAAACCTTGAACTTATCAGGGACGGAGGGAATAATAAAACAGTCCTTCTTTACGGACCGAGAAATATATTATTCTACAGTAGGATTTACCAAGGAAAGTGGAATATATTACTCTACACGTCTTAGGATTTACCAAAACGGTGTTTGGATACGAGAAGGAGATATCAATTTAAGAAGCCGGATACAAAATAGTTTGCTTCACAAAAAGCAAAATAATTGGAGACTTCAATCTTAAATTGTATTGCCAACTAAACTCCTATCGCTTCTACTTATAAAAATTGCAAAATAAATTTTGAGAATGCATCCCAAGTCCCAGCACACCCTAATTAACCTGGCTAAATTGGGGCCTATGCCACTTAATTGGGGCCTATGGATTTTTCCATCCACCCCATAAAGAATGATAAGGGGTGTCTAAATTTGATGAAACTACCACTAGTGGAAAATGGACTTTTTAAGTCTGATTGGCCTTTATAGATAAGACTACCCTAGGATTTCTTTATATATTAAGCTTCCAAAGGTAGTCCTAGACAGAACAAGAGAGTTTGGTGAAATGTTCCACAATTGATACGGTGGATACTCATTCATTATATAGAGCCATATACGGCTATTATTACAGAAGATATTACAAGGTTTGTATACCAAAAATACGTAATTGATAGAGATGAAAATGTCCACATGATTTGGCAGCTGTAGATAGCTAAAGTTACGGCTTTGATTGCGGATGAATAGTTGTATCCTTAACATCCCCCCTCAAGTTGAACATGAGTTGTTGAATGTTCAACTTGTTGCTGAGATAAAGAAACCTTGGTACTGACAAACCCTTAGTGAAGATGTCAGCTATTTGATCTTTAGTGGAGATGAACCGTACCAGAAGTTGCTTTTTTTGCTACTCTTTCACGCACAAAGTGATAATCAATTTCTATGTGCTTCATACGAGCATGGAAAACTGGATTGGCTGTGAGATATGTTGCCCCCAAATTATCACACCAGATCGACGGAGCTCTTACTTCAATACCAATTTCTTTTAACAATAATTGAAGACATATTAGTTCAGAAGTTGCTATGGCTATGCCTCTATATTCTGCTTCAGTACTGGACTTGGAAACAGTTTTCTGTTTCCTTACACTCCAAGATACAAGATTATTGCCAAAGTAGATGCGGTATCCACTAGTGGATCCGCGATCATCGAGACTCGACCCAATCGAGTCGAGTAGGCATGAAGAAGCGATATCTGACGATTTTCGCAAAACCAAACCATGTTGAACTGTTTTCTTGAGATACTTGAGTATGCGTTTGATTAGCTCCCAATGCTCGATGTAAGGGTCTTGCATGAATTGGCACACTTTGTTTACTGCGACAGCAATATCCGGGCGAGTGAGACGTAGATACTACAATGCTCCACAGACACTTCGATATAGAGTTGGATCCTCAAATTTTTGTGTACCCATTCTGCTGATTTTAGTGTTCACAGCCAAGGGAGTAGCAATTGGTTTTGCAGCATCCATCTTTGTACGTTTAAGCAGATCAGTGATGTATTTTTGTTGGCTCAATAAAACTGATTCTTTTTGCTTAATAACTTCTATGCCCAAGAAGTAGCTGAGATCACCTAAATCTTTAATGGCAAAGACAAAATTTAGAGAAGCTATTAGATTTGTAATAAAAGAAGGATTCGAACCTGTGATGATAATGTCATCGACATAGATTAACACATAAGTTACTCCATCTGAATTCTTCTTAATAAAGAGTGAATTGTCTGCAATGGACCCTTTAAATCCCAGCTCAACTAGATACTTGCTAAGCCTTGAAAACCAAGTGCGTGAAGCTTGCTTCAGACCATATATTGACTTGTTCAACTTGCAAACATGAGTTGGATAGTCAGGATGAATATAACCAACTGGTTGTTTCATATAAACATCTTCTGTCAGAACACCATGCAAGAAAGCATTCTGAACATCTAATTGCCGCAGAGGCCAACCGTTTGCCACTGCAATTGAAAAGACAAGTCTGATAGTATTTGGTTTAATCACAGGACTGAAGGTTTCGTCATAGTCAAAACCTTCTCTTTGATTGTATCCTTTAGCCACTAGTCGAGCTTTTGGTCTGTCAATTATACCATCTGCCTTATGTTTAACTTTGAAAACCCATTTCGAGCCAATTAAGTTCATCCATGGTTCGAGCCAATTAAGCTCCAAGTACCATTACGAATATGTGCATTAATCTCATCATCCATAGGAGGTATCCATATTGGATTTTTTGATGCTTCTGTATAAGATGTGGAGTGGTGAGTGCTGTCTCTGCAAGTGGATATTTGGTTGTTGTAAGAAAAAGCTTGTTGATCGGTTTCTTAATACCATCTCTAGCCCTAGTGATCATACGATACTGTGAAGGTGGTGCTGATGAAGCCAGTGAAGCTGGCTGTGACATAGATGGTAGTGTTGCTGCTGAAGTAGTTGCTTCTGCAGAAGTGGTTGCTGTTGTAGATTCTGGAGATGTTGTATTAATTGTTGACTACAAATTATCCATGTTGGGAGACAGAGGTGGTGACTTCAAATTATCCATAATAGGTGACATTGGTGGAGTATGTAGTAGAGGAGAGGGTGGTTGAGAAACAATGTTCTCAGGTGATGATTTAGAAAAGGTGGATGATGCAAATATTTTTGTGGATATGGATGACTTGGAAATGGATTTAGTGGTACGTACCTGTTGCATGTCACCAAATGGGAAGCTTGTTTCTACAAACTTGACGTGTCGAGAGATATACAACCTTCCTGTAGGTACATGTAAGCATAGATATCCTTTGTGCGCACCACTGTAACCAATGAATACACACGTTAGTGATGTTGGTTCAAGCTTATTAGATACATATGGGCGAAGGCATGGATAACAAAGACAACCAAAAACTTTTAGAAAAGAGCAGTCAGGTATTTTGTTGTATAAGAGTTGGAGTGGATATTTGGCCACATGTTGAGATGCAGGTAGCCTGTTAATAAGATAACATGCAGTTGAGAAAGCCTCTACCTAGTAGGATTTTGGCATGGAATCATGAAACAAGAGAGCTAATCCTGACTCAGTGATATGTTGCGCCTTTTAGCAATGCCATTTTGTGCAGATGTGTGAGGGCATGAAAATCTATGTATAACACCAGAATTAATAAGGAAAGCGGTGAACTACCTAAACTCTCCACCATTGTTTGATTGAAAGACCTTGAGCTTATGATTTGTTTGGTTTTCTATTAACTTTTTGAATTGAATAAATATGGGAAAGGCATATGATTTTCTAGCTAGTGGATAAATCCAAGTATAGTGTGAGTAAACATCTAAAAGAAGCAGATAATATCGAAAACCATCTTTTAAAACATGCGGTGAAACCCATAAATCAGCAACAAGTAAACTCAACGGTTCATCAATAATTGTATTACTAGTAGGAAATGGAAGTTTATGAATCTTGCTCATATGACAAGAGTGACAATAATCAAACTTCTTATTCGAAACAGGAAGGGAAAGATTTTTAATCATTCTAAAAACAGTGCGAAGCATTGGGTGACCCAATCTTTGATGCCATAAAGGAACTGTATTGGATAGAAGAGCAGCCAGTGTTGTATGTTGAATCTCTCGAACTGCATCAAAGACATAGAGCCCATTCTAAGTCTTCCTTGCAACAGGGTTATCCCCGACTGGATTTCCTTCACAACAAAAGAAGTTGCATAGAATTCAAAGAAAACATTATTATCTTTGCAGAATTTAGAGACTAAAAGTAAGTTGGTCTTTATTTGAGGAACATGAAGGATATTGTTTAATTGAAAAGATCTGTTATTATGAGTAAAAGAGGCATTACCAATATTTTCGATATGGAGAGCCTCACCATTTCCTACACGTACTTGTTTAGTTCCATCATACTCATGTCGAATGTTGAGATTGTTGAGGTTTATAGTTAGGTGATGTGTTGCACCCGTATCAGTCACCCAGTTGTTGTCAGTAGGACCACCAGGTAGAGCCAAGTATGCAGCCGGTTGTTTGTTGTTATTCACTTTGTTACGAAACCAGCAGAATCGAGCATCATGATTCTTGCGTTTGCAGATCTCACAAGGACCTTCACCTTGATAAATATTTCTAGGTTGACGGTTGGATTGATTTTGTGGACGATTGTTTGAGTATCTCCTTTGGTCTTGCTTATAAAATGGTCTAGGGTTTGATGAGGCGGCAACATTGGCTAATGGTTGTTGAAAAACGGCTAACTGTTGTTCAAGACGGAGATCATATGAAAGCAGATAAGCTTGAAAGGTATCCATGTCGATCTTGTTGACAGTGCTTAAAGCTGTGACAATAGAGTCATAAACGTGATCTAGTCCAGCTAGAATTGATTGTTGCATATCCTCTTCAGAGAGAGGTTTTCCAGATGCTGCAAGTGCATCAAAAAGTTGCTTAGTTTTCGAGAAATAATCTTGCATGGAGCTGTTACCTTTGCGAAGACTGTGTAGTTGTCTTTTCAGATTTATTTGATGAGCTTTTGTTTTTAGTGCATATCTCTTTTGCAGAGCTTCCCAGACTTCTTGTGATGTTGAGAGACCTGAAATACGGCCTAATACACCTTCAGATAAGGAGGAAAGGATCCATCCTAAGAGTATTTGGTCTTGTTCTTCATATTTTGCATAAGCAGGATTAGGAGTTGGTTGTGCACCTTCTTCAGTACTCGGTATGGTTTTTTTTGGTTTTTACAGAGTACCATCAACAAAACCTTGTAGTTTGTACCCTTTGAGAAGGGGTTTAAACTGTATCACCCAAAAGAGGTAGTTGTTGTCATTGAGCTTGACACTGATTAGATGATTGATGTGAATTTGGTGGAGGGTTGAAGTTTCAGCCATGATGAAATAAGAGAAGCGTGAGTTTCGGATCTTTTTGACTCGATACCAAGACAGAACAAGAGATTTTGGTGAAATATTCCACAATTGATACGGTGGATACTCATTCATTATATAGAGGCATAGAGCCATATACGGCTATTATTACAGAAGATATTACAAGTTTTGTATACAAAAAATACGTAATTGATAGAGATTACAATGTCGACATGATTTGGCAGCTGTAGATAGCTAAAGTTACGGCTTTGATTGCAGATGAATAGCTGTATCCTTAATGATCCTTTTTGACGGAAAGGAAAACCGAGCTCCCATAGCAATTTTAATACTAAGGGGCAATTTTGGAAATAAAAGTACCTCCACGTGGATTTATAGTAAGTCTGTTAGCGAAAATTGTTATTATAGTTCAACTTTAATTAGGACTGCGATGAGAAATTGTTTAATAACATTCTAGAAACAAAACGTATCTCTATAATCTATATCGATATGTATTCCCCTTCTCTCTCAGTTCTCTCACAGCCTCACATATCTCTGAATTCTTATCACAACCTCACTTCTATCTCAATTCTAATTAACCATAAAACTCAGATCCTCCACCTCATAAAACATCGGAGTAATTTCATCCTCACTTTAACAATCCTCTCGACTATCTCGTTTCCTTTTCTTTTTTCCACAACTGACTATCTCGTCCATCTCTTTCTTCTGTAAAAGTAATTCCAGATCTGTATAATATGATTCCCATCCCTTTTTTTTTGATTGAAGATCAGGGTTCCATATCAGTGTATTACGATTTCAATCCTTGTTATATCAATTTAAGGGTTTGTTGTTTTTCTTTTTGAAGCTTTTGCTGGTTATTAGGAATTTTTGGGTTCTCTTTTGCTATATCAAATTAGGGATTGATAATTATTAAGTTTATTTTCGGTTTAGATTCAACTTTGGCAGTGATTCCTGAGTTCAGTTTTTTGGTTTAATAAGTATAATCATTTTTACTGTTATATGAAGAGTTAAGGATTTGTTGCTGGGATGGTGGATTCTTCGATTGGGTAATTTTCTTTTCGTTTTGTTCATCTCTGAATATGGTTTATTTTATTATTTTTTTTCGGGAATCAATTGATCTGTGATAACTTTCTTATTTTTTTTCTTCTGGTATCATTTGATTTGCGATAAAAATCCATTCGTTGTTGTGCAGAGACCATTTACAAGGAAGTTTTCTATCCAAATTTGAAATTTCTAACCAGAACCAACATTCTCCGGTGGTAATTTGTGTTTCTTAAAACGATTTATATGTAATCCAAAATAGATTGGTTTTCCTTATGCTTATTCAATGTTTGCAGGAAGCTAAGAAGCCAGACTGAAATAGATTCATATAATTCTGTAGTGTATTGTTGTAGGAAGAGGAAGTTACAATGTAGGATATTGTTGGAGAATCCGTTCTGGATTGATACTTGTGACTCAAAGAACACTGTTGGAGTTGTAGGTTATTCGATGATCTATATGTTGCCTACAAGAAAACTGAGGTTAATCTCAACATTGTTTTCACTCTTGCTTGTTTCATTTTTGGTGTGGCATTGTTTGATTTTCCTACTCCATGTACTCAAAGTTTACAATCCAGAATCAAATGATAGTGTTACTTGCTTTAGTGACATCCTTCAATTCAACCCTAAGTATGTTTTTCCCATCTGCTCCAATTGAGAATGTATTATAATTTTGTATACTTGCATTATTACTGAATCCCAAAAACAACTCTGAATGGAAGAATGCAAAATTTAGGTGATAAGCATGAGGTAATTTGACTAATCCTTGCCTATTTTGCAGAATTCTTGCTGTGTATCTCCTGATTATATCGTTTAACTATCCGACATCAGCGAGAAGATTAGGTTCATCCTAGTTGTGTGGGTAAATGTTTCAATTCTATGTCACATACATCTTTGCAAGTATGCTTTGTTTTTCCATTTTCGGCTTTAAAATTCTAACACTTTATAAACATGTTTGCAGGAGAAATTGATCGTAAATACATTACAATTCAGTATGTCAGTTCCAACTTCATATGTATTTACGAAAAAGATTCTTTAAAGTGGATCAGTCTGACTAGAATGTTCGTATAGTTAGTCTTCCAGAAGATTAACAAACTGTTGATCCACATTTTATATTTTTCAATAAATTTTATGACTTGGATACTTACATATTTTCTGCATTCTGAACTAGACGAGCTTCTTTCCTTTTTCTTGATCGGGCTTTCCTTGGTTTGAGTATGACATGCTTAGATTCCCACCATATTTGTTAGCTATTGTAGCCATCCTTTATATACTATAATTTTCCAATGCAGATACTTGAAAAAATTAAACTTTCATATGACCGCCATTAGTATCGCTTTCCTTTACTGTAGGGATGGGATTTCTTAGGATGCCACTTGTTATCTTTCATGACTTCCATTAGCATTGCTTTCCAAACTGATAGGTATCATCGTTGTTTACTCTTAGTTCTTTCATTTCTGTATAGAGAAATCAAGGTGGCATGCTATTGTTGTTTATATTTGACCGCGTTTTTTTTTTTTTTTTTTTTTTTTTTTTGCAACAAGTAAGTGTCTATGATATATACTGCTCTTACATTTGACAGAACTTTTAATATTTCTAATTGGACGTGCTTTTCTCTGATCTTAGCAGCTTGTCCAACCTGCTTACCATTCTGTTTTGGGTCATAGACTCCAGATGGTTTCAAGGATGCGTTTGATGTGGCTGCTCACCATTGTAGTCGATCTTTCATTGCAAAATTTGGCAAAGGATGTGTTGGTAATTCAAAATTCTTATATTTCCTTTATGCACAACCAACATAAACTGACCATGGACTGAAACAAATTTTGATTTGATTGTAGTGAGGTGTTGAAGTCAGGCTTGGACAGATCTATAAGGTGTTCTTGGTACTGACCAAAAAGTCTTTCATCTCTCACAGGGATTATGCTTTTTATTTACACCTTAGGCTTCGAGTAATGGACCTGATTAGATCTAGCTTGTCGGTGAATGATGGAATAAATGATGAAGTTTTGCCTTCAACTTAGTGTTGGAGCTTTCTGTTTGTCAAGCTTGTAATAGTCTGGTTGTTAAGATTGTAATAGGCAGTGGCGGAACTAGAGATGTTCCTTACCCCTCGCTTGGACATTTTTCAGCCCCTGGCTTAAGCCTAAACTTCATACAGGATTTTCGGTCCAAGTAAACTTTGGTAACAAAAAAAACAGGATTTTGAACTTTTGGGGGTGGCTTCAGCCAGGGGAAGCCTGGCTTAGTTCCGCGCTTGGTAATAGGAATATAGGTTAAACATTTTCAACTTAGTTTTGAAGTTTTGAGATTTGGAACTTAAAAATATTTCAGATAGTTGAAGTTGTAAACTGAATACACTTTTTAATACAGATTCGGTTGTAAAGTCCTTATCAATTTAGTTTTATGATCAATCTAGTTTTGAAGCCATCATTAGTCGAACCGTCATGTAGCTGAACCAACTTTGAATCAGCTGAATCAATTTCCATTTTTTTTTAATAAAATATGATCCATAAAAAAGGCTTTCAAAACCAGTCTTTTTTAGTGTATATCCACTAGTGTACCATTTTATCCTCTATCAAATATTAATACTACTAATTTGTCCCCATCAAATAATAAAATAATTAAGGTTTTCAGATTACTTCTCAATCGATAAGGGGTGAATGAAAATACCAAAATACCCTTTGGTTAATTAAAAAACATTATGAAAATACCATAATACCTCTCTGCTTAAAATCAAACCAAAACATATCCCCCATTTCTAATGATCTCGCCGAAGGTAACAATGCCTCCACGAAGAAAACCAAACGTTGTTTGTTTGAAAAATTCAAAGAGTCCCGGAGGTAGTCGTTTTGAGAAATAAGATTACAATTCTAGGGCTTTCAAAACCAGTCTTTTTTAGTGCTTTTAAGTGCTTTTCTGGCAGACGTTTTTTATCTATTTTCCACTAGTGTACCATTTTATCCTCTATCAAATATTAATACTACTAATTTGTCCCCATCAAATAATAATCGTAGAATTTAAACTAAAATCAAAATCATAAAACTAAAATCATAAAATTAAAAACTAAAATCAAAATCAAATTCATTTCCATCTCTTCTTCTTTAGTTGTTAAACTCTTTGCTCTTGAACAATTCCAAACTTTCTTAACTGACGTTGAAAGTATTTATAAAACCATACGGGACAAGAATACAAAATTCAATGTTCTGATAGATTTCAATCCTCATGGTATTCAAAACTCTTCCTTCAACTATAGAAGCCACGCGGGATTCCATGTGGTTGAAGATTTTTGAAGTTTGTTAAAGAACTGCTCAACAAATCGAAAACGACCCGACATCATCTAAATTTGGTTGAGTATCTAAAAAATAAAAGGTTGTCCCCCAACAACTGGTAAGTATCTTTATGAATAATCTCGCACAATCTACTATTTTCAATTTTTATAAACTAGGTGAACCAACCTTTAAGAGGCCATCGGAAGTTCGCATCCTTATGTTGTACGCCAGGATATAGTAGTTGTTCCTCCACCACAAGCCTCCTCCACAACTCGAAACTGACCCGCATTTACTCGTTACGTTGTTGGTCTACGTCTTGTTCATTACCATTCTTTTAATCTATGTCATGAACTTATACAATCGAACATACTAAGTACATGTTTAAAATCATTGACAAGTTCTTTAAGAAAAAGAGTCTTAAAGAAAGGAAATGCAGAACGTCGAGCAAAAGATGGACAAAATTGAAGATCCGAAGGCAAAAAGACTTGTGGGCGAAATGAAGAAGAGGGTACAAAAGAAGCCAAGAACCGAGTGATCGTGTGTTTATTCTATAATATTAGTTTGGTTTATGTTTGTGTCCAGTCTTGAATTAATGTGTTTGCTTTAAGGGAGTTTGTTCCGAGTGTAGTATTTTTATTATATTTTTTATGTTGTTAAATTTGTGTCAAATCCCCTAAATTTGAGTTTTTTTCATAATGCTCGAGGAATAAACACAATGCGGTTCTCTAAAATCAGAGGTTCAGCATTTATTTGTGTTTAGATACTATGGTATGTAATCTCCATGATAAATAAGTGATCTTTGAGGTTAATGCTCAATAGGAAAAAAGTTTTTTCATCATATCGGCATTGTTTCAAACAAGATTCGTACACATGTTCCGAGTAGACAATATAAAACACAACTAATAAAGACTGGCATCAAAATATGATTTAATGTTTACAATTCACACTTCCAAAAAAAAAGAAAATTTTGCGTACTAATTGAACAACCATCAAAATTATTCATCGTCGCTTCCACACTGGGGAGAGGTTTTTTGATAAGGCCAACGTCCCAAAGTTGGTGATTCTTTACAATGCCATCCATCCCTTCCGAGATATTGGGATCTAAGAGCCTTGTTTTTAATCATCAGTGGCAATGGACAATTTTTACGAGTTTTAGAATAACGAAATGATTACCGTTCACGAACGCCAAAACAACTCTTTCTTCTTAAGGGATCCTTCGCATTTTTTTTGGGGTGAATGTGCGGTGGGGTAAAATAATGAACAACACATCTAAATGTAGTGCCAAAGCGGCATTCTCATCCAATATTCCCGGAAGGAAGAAAGTTCATCTGTTGTTCGGGCCCCAATACTTATCATATCATCAAACCCTCGCCTTCAAGCAATTGCTCTAAGCTCCTCTTGTTCACAAGTTGTTGCCATCTCGTTCTAGCATATTTGCATGGTGTCATACCTCTACTAACCGCGTGTCAAAGATTCCTAATTGTTCGGTCACAAAGCATGATAGCCACAATTTCCATCTGTCGACATCATCCGTATATAAAATATACTCGCGAATAACCTCGAAGTTGGTCATCTTGGTATGATAACTTCTAATTGTCCCATCAGGATCCTTATACATCTTCATATTACCCTTTTGTAACAATAATATATCCAAACCATCCTCTGCAATCTCTACACTTGCAATGTCTTCGATATGTGATGGAGTCCGTACTTCCTTGGCCTACCCCTTCTCCTTGAACTAAAAATACGTCAACTTTGCTATCACTTTGGTTTGTCACCTCCTCCTTAGCCTCGTCACCTCATTGTTCTTTGTCACTGATGATGATACCTTTGCGCTACCCCCTGTTCCTTGGAACCTCCGCTAGATCGACTATGGGTATGGCTTCGGAAACCTTGTTGTTCTTTGTCACAAGATGATGTTACCTTTGGCAGCCTACCCCTTTTTTTGGAACCTAGCTAGATCGACTAATGGCTTGAATGCTCACCTTGTTGTTCTTTGTCACAAGATGATGTTACCTTTGGCGGCCTACCCCTTTTCCTTGGAACCTCCGCTAGATCGACTATGGGCATGGCTTCGGAATGCTCACCTTGTTGTTCTTTGTCACAAGATGATGTTACCTTTGGCGCCTACCCTTTTCCTTGGAACCTCCGCTAGATCGACTAAGAATGCTCACCTTGTTGCTCTATTTCAGATGATGATACCTTTGCCTACCCCTCTTCTTTGGAAATGAGTTAGCGGTTCCCTTCCGCGCCTACCTCTTTTGTTTGGAAAATCAGTTCTTCTTCACGTTGAGTCATTTCTTTCAATTCTACCCTTTGTTTTTTTCCTTTTGTTTTAGTTTGTGGTCTTAGGTTGGATCTCCTTTCTTGGGCTGCGATTCAAAGCCTTAGTTGGCTCAACAAGACTTGTCGGCTTACCGAGGTGCCACGAGAGTAAGCCGAAGAACGTTCGTATAAATTTTATTGCCTTCGAGATGGATGAGATCTTTAAATCTCCCCATGGGGCACGCTTAGAAGTGTCTAACGGTTTGTCCACGTAAAATCTTTCATGAACTTATCCAACCATTGAGTACAAACTAAAATCAATCGGCAATGAACTTTCAAAATAACCTCGGTAAGAGACCAAAAAATCAAAATTCCAACCACTTTTATGATTTTCCGCATGTTCTTTGTCCACTCGCTCCTTTATCTTGCCTTCTCATCTTAATCTAGTTTTGAAGCCATCATTAGTCGAACCGTCATGCTGAACCAACTTTGAATCAATGATAATTAGCTGAATCAATTTCCATTTTTTTAATAAAATATGATCCATAAAAAAAGACGTGTAGTTGTGTATATCGAAATAATTAACTATAAATTGTTGATCTCACGAGAATTTGTCGAAGGTAGAACTCACAATCGGGTTTTACGTTGTTTGAAAAATTCAATTGTTAATGTCATTTAAAAGAATACAAGTAAAAGGGCAATCCGGAGGTAGTCGTTTTGAGAAATAAGATTACAATTCTAGGGCTTTCAAAACCAGTCTTTTTTAGTGCTTTTAAGTGCTTTTCTGGCAGACGTTTTTTATCTATTTTCCACTAGTGTACCATTTTATCCTCTATCAAATATTAATACTACTAATTTGTCCCCATCAAATAATAATCGTAGAATTTAAACTAAAATCAAAATCATAAAACTAAAATCATAAAATTAAAAACTAAAATCAAAATCAAATTCATTTCCATCTCCACTTCAACTGATTCTTCTTCTTTTCTTCTTCTCAACCCAATCCTATAAACTAGGTTTTAGAAATATAAAATTGCTCAAAAATTGAAAATTTTGAAATCAACTTTTTCCTGGTTTATCAGAATCGGTTAACGTTAATGTATAAGTGATCCGATTGCAAATAGAAACGGTTTATGTTCATGCCCACAAAGACCGATTGTCCTTGATAAAATTTCTGGCTCGAGAAATTTGAACCAGAATCGGATTACATTAGCACTTATAAAAACCAATTGTTGATGTATAATGTTAGAATCGGATTTTATATGTGTGTCGAGTAAACCGATTGTTGTTCTCAATTTTTATGTATCTTTTTTTTTGTTAGAATCGGATTACATGAGCATTCTTATAAAACGATTCCTGTTGTGCAATGTCAGGAATCGGTTTTACATATGTATCGTGTAAACCGATTCTGGTTAACCCATTTTTTTTTCAGACGAACTGAGATTGAGTATGACATCATACTCATTTTTAACTCAGGTATAAAATGAATTTTGATTTTAATTGATGTTTAACAACACATAATTCACAGATAACAAAGAAAAAATTTACCCACAATCGGTTTTTGTTCATGCCCATATAAACCTATTCTGGATAATCGGTTGATACCAATGAAAACATATACCGATTCTGAGTTGGTGTTCTTCAAAAAATTTCAAAATTTCAAATTTTTTCATGTTCAGATGATTCATTAACACACGTTAATTTCACATCTAACACTATATTTTACCACTAATCACTGAATTAACACTAATTAATTAGAGGGTAAATTTGTCATTAAAAAAATATTTGGTTAAGGGGCTTTTCATTTTACTTCAAAATGTCTCTATTTTGTCACGTAGTGATAGGCCCCAATTAATCCTTATCACCAACAAATTGAGCCTTCTATTATTTTTTTGAGCCTTCTATTATATTTTTTAATTTTTAAAAATAATTTATACAGGATCTAGGGAAAATATGAAACCTTTATTTACTAAAGAACTAAAAATAAACTCTAAACCTTGAACTTATCGGGACGGAGGGAATAATAAAACAATCTTTCTTTACGGACCGAGAAAACCAAACCAGCTCAAATACATCAGATACAATTATTTTTTATTGTGGGTACCAGTGAGCCCGCACCCTCGGGAAATGTGCATGGGTAGGTTTGTGGGAAGTGGTTTTGAGCTAGTTTTTTCAGCTCCGTCTGTAAAGAATTTTTGATAATAAAACCAAACACCAAATTCTCCCTTGACACTGTATTGGTATTTATTATGATGATTGTCCATTCAACTGAGTCAGCTGGCCAGGCTGAGTTGAACCAGAACACATATAATTTTTGGAACATTGATAGAAGAAGTGTCAGACAGCTTATATTTATAATTTAAACACGATGTATCAGCCACCAAATTGTGTTCCATTACTTAGCACACTCAACTTAAAGCTTAGATGTCGAACAGCAAAGACTAGCTAGACTGTTCATCACACCAACAAGTTCAGGTATTGCTCTTGGAACACCTCCAAGCTCTGGTATTTGTCCTGCAACTTCTTCAGTTCGTCCATGCAACTTCGTACTCGCTCCTGCACCAATATCAAATCAGGCAGCGCCAATGTCAACTCGTGCACGCAACTTCGCACTCGAGATGGGTCATCCATCGACTTCGAGTACTCGTCCATGCAACTTTGTGCTCGCTGACGGGCGTTATCATAGTTCACGCGATATTGGTCCTGCACCATCTTCAACTGGTCCAGGTAAATTTGTCCTCGCTGGCTCGCGTTAGCATCGTTAAACAGCACAAGAACCATAGTCTTCACGTGAAATTCATTATTCCTGCAGCTATACAACCTCTTATGGAGGTCCTTAATGAGACAGTGCTCGGGGTTGATCTCCATTGTCATCCCACCCTTGCTCGAATCCCTTAGAAAACAACAACTAGAGGAAGATCCGAAACGATCAGAGACAACAACATCCTCAACTCTAGCACCTAGCACTTCCTTCATCACCTTGCATAGAGACTGGAACTTTTCATAGGCGCTGCTCACCGGAACTTCCTTTGCCGGCTCTGCAAGTTTCATTCTCTTATATAATCGACATTGTCAAAAGGTGACTTTTCATGATTAGCGATTGTGATCGGAATGATCCAAAAAAAAATTATCATATTATTAAAACCTGAGTCTTGTAAGTTCATTCCATTACAACCTTGCGCATGGCCAATGCGCACTAGTTTATATATATTATATATATCTTCCTTACTTGAAACATGAATTATTTCTAATTTAATTTATAGCTACGATACAATACGAATAGTTTCAAGAGCTTTGTCGAAATATTTTGCTTTGATGAGATGGAAATCGTGCCAAGTCACTGAACGATACGTTGGAGATTTTCCACTCAACTCGAGGACTGGTGAAATTTCAACATCTCCTGGCGGACCATAGAAAAAAGGGATAGAATAACGATGATATATCTGACTCACGACAGCACGGTGGATGCTACTTTGATATCGTCCATTAGATAGGATGGTAGTGAGATCGCCCATAAAAATAACCAGCGCATTTTCAATATGTGGTACCTCAACCCATCCTAACCCGTCCTTGTAGATTTGAAGACCTGGTCGAGTTTGGTGCAACACAGTAAAAAAAGATGAATCGGCATGTGCACCCAATCCCATGGCTTTGGATGATGGCTCAGGGCAAACCGGGTAAGAGTTAAGCTGGAGCAGATTTTGCGGACTTGTATTCTTCATTAGGTTGCCTATGAACCCATCAGTATCATCACTTTGTATACCTAATGAATTTATCACCATCTTCATCAACTTAGCGCATAACTTGTGCATTTCTTTTTGATATTCTTCCATCGCATCACTACATTGCCAGACACACATCCTTTAGCGTCACAAAACGAGCCTAAAAATAGTTTTTATGCCGGGTAATTTTTTTAGCAAAGCCAACTATGTGCAAGTCCCTCCCAAAAAAGATCACTTAATTAATGAAAGAGTGTATTTTGGGCTATATATACACACCATCTTAACGATGGGTTTCAAGAGAGAGAAGTCAAATTTAGGGTTTTTTTAGTGGATCGCAGTGTTATACCTAAAACATTAGTTTCAAATCTATTATCGTTTTGATTTTATATAGAAAAATAGGATCCAGAATGTGAGACTTTGTATAGAAAAACAGGATCTTAAATGTGAAATAGTATATGAATAAAATTGTAGCATGCCCGAACTTTGGTGGGGAATGAAAATACGTTACCAGAATTCGGAGCATTGATCTTCTTGATCAGGCCAGATTTTCTTACAATATTCAGCAGGTGAGCCAATCATCCCAAAACATTCGAACCAAGATATATGCGCTGAACCATAACCAGTGATGCCATTTGCTGCTCTTGCCGCTCTTAACTTTCTCTTCATTTCAAGAGTAAATAAACGGTCGCAATGTAGCTCAAGGTTCTTGATTACGTCTCGGGGAACACCATGGTTGATAACTTGATAGGCATACCAATTTTCACATGCATAATCTAAGTCTTTCACCACGTTAGGGTTGCTGAGATCAATTACAGGTATTGTTGTTGATGCTATGATACGCTCATCAGTGATATTATACACCCCTGGATTAGTAAGACATGTATGTGAATCAGGAACATCATCGTTAACTGAATCGAAATCCATGGGTAAAACACGATTTCCTTCCAAAGGAGTAGCTGCAAAGGCTTCACGAATTGAAGGCATTTGGTTATACAAGACACTAGCTAATCTAGAAGTTACTAGTCTGGATGCCTTTTGTTGTATGTGTTTTTGCTTTGGTATTTAACAGATTTATTTCATTAAATATGCGTCAGATTTTGAAGGATATCTTATACATGAATTGCGTAATTAATTCATTGGATTACATTTTAAATTCCTTCCTACAAGTATTTCTTATGTTGTATCATTATTAATTTAAATCCATTGAATCTCTTAGTTAATGATTCCATCTATTTGCCACCCATATTTTTTCTAATTCCAACATTTGTCAAAAATTTTAAATTATTAATTTGACTATAACTATCACCATTCTTATCCGTCTTTTTGAACGCACAATTGGGGATATCAAAACTAATTGGAAGATATAGGTACATGACAAAATAGAGATCCAAATAGCAAAGCTGGGTCACCCCTTATGTAATTATTTTTTTAATTCCTAATCTAGTCCTCACTAATCATGTTTAGTAGTTAATAATAATTAGTAAAAATCTTAAGTATTTGGGGGATAGATTAGTGTGTGTTCTTATTTTAATTTGTGTGAGTGAGGAGTAGTAGGAGAGAAAAAAAAAATTGAGTGAAATTTTTTTTTTGAAAATGGAAGATGATTGTGATGAGAGAATTGCAGCAGCTGAATCTTTAGCTCAACTACAACAACAATCATATCTTCAATCTTCGGTGTATGATAACAACTCACAATTGGAGTTATATGATGAACCAACACCCTTGGATCATGATTTTCGTGACCATGAAGTGTTTTATGAAGAACCAACCCAAGAAAGTAAACATGTTCAACATACAAGCAACCCCAACACACATGTAATGCTTCAAAGAGGTCGAAAATTTGATTTTTCTTTTTGAAACCGCCATTTTTTGTCTGAAACAGCTTAGTACCGGCATGCTCGTTGTATGAATACGACGCCGGAACTAATGCCACCGGCGTGGTATTCATACTCCTTGCCATGCCGGTACAAGATATCCCCCATTTTAAAAACTTTGTCGGCATGGTATTCAAACCAACTATGCATGCCGGTATTCAGTTATGCTTTTTACCTACCAGCGAATATTCCATGGAATATTAAAACCGGCATGGTTCACTCCTAACTAACCATGCTGGTACTACAAGAAAAGCATCCAGGAGTTTAAGATTTTTGAACTCCAATACCGGCGTGGTATACAAAATATCAGGAACGCCGGTAGTCGGTCCCGGCATGCTTTTAAAATTACCTCCAAGCCGACAATTGGTTCCGCCTGGAAAACTCACACATCGAGAATGCCGGCTCCTGTTACCGGCTTTGTACCTTGTTTAGCTTGAATGCCGGTATTGTCTCTTCCGAGAATTGTGTTCAAGAACATCCAATGCCGGTACTGTGTATAATTATCTCCTCCTTTCAAGTGTATTTCAAAAATGCCGGAACATCATTATTCAATGCCGGAACTGTGGTCGAGCACGCCGGAAATGGTACCCGGCATGGTAATTTATTTATTTTTGAACTAATTCAGTTTTCTTTTCATTTATTCCTTAGATTGTGACATACATTGATCCAACAAATTCCAAACCGCTTGGTCCGGATACGTCTGAATACTTTAAGATGCCTCCGGTATGTTACCAAACAATACTTTTCACATAGTCTTTAGAACGTTATGTGGGGATTGCTTGTAATGAACCTTATAATCTTCCATTGTTTTCCTAATGTAGGGAATTAAATCTCCAGCGGAAGCAATATATAGCTTGGGCAAAAGAGACGGCTCTTAAGAACAAGTGTGTGTTGGTGAGGAATACCCAGGGTTCAAATAGGCGTTTTGAGATGGTTTGCGAGAGAAGTGGGAAATACAAGGCGAAGAATAGCCATAAGAGAAAGGGTTATGTATATGAAAAGAAGACTAATGGGGTATACAAGACTCATGCGAGGAAGGATAATTGCCCCTTTAAGCTTGTATTCTATTTAAGAGACAAAGAAAAGGAATGGGATTGTACGGTGTGGTTTGGCCAACATAACCACCCGGATCCGAAAGATTTTAATGGTCACTCCATAGTTACGAAGCTAAAACCTCGTGAATTCGAGGATGTAAAGATAATGACCAAAGCATGTATCAAACCAAGAGTGACTCTCAGAACCTTCAAGGAAAAGGATGATCAGAACGTTTCTTCTCTAAGTAAAATTTATAGCGCACAAGCAACCATTAGAAGGGTGGAATGGGAAGGGAGGAGCGTTATGCAAGAATTTGAGAACATAGTTTGGGATCACAACCACACGCATATCATTAAAAGAGGACCGTACGAAAAGCCCCTTAAAATATTCATTGCGCATCCTTTGCTTTCACAATTGGCTCATACATGTTGTGGTGTTCTTATGATGGATTACACCTAAAAGACAAACAAATACAACATGCCGTTGTTCAACATCATGGGGCAAACAACGGACAAGGTAACATTCACATTGGCTTGGTGTTTAATGGAAAACGAGAGGGATTACAATTATCATTGGGCGTTACGACAATTGAAATTATTGTTCCGGGAAAATCAATTTTCGAGGGTTATCATAACCGATCAAGATGACGCACTAATGGGTGATATATCTGATGTATTTCCGGATGCACAAAATTTCCTATGTATGTATCATATAGGTCAAAATGTGACAAAACATTGTCATGCTTTGTTTGAACCCTTTAAGGCGTATATTAAGAAGAGAATGATTGCTCAACTAGAGGAAGATGTTCGCAAGAATAAACTATCACCCGAAGAAGAAGAAGATGAAAGAGGAAAGATTAAAGAGCGAGTGGACAAAGAACACGATGAAAATCATAAAAAGTGGTTGGAATTTCTAAAGGATTGGGAGAATGTTTATTGGTCTCTTACCGAGGATATATATGAAAAGAGATTGAACATGTTTAGTGCTAAATATAATGAACTGTATCCAAGCGTCGTCTCATATTGTCGGGATGAATTGTTGGATAAGTACAAGGAAAAATTTGTGCGTGCATGGACAAACCGGTATAAGCACTTCAAAACTGAAGCAACTAGTGCAGCGGAATCCGCTCATGGTAGATTTAAAGATCTCATCCAGTCCTGGCAAGGCCACGTGGTTACGGTCACCGAGGCAATGGAGCAATACTTTAAGGATGATATCGATAGGATCAATAAGGCTTTTGAGAAAAGTTCAATGGAAAGGATGACTCAGTTTCTTCAATATACTAAGTTGCTCCAAGTAATAGAGTTCAACGTCTCTCATTGGGCAATAAAACATATGATGAGAGAAATGGCATATGAGAAAAATTATGGAAAACCAGGTGATGTGTGTATATGTCCGGACATGTCTTCATTGGGGCTTCCGTGTCGTCATATGCTTGTGAAGTACAAAGAAGTTATACCTATTGAGGTTATTGATCCGTTTTAGAGGCAACTATCTTTTGACCCTCCCCTTACGGAAGCTCCCGGACAATCACCATGGGATACAAATAAAGCAAAGGAATTTTATGAAGCTTACTCACGTGGCAACTCGGCTAGCCGACAAGTATTGTTAAGCCAACTAAGGCTAATTACTCTCCCATGGATCAAACCAAGTGAAGAGCCAGGAAAGGGAGATCCGATAGGTAGACCACAAACTAAAGTTTCAAGGAGGAAGGAACCGTTAACAAGTCAACAACAAGCGACGGTTTCCATATCCACACTAAAAACCGATGGATCGGAAGTTCCAAAGAAAAGGGGGAGGCCACCGAAGGTACCTACGTCAAGCTTGCAAGAACAACAAGTTGAGCATTCTGAAGCCACACCCATAGTCGATGTTCAGAGGTTCCAAAGAAAATGGGTAGGCTATCAAAGGTACCAATATTGAGCTACCAAGAACAACAAGGTGAGCATTCCGAAGCCACACCCATAGTCAATGTATCGGAGGTTCCAAGGAAAAGGGGTAGGCCGCCAAAGGTACCAACATTGAGCTACCAAGAACTACAAGGTGAGCATTCCGAAGCCACACCCATAGTCGATGTATCGGAGGTTCCAATGAAAATGGGTAGGCCTCCAATGGTACCAACATTGAGATACCAAGAACAACAAGGTAAGCATTCCGAAGCCACACCCGTAGTCGATGTATCGGAGGTTCCAAAGAAAAGGGGTAGGGGTAGGCCAAGGAAGTATAATCTCCCATCACATACCGAAGACATTTGGAGTGTAGAGATTGTAGAGGATGGTTTGGATATAATTAAGCTAAAAGTTGGTAATATGACGATGTATAAGGATTCTCAAATGGGTAGGACTTATAGACACTACCATACGAAGATAGAGTCTTACATAGACCAACTTCCTGAGGCTATTCGTGAGTTTATTGTGTATACGGATGATGTCGATGGATGTGGAAATTGTGGCTATCATGCTGTGACCGAACAATTAGGAATCTTTGACACGGCAGTTAGTAGAGGTATGACACCATGTAAATATTCTAGAATGAGGATGGCCGAACAACTTGTGAAAAAGAGGATATTTTATGAGCAATTGCTTGGTGAAGGCGATGATATGTATGCTCGAGTATTAGGGCCCGAGCAAGAGATGAAGTTTCTTCCTTCTGAATATTGGATGAGCATGCCGCTTTGTGGGCATCTAGTGGCGAATACATTTAGATATGTTGTTCATTATTTTACGCCCACCTTAGAAGTAACATTTACACCAAAGTGGCAAAAATGCGAGGGATCCCTTAAGAAGAGAAGAGTTGTTTTGGCGTTCGTGAACGACAATCATTTCGTTATTCCAAAACTCAAGGACAATTGTCCATTGCCACCTGTTTGTGGGATGGTTAAAAACAAGGACCTAGATCCAAATTTCTAGAATGGATGGATGGCATTGTATGAGGAGAATCACCAATTTCGGGATGCGTTGGCCTTATCAAAGAAACCTCTTGAAGAGGAGGAGAGGAAACTTCATACGTGTGGAAGCGATGATGAGTAATTTGGATATGTGTAGTTCACTAATACACAACCTTTTGTTTTTTTGGAAGTTTGAATTGTAATCATTAAACCATATGCTATGTACGTGCCGGCATGATTTAATTCAAACTTTGCAATGCCGAACTTATCCAGCTTAGAAATACTTTTCTCTTTTATGCCGGAAACTAACCATAAGTACACAGAGATATTAGATTAAGTTCCGGCATTACAAATAACTTCACGATCATGCTGGAACTGTAACAAGATCAATTATTCGTAAGGGAAAGATAGAGTACCGGCACTACATTCAAAATTGTATCAATGCCGGAATTCTAAATTTCTTTATTCTTGAAAGAAAACAGATTTCCGGCATGGATGTTACAATTTCGACCATGACGGTTTTGAAAAAGAAAAACACAATATTTCGTATAGATTCACCAATATATTATGTTCTAAGCCAAAAACAAATGAAATCAACATCTCAAAAATTTAGCAAGATACATAAAATAACATAAGCAAAGACTAGATTGTTTAACAAACCACATGTAAAGTTAAGATGTTCCAAACCGAAAACAAATGAAACAAAGATTTCAAAGTTTAGCAAGACACACACATAAATATAAACCGACAGTAGATTGTTCAAAGACATATCTAATACTATAAAAGAAACATTAACAAACATCTTAGATCACTCGGTCCTTGGATAACCAAATACCCGAAAAACCTAAGCAAATACCACTAAACTATCAATCTTCTTAAGAAGAATCCGTCTCCGATCCACCCAGCTGGTGGTACTTCGTGACTTTGGTTACAATATGGTTCACGTTGGCTTCAAACATGAATGCTTCTCCCTTTTCTTGCAAGTAACTCGTTTTCACGGCTTCATGCTACAAAAGCAACACACAAACTTTGTTTGTTACATAAAAATTGCAAAAGAATAGATTGTTTCGAATTAATCATAAGGATACTTACGAGTTGTTGAGGGGACAATCTATTGTGGGTAGCGTGGTCGATCCGGTGTTTCATTTTTAGATACTCAACCACCACATTTAAGATGATGTCGTGTCGTTGCTCGATTTGTTGAGCAGTTCTTCCTTTCGGGTTATCGTAATCGTGAATAAACTTGTTAAAAATCTTCAACCACATGGAATCCCGTGTGTTGTTATCTATAGTTGAAGGACGAGTTTCGATGTACCATGCTTGGGTGATTATTAAATCTTCCTTGGAGTCAAACGATGCTATTCTTGTATGTGGGATTAGGTACTATACTAAGCTATTTATAAATGATTTTTCTTGGGTTTAGGGTTTTCCTAAGTTAAGAGTCTCAAGGATATATATAAAAACACACGAGTTTTGGGCTTTTGGGTCCAAGTATTGGCTCTCTTTATATAGAGAAAAACCTCAACGGCTAGTATTTGTGAAATCACCCAAACTACCGGCATTAAAAGAATCGTAAAATAGAATGCCGGCATCAAGCTCCGGCACGGTTTCTCATAAGACGACAATGCCGGTATAAAGTAATTTCTTTACAGAGATTGGGCCAAATATGCAACCAAATCTGGCATGGTTATGAAAAAACTTTTAAATGCTGGTACTCTGATCCGGCACTCAATCTATAATAGCGACTATGCCGGCATTTGTTAACTTCAAAAAAAACGGCTAGTTTTTTGAAAAATAAGACCGTTGGGGATTCATTTCTATATAATACCCCTCATTCCTTTGGAAAAATCTACACAAACCACGCACCAAATAACAAAAATCATTCTCTCAAGATACCAAGCACGGTTAAAGCTTTTGAAGGGATGGGGGATTCATCATCTACCTTTATTTGCAAAGTAAGTAGATTTACTAACAATATAATGCTCAATACTATGACCCATAACTAATATAATTTTCTCTTACAGAGTCATCATTGCAAGTGCAAATTTGCAAGTCACCTTCTCATCTAGCCATGGATTGTCCTTTTATTTATTCAAAGTGTAGAAGCTATGATGGCACACGCCGGTTTTGAATTGCAAAAACTGATGATGCTGAAAATGGAAGAATGTTTATAAGTTGTTTGAATCACTCAAAGTGCGATGAGTTTCAATGGTTTGACAAAGCTGTTGAACTAGCAGAGTCAAGAGAAAACTACAAGGGCCAATGAAAGCCTATTGATGAGTGTGATGGGTGTTATATGAAGGGAAAGAAATATGTTGAAAGAGAAGATGAACCAATTAAGATGGTCCTTGACACCGAGATTCCAGACGATTCTTTGAAGATATAAACGAAAGATTCAAAGGCTCCGCAATTGTTGAAAAGGGATGGAAATAGATTACGAGTTCCTCTATAACCAAATTTAATCCATTCTATGTCGTTTAGTATGTTTTAATTTAATTTTATAATCCAATGTAATAGATTACTTAGGAATGAATTAAGAAAGCATTCGTGAGGAACTATCACAGAAGAGTTCCGGCATTGAATCAATCAATATTAGAGTGCCGGTTTTGTAACTAAAATGAAATTTAAAAAAATAAAATAATTCCGGCATGGATTTAGATAACGCTTCCACGCCGGTACCTTCGTTTATCTATACGGGAACATGGAATTTTTAATCTTCATATACCGGTATGGTTATATAGAATAATTTCTTTGCCGGTACTTGTAACCGGCATCGATTAAGATAATGATTTCATGCTGGTACCTACATATATCTATACAGGAACATGGAATTTTTAATATTCTTATTCCGGTATAGTTTTGTAAAACAATTTCTATGCCGGTATCAGCGACCGGCATAGAATCGTTATAATCTTTCATGCCGGAACTTGTACCGGCGTCCTAGTAACCTTTTCCATGCCGGCAAGTTTTGTAAATAAAACTTGCAAATATAACAATTTACTACAAATTTAAATTTAAACATGTTCAACCTAACAAAAACAAACTGGATCGTGCTTAAATGTTTTTAACCCACGAATCATAAACCAAAAGCGAATCAATCTACTAAAAAGTAAACCATGAGTTACAAACGAAAACAAGTTAGAAATTGCTCAAGACGTAACAACCGCCATCCAAATGAAAGAAACACAACTGAAGAGCTAATCACTCGGTCCTTTGCTTCTTTTGGGACACTCTATTCCTCGTTTCCCCGAACAAATCTCTTGCACTATGGTCGGTTTCTTCAATTTTATCAAGATTTTCAACGACTTCCTTCATCTCTTCAAGGGATAACACCTCTCCTCTCGAGTACTTGCAACCTAACATCTTCTTCAACTTGCCAAGCCGACGCTGCTAGTTTCATACATACAACACATAATTAGTATATATATGCTAATATAAAATTATGTGTATATTAAACGAGTAAGCAATTAACAATACTTACTATCAATCCAACGGTCTTATTAAGTTGGCTCGTCGTAGGTGGTGCCGCTATAAGAGTTGGAACGGGAGGGTTTTTCTGGGGTGGAACTTGGACATCGTCAGGCCGCACAACAAGTGGATGTGACCATTCCAAATAATCAGAATGTAGGTTGGGTCAGCTTCATCACCGTTATTCGCAACCTCCCAATTAGTAGTATCTACCAAACGACGTGGTTCCCTATCCCTCCAGTGTGTTGGTTCGGGAGTTGGATCATACTCTACCCTCAACCTTGTGGAACTTGACATGCAATGAGAATAATAAAGAAGGTATCTTTCAGTAGAGGCTGTCATGATACTAGGTAATTGCTTGAATCAAATTTGCCGCATCACACGTCGAGGATCAGCCATGACGTATCCCTTTGGGTGGAACAAAGGACCTTGGCATAATGAAACTTTATAAAACCAAGTGTATTGAAGGTTATCTCTAGCCTCCTTGTAGGGGTCGAACACAACATCCTTGGTAGTCATCGCGTTAAGAGCCAATCTCATTTCTATCAGTCGACCATTGTTACCGGGTTTCAGATTGGCGTTGAACTCGTATTTCTTTGCTCTAGGCTCCTGGGGGTCAACAACGGGATTAAACTTCAAGAAGGGATGGTCCTTGAACAATGTTGGGAAATGTTCATAAGCCCACACCTATAAAAATTTGAAATGATACATATAAAAGTCAGTAAATTTTGTTTTTAAATACATAATAAGGATACACGTGAACAATATAAATAACAACATAAGTTTAAAAACAAAAGTACCTGGAGTAGAGTGAAATTCCCAACGAATTGGTTTGTAACCGCCTTAGAGGCCCTTCTCATCTCCGCCATCAAATGTGTCATTGCTACCGTGCCCCATGAATAGGTAAAGACCTCGTCCAACGGATCCAAGTAATGAAGGAAGTTTGCACTAACCTTGTTGCTACTAGTGTCAGGGAATACCCGAGTGCCCAAGATGTATAACAGGTACGCAACGGCTGTATAAAGAATCTGTGCGGGGTCCCATCCATCATGCACACTTCTTTTCTTTGTGTTTTCAAACTTCTTCTTAAGCAGGGTCAGTTTGAATGTCTTTGTCCTACTAACCTTAGATACATAGAATCTTTCCACAGACTCTTTGTAGTCCCAACCAAACAACTTGTTAGTAAGCTCGTGCAACTTCGTCCATTCTATCTCAAGGTCACCTCCTTCTGCAATTTATTTGCCGGTAATATCCAAGCCTAGAATTTTCTGAGCATCATCTGGGATCAAGGTCATCTCTCCAAACGGGAAGTGCATGGTATCAGTTTCACCATGATACCTTTCGACGAAGCAATTGACTGTGACAATATCTGGCTTCACATAATTTTCAACCAAAGGATATAGACCAGATTCCTTTACTATTGCTTGGACATCATCATGCTCTAGAGACAAATCCCAATCAGCCGCGGCTTGGTTTCGGCAAACACGCACAGCCTTCTTATGATCCTACAATTAAGAGATAATACGATTAAGATATCTTAAGAGATTTTGCATTAATAAAGTACATATGCACGAGATAGAAATTCTTACATAGGTCTGATATATAGTACGAGCCCATGAGTGCTTAGAGCCAAATAGAACCCGCTGATCAAAAGAAGCTGCGCCCCAAATTTTACCACGTTCAAGGTCGGGTATCATGTCATCAACATGAGGAAGGTGCGAACCTTTAACTTTTACTTTGCCTTTGCCTTTGCCTTTGCCTTGCCTTGTGTGGGTTGTTGACTTGGACCACCTTGTTCAACTACTCCTTGGCTTTGGTTTGATAATTGAGTTGGATCAATATCATTGTATTCATTCTCACTTTCCTCTTCATCTTGCTCATCTTGCTCATCTTCCTCATCTTCCTCCTCAACAACTGCAGTAGGTTCACGGATTGCAAGAATACTACGATCACGACCACTATCCCAAATATCCCCTCTTGTATCCAACCCAAACGCTTTTTGTTATTCCCTCAAGGAGGCAGAGACTGAGGAGTATCAAGACCATCCTTCCTTTTTTTCTTAGTCGCAGCAGCTTTAGCTTTTCCTTTGTTAGCCTCCTTTGCTTTGGCTTCCTTTGCTTTAGATCTATTTCAAAAAAAGCACGAACTTAATATATTAGACAACCACTAACTTTCATTTCTAATACCTGCATACCATAACAAAGAACAGACCATGCCGTGAGCTAGTTCCGGCATACACGTTTAATAAACTTTTACGCCGGTTTAAATTGTCGGCTAACATAATAAATGTCTAGAATGCCGGTATAGTATAGGAATGTTCCTGGATAACTAAACACCACTACCGGTGTTTACATAAAATAAACATCCATGCCTGATTAAGGTACCGGCATACATAAATAAATGTCGAAGATGCCGGAAGAAATTCTAAAATTCCTGGGTACCAAAACTAGAATTCCGGCATGAATTCTAAAATACAGTTTATGCCGGTACAACTCACTAAGTTATTGTTTTCTGTATATTAGAATTTAAATATCGGCGTGGTCTTCAACCTAGATTGAGTGCCGGTACCTATTTACGGTGTGGTATTCATACTAAATCGAATGCCGGGACTTCTAACGGCGTGGTTTCCATCCTAGATCGCATGCCGGTTTCAACTACTGGTGCAGTATTCATACTAAATTGAATGCCGGAACTTCAGAAACTCAATATGTGCAGTTAGGGTTTCGTGATTTTGACATAAACCCATAGCTAAAAATTGAGTGAAACACTAATTAAACAGTTCAAAATGACTAACCTTCTCACAGAATCCATCTTTGCTAGTAGTTCATCGTCCGATAACTCTGCTTCTTTGTCTTCTTCCTCTTGAGCAATCAAATCAAGTCTTTTTTTTTAATTTCTGTTGAACAATCGTTCTTGGGTTTGATTGACTTGGATTCGATTGACTTGGGTTCGATTGGGAAGTTGTTTTCTTCCGTGGAGGCATGGTTATGATTCGGGTAGGTTAATCGACGAAGAAATTTTTGATTTAACGATTAATCGTCGATGATGAACGAATGAAGAACGATGAAGAAGATGAAAAAAATTTCGGAACCCTAACCCTCACGCGACTATGCCGGTACTCAAATGGGAGATAACTGATTTTGTGTTTGGTTTTGATTTTAAGTTTTTTATTTTTTGGGAGGGTATAACAATCTTTTCATAAGTTTGTTTTATTAATCGAAGGGTGTTTTAGTTTTTCCATATCCAAAAAATACCCCTTAATAGGCACCTAAGGTTGGGGGAAGTAATTCATATCCCTCAATTAGTTTTGATATCCCCCGAATGCACGTTCGTCTTTTTCTCCGTTAATCACTTTTTTCACTAAAAAACCAGCAGAAAGGTATTAATCCTGGACTAGATTCTTTTTGTTATAATTAGTACACAATGATGTTTACTCTTAATGATCAAAGACGGTATGAATAAGACGATCAAAAATTGTTCATTAGTGGAGTACATGTAGACCAAAAGTTCCCATAAACATTTCGCAAGAATAGTTATTATACCGGTGTTTTTTTTTGTTCAATCAACAATTTCAATTTATTCAAATCAAAATGTGAATACACGATCGCTTATACAAGAATAACAAAAACATCAAAATACAAGATAATAAGAACCCTAATACAAATGTAGATATCAATTACAAGTACATCGCGAAGAGAGAGCCATATACCGTAGAGATCCCAATTTTTATAGATGTAGTAGGGAAAGATGATGGTATAATCCGGAATCGATTCCGACCATTTAATCTGATTTTATTCTTCTTCAATAAGAGATACTCCTATAACAAAGGAGTTATTTGCCCAAAATCTTGTAAATCCAAACGAACTAAGTTTCCATAAATCCTTTGGATTGTCGATGTTCTTGAATTGAGAATACCAAGTCACGAACCAACGATCAAGGTTTGAATAAATCGCCCTCAAAGCGAAGAGAAACTCGCTCCAAATGGCGAAGAAAAATCGCTCTAAATAGCGAAGAAATATGTCAAATGACATCAAAAAAACAAGAAAACTAATTTTATTCGATTAAAACTTAAAAAAAGAAAAAAAATCTTGCTAATATCTAGTCCAAAAAGGACCAAATCTGAGCAAAAGATTAATGGAGGCTAAAGTTTTTTTTCTTAGAGAGAAGAGGAAAAGACGGGAGAGAGAAAGGATAGTTATTATACCTAACTTGCCGTTCCAACCATTTCAACATAAAGATTTTCTATTGATTCCATTCATCAGTTGTCTTCTTTTGCTATCCCCAGGAGATTAAGTAAGCTTGCATGGTACTGTTGCGTCAATGATATAACCGTAGAGGAAAAAAAATCAGACAATTCAATCGTCCGGTTTTGGGTGGATCAGTTGCACTAGTCGTACAGTAATAGACGAGTAGTTCTTCTCAAAGAGAAAAAAGAAAAAGGTAAGAATTACAGTATGGTAAAATCTGAGTCAATCAACCCAAAATAAGTCTGACCTAAACTAGTTATTTACAAACACAGATTTATGTCCGTGCTACCACCGGGCATTTTTTTCTTTTTTTCTCCCCGACTCATGGTCATGCATTTTTTGATTTGGTGTGCGCGGGGCTTCGCCTTGCCCCGTGGCCATGGATTTTTGATTTGGTGTGCGCGGTGCTTCGACCGCCCCGTGGCAATGCACTTTTTATTTAGTGCGCCCGCCCCGTGGCGAGCCATTTTTTATTTGGTATACACTGGTCTTTGCCCCGCCCTATGGCGATACATTTTTTATTTGGTGTGCGTAGGGCTTCGTCCCGCCCCGTGGCGATGTATTTTTTATTTGTTGTGGCCGGGCAAATTCATTAAATATGTGTAGATTTTATTTCTTTCTTTCTTTTATTTTCGTAGAGAATATGTGGACTTTTTCCCCTATATGTTTATTTTGAAAAAAAGACGGGCCATGTATTTTTGATTTGGCGTGCGCGGGGCTTCGCCCCTCCCCGTGGCAATGTATTTTTTATTTGTTGTGGCGCGGCAAATATATTAAATATTTGTAGATTTATTATTTATTCCTTTTATTTTCGTAGAGCATATGTGGATTTTTTTCCCTATATGTTAATTTTGAAAAAAATGCGGGTCATGCATTTTTTATTTGGTGTGCGCGGGGCTCCGCCACGCCCCGTGGCAATGCATTTTTTATTTATTGTGCGCTGGGCTTTGCCCCGCCCCGTAGCGAGCCATTTTATATTTGGTATACACTAGGCTTTGCCCCACCCCGTGACGATATATTTTTTATTTGTTGTGCGCGGGGTTTTGCCTCGCCCCGTGGCGATGTATTTTTATTTGTTGTGGCGAGGCAAATACATTGAATATGTGTAAATTTTATTTATTTATTCCATTTGTTTTCGTAGAGAATATGTGTGAAATATGTGGATTTTTTTTCTTCCTTTTATATGTTAATTTGGAGAAAAAAGAGTCATAATATGATAGGTACTCGATTTCCAAATTTTTAATTCAATTACACGTTGTCAAGTGTCCTCACCTAAATACTGTCACTAAGGAATTCTAAATGTGGAAATTTCTGAGGAACCCAAGTTTGATGCCTCTCTCTTCTATAAGCCCATCATTAAGATGATATATATATGTATCCCAAAATGTATCATCTACGATTAAAAATAATAGTTTTGGATTGACTTTATAATCTCAAATGTTTGTCATGACTAAAACACCCTTTAACCACTTGTTTTTAGTAACAAATTCGAAAAAAAGATATTCACTAAAATTCACAGTCCATTAATTTGTTAACTTAATTACCAACATTTCTGGCGGGTCAATTAAATTGTTAAAGAATTTGTTGCCAATATTTTAGCTAGGCAGGTCAATAACTATACATAGTATCTACATTCCACGTTTAATCTCTTTCAAAATATTTAATCTCTTTCAAAATCTTGGTCTCTCTTCTCTCATGAGGATAGAATCTCATCATTATCTTAAACCACCACGACATATTGCCAAACCAATTAGAGAATTCTCCAAACTCAAAATCTAATGAACGACATAAGTGCAAAAACAAAGTAGATGTTGATTCACTATGATCATCACGCCAAAGAAAATGCCTTTCTTGACGATGTTAACGAAATTGCTACGGAGTCCCCATTTTACGATGAGTCATCTGAAATGTAAGATTCAGAACTATCCAGTGGAGAAACGAAGCCGTCCCAATGTAAAAGAGTAGGAAAACTAAGTTTTCGATAATCTCGCTTGATATTAAATACTGATGAAGGATAGGTATAATTGTGATTATCAATAGGTAGAAGCTAGAGTTTTTATTAAAAATTGTAATTTTCACCGACAACACTTTATTATTAGGAATAAAAACCGAAATTTTCACTGAAAACTGAAATTTTCACCAAATATAATTAGTGTGAAAATGGGAAGCTTCACCAAACAATGCCTTGTGAAAACTGGAATTTTCCTAAACCAGTTTGTTTACTTGGTTGCCATTTTCACCAAACAACGCCTTGTGAAGACTTGAATTTTCCTAAATTTGCACAGGTGATAATTGGGTTTGTTTGTCCCGTTTCACTAAAAGAACTAATTATGTGGGATAACCAACCAAACCGGATAAATTGAAATATTTAGGCAAGTTTCTTTTGGGAGAGAAACAACCAAAAGTCATCTAGCTAGGGAGATATTTTAAGAGTGAATCATGCTCGGAAGTCAAAAGAATTAATTAGGGAGGTTTTTTAGGGATTAATTAATTTGTTACATACGCGTTATCTTTTTCCAATTAAGACATAACCAAATTAATTTTTTTTGGTAAAAGGTAATTTACGTAATCAACTCCTGCTTATAAATAAATATGGGTTCTCTATATATAGTATTTTAATGTTGGGTTTCATATATAAAAAAAGAAAGAAATGGGCTAGAGAAAAAAATTCCCCAATTCCAAATTGAATTTGGTTTCTTTTTTTTGTATCTTTTTCCTATTCTTTTTAAACCAATCATACGTTGCCAAGTGTCCTCACCAAGACGCTCATTTTACGAAATTCAAAAAAGACCTATTTCGACCAATAGAAAGCGAGGGTTTCCTCACCGTTCAACGTGGGAGATTTATTTGTCTATATTTTTAACTCTTTATATAATCGAATTTAAACATGAATTTCTTAAGTCTAATCATACATGAATTGCTATATACGATAAGGTTATTATTTTATCTATTTTTTGGCTTTAGTTTTTCTTTTTTTTCCTTTTTTATATTTGGCTTTAGTTTTGCTATAACATTTTGTGATTTTTTTTTTGAAATAACATTTTGTGATTTCTTTGGAGGCATATTTTGATAAAAAAAATCAAGCATTAGTACAAAATTCCTCTATGTAATAATTGATAGTCCCTCCTTAGACAAAAGTTTATATATTTGCCGGAAGATAAGGAAAAGAAAAGATATTAATTATTTCAAAGCCTACCCAATTCCCGAAATATTTAGAGATTTTTACTCCTTAAAAGAATAGTTTACTGTTTACTTCTTGGTTCTCTAACTCCAATTTAAGGAAAGCGGAATACACTGTCCTACAGCCTATCTTTTTAGGATTACCAATAGGATGTTTGGATCCTAGAAGCAAAAGACAATTTCAGAAGTTGAAACAGAAGCAAAATATTTGTTTCGTACAGCGTTTTGTTATTTTGGTTTTAGAATTCGATCAAATTATATTGTCAATTGAATTTCTGACCTTTTTATTATTGGAAGCTGAAAAACAATTTCTGATAGAGCATCCAAACACTCTCCAAATATTATCCCTATTATTAGCATTTTTTAGAATTTTAAATGACTTAAATGCAAGGACAAATCAGGAAAAAGTTTGTAATAAACATAAAAGTCTTCGTAACTAATTTTTCAACCTTCAACTAATTAGGCACAGGCAGTTCGAGAACAGCGTGAAATTATCAAATTAAAATCCCCTCACATAATCTTTGTTTCCGAAACTATAAGTAGTGTAAATACCACAAAACAAAAATTGTTCTCTGGGATATCATAATTCATTTACTTTACCTTCTATCGGAAAGAAAAGGAGGCTTAGGAATAGCCTGGACGGATGGGTTTGATTTGTCAATAATCAAATCTATCCAAAGTGGTTTTTCTGTTCCCCCAGTCAATCAAAGATAACACCAAATGCAACCTTTATTTTGTGTATGGTGAACCAAAATCAAACTTGAGAGCTAGCTGTTGGGCAGAGCTTTTAACACAACCCTTTGATTAATATATCCCTACCATCATGGTAGGTGTCACACGCCCATTTAATCGCCTAAATATTTCATGGGACATGACCGGAAATGATTGTGGTTCAGTGAATCAACTTCACCCAAAATCATTCAGCCTTGCATACTTGCTTCAAAGTACGTATCTTCCTTCACTCATAAGGCTTTGCACAACGGAAGTCTTTTCTTCTTTCTCTCTAACTCTTCATGCCCCCATAAGCAAAAGAGTTTTGCCATGCATAAATGTACTCAAACAACTTCACAAGATCATAAACATCAGGAACACAAAGATATAACACAATAAACCCATTTTATTGCATTAAGGAAGATTATACAAAACAGTCCATCTCATGGACCAAAACAGGCCATTCACCCTCTTGGTAAATGCCTAACTCTCTCTACAAAATCAGTGGTTCTTCTATAAATTAACAACACTAAACTTATTGATCCCTAAGATATTTATACAAGCTAATGATCAGGCCAAAACTCTGTGCAATTGCTTGCACCTGCATGGAACAACCATGTGTCCCATAAGTGGTTTCCATAACCTCCACCTTCAACTGCCACCTTTTGTGTTGTCACGCCAACAAATGCCACACCTGTTCTTGGTGGTTATGAACATTCCACATGGTTATAAACTTCCTTTATAACTGTTCTATATTGTCTCACTTCATTGGAATGCTCGCAAAGCCAATAACCAACTCCTAACCGCCACTTGAGCCATATTGCTTTACTTAGCCAATCTGTTTGACAATAGTAATGCCACTATTACATTACTATATTGTTTGCATTGTTCAAGCTTTGGCCAGCCTTGAACTAATGCTATAGACCAACTCCTGTCCTATTCTTCACTCTTGCATCGTCCTTGAGTTTGGGTTAACTCAATTCCATGGATATGCATCGATGCCAACATCGCATGTTGCATCTGTCAAATTTGGGCATGTCTTGCCAATCCTTCAATGAAGATTCATTGTGTCGCCCAATAAGCTTCATTACTTAGCCAATGTAATTTACAGTGTAGCGCCACCTTTGTGCTTCACTGGCCCTGCAGGGTTGGCCCTGCAGGGTTCCACTATCTTAGTGCTTGACAGTCTATACCGTATACCGCTATTATGGCTTGCGTTGCGCTATTATGGATTCGCATTGCGCTATTACGGCGGAGTACTGACTTGGCCTGCAACACTGTAACGCGTAATCATTCTGCGAAACTTGCAGCCATGTCATAGTAGGAGATTTTAATTGCTTGTTCTTATCACAAGACAAGTGGGGTAGAAGACCTATCTCTGATAACGACACAAAAATACTAGTAGAAAGCTTAATGATAGCTTAGGACCTTAGAGACATGTCATTCTCTCTACCCGACTTTACATGGACCAACAAGCAAGAACGAAATAATTGGGTACTGGAAAGAATTGATCGGGCCATTGTAAATAGTGTGTGCGAGGTTGCTTTTCCGCAAACTCACATTCTTCATTTACCATGTATCAGTTCTGACCACTCCCCAATCTTGGGTTCTCTTAGTCCTAATATAAATAGCATGCATAAATCTTACCACTTCAGGTCCATGTGAACAAAAGATCCAACCTGTAAAAATATTATTGAACAAGCCTGGTCAGTTAAAGTGAGAGGCTCAAAATCCTTTCAAATGGAACATGCTAAATAAAACTCAACCTCCAGAACAAAGTGTATTTTGGTAATATAAATTTCTCAATTCATGAAACAAAAGAGAATTTAAAGGAAGTGCAAAACAATTCACTTGGAGATACTAGTGCGATATCTATTTTATCTGATAAGTTAACATACTTATATTCTCTAGAAGAAATCTCGTGAAAAGATAAATCTGGCTACAAGAAGGTGATAAAAATACGCCATTCTTTTACAAATCCACCATATTTAGAAGAAAGAGGAATAACATTTCTTGGCTTAACGCCAGAAATGGAACTTGGTTAACAACTAGAGCGGCTATTGGCGAAGAATTCGTCTCATATTTCCAACAACTTTATAACACTTCTGGTAATACTGAACAAGACAACATCGTTGATACAATTAAATCTAAAGTTACGCACACGAAGAATGAGGCCCTAGTGGCCCGTTGTCGGATGAAGAAATAAAGAAAGCCTCCTTCCAATTAGGATAAAAAAAACACCAGGACTTGATGGGTTCACTGGTCTTTTCTTTTAAAATTACTGGGACATAGTAGGAGAAAGTGTAACTATGATGGTTCAACAATTTTTTGATTCTGAAATCTTCTAACTCAACTTAATCATACAAATATAACTTTGATACCTAAAAACCCGATGACTGATTCTGTAGACTAATTCAGGCCTATAGGATTGTGTAACTTTGCTTACAAAGTTGTTTCTAAAACCATAGCTAACAGGATGAAGCCATTAATGGAAAGTAATCTCACCCAATCAAAGTGCCTTCGTCTTAAAAAGACAAATGCTGACAATGTTGTGTTGGCACATGAACTCATACATTCAATAAAACATAAACAAGGAAGGGTGCGATTTGACGCCATAAAATTGGACATGTCAAAATCCTACGACAGGCTTGAGTGGTCATTTTTGGCCAAAGTTTTGACGAAATTGGTTTTCATCCGAAGTGGATAAGGCTGATTATGAATTGCCTTGGAACTGTACCTTACGCAATCATTCTTAATGGTGTCTTATTGGGAAATTTTAAACCAGAAAAAGGGTTAAGTCAGGGGGATCCTGTGTCCCCCTACTTGTATATCATTTGTGCAGAGACATTATCATGTTAAATGTGCAAACTGGGCCCCTTCTGTGAGCCATCTTCTTTTCGATGATGATAGTCTTCTATTTGCTAAGGCCATCATTCCTGAATTCCATGTTATTAAAGAATACATGCAAAAATATTATAAAGCAAGTGGGCAAGAGATTAATTTCGGCAAATCATGAATTTTCTTTAGTAGAAACGTGCATCCAAGACATATAAGGATTTTGGCGAAAATTCTTAATATATCTAAGCTCAACCTTGGGTAAAACTATTTAGGCTCCTATAACAGTTTTAAGATCAAGGATGAAAACCCATCTCTCCCTCTTTTTTGTTGTAGAAAAAAGAGTTAATGGTTGGCTCACCCAATTTTTATCTCAAGTAGGAAGAACCACCTTGGTAAAACATGTGGTTCAAGCTATGTCGCTATACTAGATGGCCACATTCCTAATCCCTAAAAGCATGGGTTGTAAGATTGATAGTCACTTAAACAAATACTGGTGGGGTGAAGACCCAAGTTCAAAAAAGAAAAAACTCAATTTGATAGCTTGGGGAAATATCTGCAAATCAAAACAGAGTCCGGGATTCAAAAGTAGCGAAATTAACAACATGGCAATGATGGCAAGGAGTGTGTGGAGACTAGTAGTGCAACCAGAATCACTCCTAGTAAAACTGTTGAAAGCTAAATACTTTCATAAGACAGATATCCTCAATTATAAATTCTCAGATCAATCCTCATGGGTCTGGAAATTCCTACACCGTACAATGTGTAAAGACAAACCATTTATATCATGGGTTGTGAAGGAAGGAAACTTCATTGACTCATGGTGTGATAATTGGAAACCTGAAAAAGGGATTGCTACACCGAAGAGTAACTCTACCCCCGATTTAAACCTGAAAGTACACGACCTTATAATTCAAGAAACAAGAACCCGGGATACAACAAAATTAATTGTTGTCTTTGATCAATCTACAAAAGAGTTGATTGAACAAATCCATCTTAGTGTTGATCCCTCTAGTATGGGTTACATCAAAAGATGGTAACTTCAAAACCAAATCTGGTTACTCTGCTCTAAGTATAAGTACGAACATTACAAACTCTGATATATTGTTAACTTTGTGGCAAAAAAATCTTCCTTAAAGAATTAAGTTGTTTTTCTAGAAAGCTTTGAAAGGAGCTTTACCAGTTGAAAAAGCGGGGGTACAACAACTACACACAATATTTCACTTAGCAATTTGTATGGACTAACTCCATTATACTTTCAAGAGAATCAACAAGACTCAATCTTAATAAAGTATATCAAAGAGTTATATTTTCTCAATCTCTCGATTTAATCCTTACTCAAGCAAATAGGAATCTGCGAGTCTGATTAAATATAAGAGAGATAACTTGGATGGTACCAAAGACCAATATCCAAGTGTCAATCAATTTAAATCAACAACCAAAGGTCGGATATTCTAATTGATTGAACTAACGCAGAACCTGTGATATTTCAATTATATAACAAAATATAATGCGGAATAGAAATAACACAGACACTAGAATTTTGTTAACGAGGAAACCGAAAATACAGAAATACCCCGGGACCTAGTCCAGATTGAGCACATACTGTATTAAGCCGCTACAGACACTAGCCTACTACAAACTAACTTCGGTCTGGACTGTAGTTGAACCCCAATCAATCTCACACTGATCCAAGGTACAGTTGTGCTCCTTACGTCTATGATCCCATCAGGATACTACGCACTTGATTCCCTTAGTTGATCTCACCCACAACTAAGAGTTGTTACGACCCAAAGTCGAAGACTTTAATAAACAAATCTGTATCACACAGAAAAGTCTACGATAATAGATAAATCTGTCTCCCACGAATATACTTACGAGTTTTGTTCCGTCTTTTGCAAGGTGAACAGGATGCAACTGATAGCCCGTACTTATATTCCCGAAGAACAGCCTAGTATTATCAATCACCTCACAATAATCTTAATCGACGCGGAGAAAGAAGATATTGTGGAATTACAAACGATGAGACGAAGATGTTTGTGACTACTTTTTATCTTGCCTATCGGAGATATCAATCTCAAGCCAATCCTTAAGATTGTACTCGTATGATAGAAATAGCAAGATCAGATCACACAACTACGAGAAAGTAGTATCGGTATGGCTTCAAAATCACAATAAAGTCTTTAAGTCGTTAACCTGGTTTAGAGAAGAAACCAAAGGTTAAAGGAGAATCCACTCTAGCTTATGCAACTAATATCACACGTAAGGTATGGGGATTAGGTTTCCCAGTTGCTAGAGTTCTCCCTTATATAGTCTTTCAAATCAGGGTTTGCAATCAATGTTAACTTGGTAACAAAGCATTCAATATTCACCGTTAGATGAAAACCTGATTAGATTCAAGCTAATATTTTTCAACCGTTAGATCGAAAACTTAGCTTGTTACACACAAATAAAATGCACGTTTCTAGGATTGTGTAACCGTACCCAAACATGTACATTTGTTGGTTCAACAATAGTTAACCAAATGGTTAGCCATATGAGCAATTTCATATCAACCATATTCTTCTTCACCATAACTAGTTCAAATGACTCAAATGAACTAGTTAGAGAGTTGTTCAATTGCTTAGATCTTATGTAACTACACAAGACACAATCGAAGCAAAAACGATTTGATTCACTTGAATCGGTTCATGAACTTTATAGCCACGGTTTGCAAAAGCATTCCTTATTTTATGTAAACATGAGTTCAAGAACAATCGTTTTTAGATATAACTAACTCAAGTTCGCGGACTTAAGTTCCCGGAAGGAGTTCACAAACTCCAGCAGATTTTCTCGGGTCGAGAACCTCCGCCAGTTCGCGGCTCTTGTTCCGGTTTTCCTGATCAACAAAGTACGCATACTTTGGTTCAAGGAATAAAGACTTATACATGTATGTGTTACCACACAATGCTTATATCCAACATTGGTTATATAATCTAAACTCTTATTTCAATCTTGAAACATTCTTAGAGGAAGTTATATTGTTATTATTCACAAACCATTTTTCGTCAAAGCCATTTTCAAATTGATTGAAACATAACATGACTTTCATCACTAGGTAAAGATGAACTTGGCTAAAGCGAAAGCTTACCATCACATATTTCGAGAAATAGATAGGTGATATAAACTCGGCTCGAAATAGCAAATGTGTATAATCAAAGTCTATATAGCAAAACGACTTTTGTCTCAAGATAGGAGATAGAGTAGATAGACTTTTGAGTGATAGATAAGTTCAAGCACTAGTACAAAAATGGCTTTTAGACACGGTAATTTACCGTGTCCAAATATCTATGGTCACGGTATTTCATTTTTGAAAAACCGTGACTAAAGCCTGTGAGGCCAAAAGTCTGTACCATTTTGTCACGGTGATTTTCGTGGCTATTTCCTATGTTCTACCGTGACCAAAACCTCATTAGTCACGGATCTTTATTATAAACCGAGGCAAATTTTCTCATTAATCACGAAATTCTGTAATACACCGTGACTAGATTTGTTCATTGGACACGAATTTCCATATTTTACCGGGACCAATTTTGTATAATGGTCTCGGATCCCATATATACACCGTGTCAAGACCATCACTCATACGGGATACTTCGATGATGAGCGAGGTTTTGCGCTTTAAAAGAACAAAATATGTGGAGAAGTAACAAATAATGTGAAGGAAAATTTTGACATTCCATCAAGTCGGATAATATAATGAAAAATCAATATGGTTTATATATATCTTGATACATGGATTCTAACAAAGTTGATTACAAGTAATATCAATATGGTCAGCAAGTATGAAAACATATAAGCGCATCTCGCATAAAAGAATTGGAAGGACAGCCTAACAAATTTTTGGGAGAACTACACTTCCATTGCCTGCCTACTCCAGGTCCCGTCAGTGAAGATGGATGACATACCCACACCACAACGTCAACTCATCCGAACTCTTTTGCTAGAATGTCGCTTGGCTGCAAAAAGAAAGGAAGAGAGAAATAAAACTAAATGTAAAATTCAAGACAAGTGTAAGATCTTATCTGCTGAAGTGTCTTTGTCATTCTTCGACAACAACGAATATATTATTTCACTTGGGATAGTGATAAGTTATCGCTAGCAATCTTTCGTCATCCGTTGTGCACTAATGGGAACAATCTGCCTAAATTACTATGGTGAGAGTCATGCCATGCTAAACAATATATTTTTATATTAAGCAATACTAAAATGTCGATTCAGAAAAAAAATCAAGCATTAGCCGACCTCACAACTGAGACTCGGCAACAATTAGATACAGAAACAAGCCAAGGAAAAAGTAACCAATGTCCTCACAAGAGTGTCTAGAATGGTGCCCATCAATAAGAAATCATACAGAAGCTTACCAGACAAAGGAATAAGCATGTCTGAGTCTCGGATGACTGCGCCGACCGTCGGTTGCATGCTAATACACCAAAATTGTGCAATACTTGGTGCGCACATGAAGCTTATGCATATATCAGTATCACTGATCACCACCTTCACACGCGCAATTCACTCAGCCACCAGCACCCAAATCCAAAAGAAACATCAGAATGTACAGTATTAGGAATTTGAAATTGAAATTAGTATAAAAAGGACGTGAAAACGCAAAATCTAACTTCAGAATTTTTTTATCGAGTATGCCAAGGTATATTTCATTCGACCCTCTAACATATTACTATTTTAAAAGCTTCAAATTACATTGTGAAATGGGATCCAAACAGACATTAATCATAGAAAGTGATCAAAATTACACCAGAAGTCGAATACGGTAGAAGTAGAACTAATTGACGAAATGCAAAGAACACAATAAGAGACACACACATAATCGAAAGGACGTAGAGTGAAGGTTTGAAATTTGTATTTCTCCATGACGCTTACCAAGTTCTGGTGAAGTAAGAAATGCCTCTTGGTGTTCATCTTTGTATTGCTCACCATTAAATACAAATGACTGTGCGGAAGACTCCATCAGTGCTTTGAGAGTTAATTTACCACTGCCATAAAAGAAGTTATCAAAAAAGCAAATACAGAAACATAAAAATATTCCTGAATGAACAAAGAAAGAAGAGTTCGCTACCATCAGGTCCATATGACAAGATGTTGTTGGACAGGGCCCATCCTGTTTCCATGCAGTGTTTCACCAAACTAATAATATAGTCACCAACAATGTAAAAAACTATATAAGGAAAAAATCCAAGAAATATCCATGATATGTTCACCAAGCAAAATTATCATTAGCAAGAAAAGGAAGTGTTTAATATTGAAACTGAGAAGTACTGATGGATTGCAAGAAAATAAACTCACACATCTAAAGCACGGTGTTTCCATACCAAAAATGGATATGAGAGTTCTTGAATACTAGTGAAACAACTTAGATGGACGCCAACGAACCATTTACCCGAGATTTGGATGTTGTACACAAGATTTTGAATGTCACAGAACTTGTCAGAAGCAACAACTTAATGTTCACAAGTTCCTAACAGACAGCAATTTACCTCTGGAGTTCACTTCTGATCATGCAGTAAGCTGGGGAAGTTCCTAGTTCGACATTTATGGACCCTAAAAATCTAGATAAAAATTTCAGATTATCACTCAACTATCAAGTAAAGAGAGGTTAAATCTCCATGAAGCGTGTAGCAATGAAATCAAATGTGTAAACTTTAATCTGTGTTAACCAACAATATCATCATATGTAAAAATGGGTAGGACACTAGGACTTCATGCTGCATGTTTTCCTTCCAATAATCTTTAGCATATGACCAACAGTTCTGGATTCGATTGCAGTATCCAAGTGGGATTTTAAGAAAGAAACAAGGTTTGCACAAGGTATGCTACATGTTTGGCTGCAACAAGCTCGCGACTTTGAGTCTGCAAGAACAAAAAAAATACAAAATTATACTATTCAGTTGTTTGAAGAATAATTATGTAAGGAATAATTTTGTCGATTGGAAGAAAAAAAAACTTGACAAACTTGTAACGAATCACCTTCGAGGATGAACCAATGAAAACTCATTTTTATGAAGTCTGAACCGTAAGATTGTACATTCACCCCTCGTTGTTGAAATCAAGATAAAATATTTAAACCCTAGACAAATAAAAAAGAAAAACAAAACCAACAAATACTGAATAAAAACAAATGGAAAAAGGAAAGCAAAAGCAACAAAAGGCAAGTGTCAATTCAGTACAATGTACCCCATTTTATTCCCCACTTCAACATCATTTTACACATTTGGTGTAAGAGAAAAAAAAAGAACAAGCTACTATAGCCAGCAATTCACTCCATCTGCCCGTGTTAAACATGATTAATCCCACAAACAGATTATGATATTTTCTCTACATCTAAAGCTTAGCAAGTGGTCGTACGAGGAGTCCCTAATCAACATTCTAACCCAAAATTCCAATTCCATAATGGAGCAGTAAATATAAAAATATTAGTACATCATTAAGTGCTACTGTATATTTTAATCCAATCTCTCTATAAAACAAGCGTTAAGTAACATAATCTAAATTTTGTGTCAAAACATAATCTAATTTTGGGTTCTTCCAAAGAAATCTCAAATTGAAATCCTAAATGTCAAACAAGAGCTCATTTATATTACAGACTTAATCTTTGACTGCTAAAATGAACAGCGCCATAAGTTGATGTTGTAGGCAGAAACATGAAAACCTAGAAATGTTAATCTATGAAATAGTAAGAAATAATTTAGATCTAGAAGACGGAGGAAAATAAGGGGCTTACCCTCTTAAATAAGTTATGGAGAACGAAAGAGATTTCACAATTAACCAATCTAAACTGAAATTTCAAGCATTCCTTGTAGATAAAATAAAAGATAAAGCAGCTTGATCAATACAAAACAAAAATAAAAAGGAACAATTTTAGCAGGAGAAAGACCATGTAATACCTTGTGAGGTGTTTTCGCCTTCACTTTCATTAAACATCTAAAATTGTTGTCTCACCGTAAAGAAAAGAGAAAGAGGAAGGGAACTTTATTGAAGGGTTTTATTTATTTTTCTTAATTAACCTAAGAGAGAGAAAACAAATTGCAGTTGTAATCTCTTCAAATCCATCATCAAAACTGTTATCTGGCTTGAAGCGAGAAAGAAGGAGATAAAGCAGGAAGTGGAGTACTGCAGCCGATCGTGGAACAAGTTAGGTTGGGAACACTAATCCTGCAATCGTGTCTCATAAAAACAGATATACTGTTAATAGACACGCGTTAATATATCACCGTGTCAAGAGAGATGAGCAGTGGTCTCGGATATGTACTTTGCGGGACTGACCCAGCTTTAGTCACATATATTAGTTTCACCGTGACAAGGACAGCCGTGACCAAAACCCATAGTTGTACTTGTGAAGTCTCCACATACCTTTTAGTCGATGAAGTTCCACCAGTTCCTTGAGTAGTTCTTCGTCTTGTATGATGATTTCCATGGAGTTCTTGAGCTCAACTACACTTTCTATCCTAGTCCGAGACTTAGCTATAGTAGACTAGAAATCAAGACTTATAGTTTTGATCACTAACATTGACAAACATGCTTGAGATAGCAACGCATGCGAGTTCGACCGAGCAGTGCTCTAACACTAGTAAAAGAAATTCTACATAGAGGTACACACATTTCAGAATATATTTTCCCTAAATGCAAATTGAAATATGAGACCATTATGCAATCCCTAGTATCTTGTGCTTGACTGAATAGAGTATGGATAATCCTAAATCAAAATGCACAATTTAAGAATTTTACCTTTGATCAGTGGATTAGCTATTGGCTCCAGCTACATCCTTACAAAGACTTTTCTGGAATAGATGAATTGTTCCCAAAGATTGCGTGCATGAAATGGTCAATTTGGACAAACAAAAATGAGATCGACCACAATGATTTAGTAGAAGAACTCTCAAAAAATTGGGCAAGAGAAAAATTGATGTTGTTAAATACCCTCAAAGCTCTAAGAATGAACAAAATATCTGCAATAACACTTCAATAGTTAGTTAACATCACCTTGGGAGGCTCCTCCAACAAATTGGATAAAAATAAACACAAATGTTGCTTGGGATTTAAATTCCCAAGAAGGATGAATGGGTTTTATCATCAGAAACTCAGATTTGGAATTCATATTTGCCCAAGCGACTGACCTAATTTGCTATTCAGCAGAAGAAATGAAGATTCGCGCTATTAGAGACGCCCTAAAAGCTGCGTCGGAGAAAAAGCAGGACCGGATTATCGTTGAAAGTGATGTTGTGAACACTTTAGAGAAAATTAAACAGAAGACGTTTATGGGAGATTTGATAACCCATGTTCTCTGCCTAGAAGTGAAAACCCTAATTCCTAAATTCAATTCATCTGTTTTGCTTATTTCAATTGAACAGCTAATAAAGCTGCCCACAATCTGGCTCAGTGGGCTAAGAGTAATGTAAGTTATATGGTATGGTCTACCCCACCGGTGTTGTTAATCCAAACTCTTTGTGACGACCACTGAGTGCTAAGGGTTAATTTGTAAATTCCTTTAATTTTCCTATAAAAAGAAAAGACTAATTAGGCACAGATGGAATACTAAAAGAATACACTCTCGTAACAGTGTATTCTTCTTATCTTATCGAAATCTAATCCTAGAAAGGTTGTAGCAAGAATGTTAAACAGATGTCAAAAACGACTGCTTGTGGTGAAAAATAACCATCGAGATTAGGATTATGTCTATATTAACCTCAAACTTTGAATCCACTGTTATGGTTAATATCGGTAATTTTATATTTGTATATTTCCATACAGGGACGGAAACATATCTTCTCTTCAGGATGATCCACAATTATAAATGTTACCAGGTCATATTTCCATACAGGGACCGATATTGTTTTTTAGTTATTAAGTTTTTATGGAATTTCCACTGACGTCAAATATAAGAGTTGGGCTACTGGCGAACTGAGCTAGCCCTTGACAAGCACGGATTTTGGTAAGCTTTAAAAGCCAAATATGACATGGACTAACAGTAGATTAGGCCCAAAAAAAAAAAAAATCTAAATTTAAAATTTAAACAGTGGAATTGAAGAGCTAATCCGGACTTGCCCATGTTAGCTCTCCCTTATTGCGTCTGCCCTTGTTTCCATCATCAACCAAAATTCTGTAGGTTATATGAGAATTCTTAATCAACCGAAAAACAAAATAATCCAGTTACCATTTGCATATTACAAATTTCTTACCGTCGAATTAAAAACATAGAACCCACGACATTTACAATTAGTTACCTGGTTGAGCTTCCGTGGTGAAAAAAACTTACCGTGTACAACATTGAGTCGTTGCCCGAAGATTTTCATGAAGCAAGGTACCCGTATCATATTTTATTTTTCCATCGGCAAACAAAGGAATATATTGATCAAAAAAAAAAGAAAAAAATATTTTCATGAAGCAAGGTACCCGTATCATATTTTATTTTTCCATCGGCAAACAAAGGAATATATTGATCAGAAAAAAAAAAAAAGAATGGGTAATACAACCCAAGGCCAGAAAAGCTTCAAACTTCAAACGAGACTTGCCGGATTTTGGCTCCCTCAAACAATTTATTCTCCACATGTGATGAAAATCATAATACACACCCTAGTCAGCTCTACAGATAATGTGCCAGCCCGACTGCCCCACTATGCACCAATGTGATCTTTTCCCGACTTTCACGTGGCACCTCGCAATGGACAAGGCCTGCACTTTCAAAATTCTCTCCTCGTCTTCTTCTTTGAACACAGAAACACTGAAAAGACAAACAAAATAGATCTTCATCTGAAAAATCAAAGCTCCCTAGATTCTATGATTTCCTCCTCAAATATTTTGTAGTTGCAGGATTTCCTACAACACACCCCATATAATATTTTCTAGATCTAAACCTATTTCATAATCAAAATAAAGGTTAAAGTGCTAAAATTGTAAAGATGGACACAAGTATTTTTTACATGGTTCGATCAATGTGATCTACATCCATGGTTCTTCACTATGATTGTCGAAATTACATAAGTATTACATTTAAAATCTCCATTAATGGATATTTTGTAGAGCTCTAGATCTAATTATTTGGGGAAGAAGATGATAAAGAAAATAAAGTCTTTGTACAAAAATATGTCTCTCTCTGAAAAATATCTCTCCCTCCTTTCTCTCTCCTGCCTTCCTCTTTATATAGGTGTTTACATAGTGGATGACAGCTCACACATAGTGGAGTACAGCTCATATTGTCTCATAGGAGGTGTTTTTCTGTGGTTAGAGGAAAGATAAAAGAAGAGACGAAAAATAAAAGAAGTGGTGGAGGAAAGAAAAGAAAAGGATAAAAAGGAAAATAAAAATAAAAACAATGGACGGTTAGAGATCGATGTAATGTTGAAATAGACGGTTGGAGATTGAAATGGAAGTTGTGATGCAGAATTTTTTTTTCATGGCCCTTTCACAACTGTTAGAAATAGTCTTTATAGGGGTTTTTTCTTCTTTCGAAACTTTTTAACTTCTGCTAAATTTTTTTCACTTCTGCTAAGTTTTTTCACTTCTACAAAGTTTTTTCACTTTTGCTAAATTTTTTAACTTCCGCTAAATTTTTTCACTTCTCGAAGTTTGTGAATTCGTGTGTGTTTAGGGGTTCATGAGAATATTCTCATGGAATCTTACGCGTAAACTGCTAAAGATCCATCGTTCATGCGAAGTTCTCGTCTCATAGTAGTCCACTCATGGCCAGGTTTCGATCTCCGGACAAGTTCACTTCTCGAAGTTTGCGAATTCGTGTATGTTTAGGGGTTGATGAGAATACTCTTAGAATCTTACGCGTAAACTGCTAAAGATCCATCGTTCATGCGAAGTTCTCGTCTCATAGTAGTCCACTCCTGGCCAGGTTTCAATCTCCGGACAAGTTCACTCCTCGAAGTTTGCGAATTCGTGTGTGTTTAGGGGTTCATGAGAATATTCTCATGGAATCTTACGCGTAAAACCGCTAAAGATCCATCGTTTATGCGAAGTTCTCGTCTCATAGTAGTCCACTACTGGCCAGGTTTCGATCTCCGGACAAGTTCACTCCTCGAGTTTCCGAATTCGTGTGTGTTTAGGAGTTCATGAGAATATTCTCATGGAATCTTACGCGTAACTGCTAAAGATCCATCGTTCATGCGAAGTTCTCGTCTCATAGTAGTCCACTACTGGCCAGGTTTCGATCTCCGGACAAGTTCACTCCTCGAAGTTTGCGAATTCGTGTGTGTTTAGGGGTTCATGAGAATATTCTCATGGAATCTTACGCGTAAACTGCTAAAGATCCATCGTTCATGCGAAGTTCTCGTCTCATAGCTAGTAGTCCACTACTGGCCAGGTTTCGATCTCCGGACAAGTTCAATCCTCAAAGTTTGCGAATTCGTGTGTGTTTAGGGGTTCATGAGAATATTCTCATGGAATCTTACGCGTAAACTGCTAAAGATCCATCGTTCATGCGAAGTTCTCGTCTCATAGTAGTCCACTCCTGGACAGGTTTCGATCTCCGGACAAGTCACTCCTCGAAGTTTGCGAATTCGTGTGTGTTTAGGGGTTCCTGAGAATATTCTCATGGAATCTTACGCGTAAACTGCTAAAGATCTATCGTTCATGCGAAGTTCTCGTCTCATAGTAGTCCACTCCTGGCCAGGTTTTGATCTCCGGACAAGTTCACTCCTCAAAGTTTGCGAATTCGTGTGTGTTTAGGGGTTCATGAGAATATTCTCATGGAATCTTACACGTAAACTGCTAAACATCCATCGTTCATGCGAAGTTCTCGTCTCATAGTAGTCCACTACTGGCAGGTTTCGATTTCCGGACAAGTTCACTCATCGGTGTTTGCGAATTCGTGTGTGTTTAGGGGTTCATTGAGAATATTCTCATGGAATCTTACGCGTAAACTGATAAAGATCCATCGTTCATGCAAAGTTCTCATCTCATAGTAGTCCACTCCTGGCCAGGTTTCGATCTCCGGACAAGTTCACTCCTCAAAGTTTGCGAATTCGTGTGTGTTTAGGGGTTCATGAGAATATTCTCATGGAATCTTACGCGTAAACTGCTAAAGATCCATCGTTCATGCGAAGTTCTCGTCTCATAGTAGTCCACTCCTGGCCAGGTTTCGATCTCCGGACAAGTTCACTTCTCGAAGTTTGCGAATTCGTGTGTGTTTAGGGGTTCATGAGAATATTCTCATGGAATCTTACGCGTAAACTGCTAAAGATCCATCGTTCATGCGAAGTTCTCGTCTCATAGTAGTCCACTACTGGCCAGGTTTCAATCTCCAGACAAGTTCACTCCTCGAAGTTTGCGAATTCGTGTGTGTTTAGGGGTTCATGAGAATATTCTCATGGAATCTTACGCGTAAACTGCTAAAGATCCATCGTTTATGCGAAGTTCTCGTCTCATAGTAGTCCACTACTGGCCAGGTTTCGATCTCCGGACAAGTTCACTCCTCGAGTTTCCGAATTCGTGTGTGTTTAGGAGTTCATGAGAATATTCTCATGGAATCTTACGCGTAAACTGCTAAAGATCCATCGTTCATGCGAAGTTCTCGTCTCATAGTAGTCCACTACTGGCCAGGTTTCGATCTCCGGACAAGTTCACTCCTCGAAGTTTGCGAATTCGTGTGTGTTTAGGGGTTCATGAGAATATTCTCATGGAATCTTACGCGTAAACTGCTAAAGATCCATCGTTCATGCGAAGTTCTCGTCTCATAGCTAGTAGTCCACTCACGGCCGGGTTTCGATCTCAGGACAAGTTCAATCCTCAAAGTTTGCGAATTCGTGTGTGTTTAGGGGTTCATGAGAATATTCTCATGGAATCTTACGCGTAAACTGCTAAAGATCCATCGTTCATGCGAAGTTCTCGTCTCATAGTAGTCTACTCCTGCTAAATTATAGGTCAGAACCCATTTTCAGACGTTTACGATTCATAGTTCGTGGTCAGGTTTGAAGACGAAGTCACTAGAATTTTGAGTTTATACCTATCAAATGGTTTTATTGTAATTGTTTGTAATCCAACGAATCAAATTTAAGGAAATCAAATCACAAGCCAATCTAACGGTGAGGAATCCTTGTTTGGTTTACCAAATTTTGTGTTTTCTTATTAATTCGTATGCTTTGTTTCAACCAATGGGATTGTCCAGATTTTAATCTAACGCTACAAAAAGTACCATGCGGATTGTGTGTTTCCCACCCAAACATCCCGCTTAAATTTGGGCACATCCTTCTAGATTTTTAACCAAATTTGGTTTCCCACCCAAACAGCCCCTAAAGAGAATACTTTTGACCATAGACCAAAATTATTCTCTCATTTCTTTTCTTTCTCTTTCTCTTTCTCTCCATCTTCGTTCTCTCCGTCTCTGCAACTGTTGCTCTGCAACTCAGAAAACAAACCCCAACTCACCTCAAACCCCCACTTCACCTCAAACTTCACCCCAACATCATAGAAGAAGAGTTCGTATCACCAAATCTCTCAGCTTCACCCTCAGGTTTGAATCTCACCTGATTAGGGTTTTATTTTTCATTTCTGTTTCATTTCTGATTAGTTTTGATTCGAAATGTATGATTTAGAGTTAGATTTAGAGTTTTCACTTTATTTTGTGTTTGATATAGGGATTGATTGATTAGGGTTTTATTTTCTTACCCGAGTTAGGGTTTTTTACAAAACCGATTTAGCTTTTAATATTGCAGAGTTTGTTTTAGAGTTTTTTATTTTCATTGGGTTTGATTTAGAATTTGATTTACAGTTATTTTCTGTTCCGAGTTAGGGTTTTTTACAGAACCGATTTATTTGTGTTTACCAGTTAGTAAGACCTGCTGGGGGGGGGGGTGTACTGAACTCCTGGCTCATTCTCAACTGAGAATTGCGCAGGGCTTCCGTATTCCAACCAACAGGTGTCGGTTGCTTGGTGGTTGTTTTCTATTTCTAAGTTGTTTGTAACATGACTTCCCTTTTAGGTTGATGGTTTCTTAATAACATGCTAGGTTCATGCAATATGTTGTTTGATTTTGCTAAAGTCTTATATCTTTTTGCAAGGTTTGATGAGAGCTAGAGCACTCTCTTTCGTATCAGCAAAGATATTGCTTAAGTTCTCAAGCAACGGAATTGCTCATAATAAAGAGAGTGCACCAGCTCATTCAGCCTCAGTGATTCACATATAGTGTTTTGTCATGTACAATGGTGATTTCTTATCCGATGAGATATGGTGCAATATTTAGAGTTTGACTTTTTGGTTATGTTTTTGTTGTAGATGCGTAGTGTGGAAGGAGGTGAAGATCCAATTTGTCTGCAATGGTGAAGAATAATAAGGTGAAGACTTATATATCTTATGGTTCAATTTAATTTTACGTATTTAGTGTAAATGATGTTCTTTCAATCCTTTTGATTAACTTATTTTACTTTATGTTACAGGTTAACGATGAAGCAAAGAGCAAGAATCCAGTCCCATCTCCCAAAAAGGTAGTAAGCAACAATTTGGTAACATCTCCCAAAAAGGTAGCAATTAAGCAAGCAAAAAGCGTCTGAGACAAAACCGTCAGTTCTGTCGCGGCTGCTATGAGGGTACGTAGTGAAAAATCTCTTATGATTCAGTTTATTTTTTACTTGTTCAATCACTTTATTTACCATCTCCTTTTGATTAACATAGTTCAGTTTATTTTGCAGATCATTTTGAAAGATAAGAGTAAAAAGTCTCATGGCAAACAAACTCCTAAGAAGAAGAAGAAGAGTTCAGAGCTTCTTGAAAGTGAAAATCTTCCAAGGCGATCATCCCCTAGGTTTAAGAATAACTCAGAGGATTCACAGACTGCTGAAAAGACTACTCCAACACAATCACCAATTCAGAAAACTCAAAGTGCAGTTGAACCACCCGCTGAAAAGCCTACTCCAACACGATCATCACTTATGAAAAGGAAAAGTTCAGTTGAACTGGAACAATCTCAACCAGGAGCATCTCAAGCTGCACCTTCTACTGAACCCTCTGTTGAACAGTCCAGACCATTAGAATCTCCAGCTGCACCCTTAACTGAGGAAGTCGTTCCCAAGCGAAGAGTTGCAAAGCGGAAATTGTACACAGGGCCTTGTCCGAATGTGAAACTCAGAAATGCTGATGATACTTTATCAGATTTTGAAGAGGAAGAAGAAGAAGATGAAGAACTTGAACAAGAGAGAGATGTTGAGGTGGAAAAAGAAAACACGGAAAATGATAATGATGTTGACGTGAATGATGCAAGAACTGAAAATGAAACTGAAGCTCATCAGGTATGACTCTTTTGCTTATGTTACTTTTCCATCCTTAAGTATTTTCACTCTGAATTATATGATAAAATATGAGCAAGTCACCTGAGTTGTATCCTTATTTAGTTTTTCCATCCTTAACTATTTTGTAGGCAAAACCCAAAAGAAAGTACGTTCCTCGCGGCCCCACAAGGATGACAGCACTAGGGCTAACAACTAATAAGAATGGAAAGGAAGCTGTGAGCTTTAACAATAAGGATCAGCCTGTTGGTGATCCTTCGGTGCAACTTGCTAGTGTGTTTGGTGTTTTAGTTAGGCGTAACATCCCATTAAAGCACAAGGACTGGAGACTTGTCCCGAGAGAGGCCAAAGATAACATATGGGCGATTATCATGGTAATTTCTTGACTCTTCAACTCTTTTACTTTTATATTTAGAAGTTTTATACACCATCCATTATCTCTTTAACTCTTGTAACTCTTTTGCTTTTATTTGCATCAAAGGTTTATTGTCGATGATTTTTACAAAGACTACTATCTTGGGAAGATGGGAAGTTATCTGAAAGAGGCTAGGTCTAGGAAATCTGGTAAAATCCTTGCCTTGGATGGGCTAGAGGAAACAGATGACAGATGAAGCTGGAAGAACTGAAACCAGAGAATGATATTGTGAATGAGTGGGAAGATTTCGTGGCACATGTTTGCTCGGAGGGATTCAGAGTAAGTGTTCATATCGCAATAAGTTAAATTAATTTTGTGTTCAGCCCTTTTACATTCACTGTTGTTTAGTTAATGATATTCCGTTACTTTATCAGGCAAAAAGATTGCAGATGCAACAAGTTAGAGAGAAATACACCACTCCACACACTCTCAGTAGAGGTGGTTATGCGAGACTCGAGGCTAAAATGGTAAGTTGTGTATTTTTATTCCTATGTTCATTATAGGGTAATTGTATTCAAATTATTCATATGCTAACTAGATGGATAACATATTGTTTGCAGCAAAAGCAGCTGAATACAAAAGAAGACATTGATAGAGTCGAACTTTGGATAACAGGTCACAAACCGAAGGAAGGGAAGGAACCTAATCCTGGAAATATGGAGGCTTTAGTGAGAACTCAACTCATATTTCTCTTATATTTTTTTTTAATTTATTTGCTTAATATATATGTGTTCGAATGATGCAAAAATGTGACTAATTGGGTTACTTTTGCACTAATGCAGGAAAGAATTGATAGAGCTGCACAAGAGCATGGTGCTGATGTTGGATCGTCTGTGACAGACGATCTTCTCTCCAAAGCTCTTGGTGATGACAAACCAGGGAGACTGAGAGGTATTGGCTATGGAGCGACAAAGACAAATATGGTTGTCAAGAGCCATTACAAAAAGCTCATCAAACAGTGCAAGGATAGTATGAGTGAAATGAATGCGAGACTTGCACTGTTAGAGGTGAGATTCTAATTATCGCTTTCGTTTCTTTTAGTTGAAAAATTGAAACTTGCGTCTCATACTGCTGGTTTGATGTTGATATAGGAAAAAACCTCGAGATGTGTCTGCTACCATGATGGCTCACACTTGAACAAGGCCAGTCCAATTGTAAGTGTGTTTATGTTTCTATAAAACTGCTGGTTAGTCTCTATTGCTCCCATTATGAGTTTCTGATGTTGTTGTTGTATTTTTCCTGTAGTCTGGAAATGCTAGCAACACCTATGGTTTTGCTAGCTCAAGCAGGACTGTTCCCCAGTTTGTAAATGACAATCCAGTTAGCAGACCAAGGGTGGAGGAAGCGCTAGGGAAGGGTAAAGCTTGCAGATTGCTCAGTTGGTACAATGAGAACGAGGTTGTTGCTGACGCAATTATTGCTGAAACAGATCCAAAGATGGAGTGCCAATAGGTTTCGGCGCATACAAAGTGACTGTGACTACTTCTCGTGTTGATGATGCTCATCTCTACAAGCCATCGGGTGACTTGAAGCGTGTTATACATGCTGTAGGAACTTATGTCACATGTTCCAAGGATCTGATAATGCCTGCCATCTAATAATCTGTTAATTTGTTTGGGGTGTGTTTCATGAGACAATAGTTATTTTTTTGTTGCTTTCATCAGTTTAAAACAATGACAATGAGTATTTCAGGAAACAATGATGATCTGTTAACTTGTTTATATGTTGATCTCTGTTACATTTTAATGGTTTTTATCTGAATGAATGGAAGTCTATTTATATATATTTGTGTGCATCGAAAAGCAATTTTATATATTATTTTTTTTCTAAAATGTAAAAGAATCACAACTGCTAAACATGGTTGGAAAAAAAAGGTGATCGCTACACAGGATATGGGTTGTGAAACAATAATTATACAACACAAACAAGTACTGTGAAATATTTTTATGCTACACAGGATATGGGTTGTGAAACAGTAATTATACAACATAAAAAAACATTGTGATACATTTTTATGCTACACAGAGTAAGGGTTGTGATATGAAAATAATGGTTGTCATACTTGTTTCTGCTACACATCGTATTTGTTGTGAAACAATGCACTGGATTGTGGAAACAAACTTCTACTACACATACAAAGGTTGTGATACACGTTTCTGCTACACAAGTTAAGGGTTGTGAATAACATGTCTTACTACTATAATCTTGGTTGTCATACGAGTTTCTGCTACACAAGTAAGCTGTTGTGAATATGATGTCATACTACTATGAACTTGGTTGTGATACGAGTTTCTCCTATACATATTTTTGTTGTGTAAGAAGTACTTACAACCCAAGTAATAATTGTGAAACACGTCTTAGACTACGCTTCCATAAGTTGTGATATGGGTTTCTGCTACACTACCCTCTTGTTGTGAAACATTGGTTGGGAAAGTCCTACAACCATAATAATAGTTGGGAGAATGGTATATACACAACCATTATATTGGTTGTGTTAGATATTTCTAAGACTTATAACTTTGTTGTGAAACAAATTATTACAACCTCTTGATGAGTTGTGTGAGATGTTGCCCAGTAATTTGGATTAAGTATCACAACCGAAGCAAGTGTTATATAAAATTGAACCACAACCAAGTTTATGACTCTAGCTTATAAGTTGCAAACAATTGAAGACTTTCTACAACCCCCCCTTGTGCAACCTATCGATAAACGTCGTCTTATGTGGTACCACAACTGATTTCCGGGGTAGTTAATCGTTGTTTTTCCCGTAGTGCATGTTTCCGCTACGTTCTCTCAGGCTCCGCTACCTTCTCGCAGGCTCTGCTATATTCTCGCAAGATCTACTAATGAATGCATCTTGCACACTAACAAATGTGTTGTGCGATATTTTGATCCTACATTTTGCCTCTTTTTTCTTGAATATTGCTTGAAGAGCGATCTTTAAGAAAAAATCCGTTGTTGTAATAGTCTTTGATCTTTGTTGATGAAGGAACGAGCGAAAGAATACTTTTCTTGAAAAGTATGTACTTGCCTCTATTCTTTTGCGAAGTTCCGAAGTATTGAGAAGTAATTAGAAGTATCATCCTAAAGTATACGAAGTATGAAGTATCTTTAAGAAGTATTAGAAGTATGAAGTATCCTTGAAGAAGTATAAGAAGTATGAAGTATGGAGTATCCTTGAAGAAGTATAAAAAGTATTAATCCTCGAAATATAAGAAGTATTGCGAATTAATCATGCGAAACTATCGCTCCATTGTTGGTAAGGATTATTGTTATTCATTGGTGAGCATCTTCTTTGGAAATGATTCTTGTTATTATTCCATTGTTGGTGAGGATTCTTGTTGTTCATTGGTGAATATCTTCTTTGGAAATGATTCTTGTCGAGAAGATAAAGAACATAAAATGTTTTCTTGGTAATCCATAGTTGCCTCTGTTCTTTATCTACGAGGATAGAATCCTTAAGAAAGTGTTGGATGAGCGAGTTGTTTCTTCATTCTTATCTTGCCTCTGTCTCATGTTTTGTGCTCGTGCGATAGTATAATCTCTTCAAGTTGCTTATAATTGTGCGAAATAATTGAGCGCAATAATCACATCATGCGAAATAATTATATCTCCTGCGAAATAATCACATCTTTTACGAAATAATCACATCTCCTGCGAAATAATCAAATCTCCTGCGAAATAAAGAACATCCTTAAGAAATAAAGAACATCCTTGCGAAATAATCACATCGTTGCGAAATTATTCCGTAAAGTTTTGTAAAATACTTGTGCGAATATAATGCTTATGTGATGATTATGTTATGAAATGTGTATGCGATGTTTATGCCATGAAATGCTTATGCGATGCTTTCATGATGCGAATGTGATGCTTGTATGATGAGAATGCTTATCTATTTCAATGTATAGCTAATGTTTGTGTTACTTAGCTCATTTTGCCACGCTAAAATTGATGTAGCTTTAAATTGCTTCCATTCTTCATTTATCTGGCTTTGTCTTTAGTATATGCATTCCTCTTCGCGTATTTATTGTTCCTCGCAAGTTCTTACTTATGCTTCATCTTTCCTTATTCCTGCACTGTTAGTATCACATAATAATATGATCATAATATCAAGTATGCGGCATTTTCGATGCCTCATTTTCATTTCCATGTATATGTTCGCAAACTTATCATATAATCATTTTCTCAAGCTTATTCGCTTACTTTTTTATGTGGTCTTATTTTGCCTTCCTAGTTAAAGGTCTTATTTTGCCACCCCTTGTCTTTGCGACAAAATCGCAAGCCGTCTTTACACTTTCATGTAATGACCCATTGATCTTGCCTTATCATTTTCTAGTATTATTGCCTCCGCAGGATATTTTTCATGCGACAATATGACATGCCTAAATATTCTTGCGAACATAAATCCCCATGACGTTGCCGTCTTGCGACGAAATCGCAGGACGTCCGTACACTTGCATGCATTGACCCATTGATCTCGTCTTATCTTTTCTCTAGTATTATTACCTCTTCAGGATTGTTGCACAAATATGACAAGCCTGAATACTCCAATGAGTAAAAAACCTCATGACATTTGCGTCTGTTTGACACTATCATCTCCCTAGTGGAGGGTGCCGCCCTTATCATCCCCATGGTTTCCCCTTCAAGGAGACGTACCTCTACCATACAAGGTTGGCTCCTCCCATCCGGTCTTAACAACAACCAGTTATTTTCGCAGCCTCTTATCCCTTTTGCCTATATGGCTTATGGTTACGAGACTGCACCCTAAGTGGAGTTTTCTTCGGGCTGAGTGTATCATAGCCAAGACTTGCCAAGAATGGCCGAGACGCTTCAAACGCCCCAGGCACTCTTGGATCAACCGTGTACCTCGGCGCCTTGATCGAGTTCTGCACTCCTTAGGAGAGACCTTCTTACCTTAGTCGCCCAACCTAAGTCATAAGCTTAAGCTGAGAATCCAAGGCGCCTCTCCTGGATGGGTTTAATAACCTCAAGTCTCCATGACCCAGGTTCCGGGGCGGTGTAACCTTTCCCTGAGCCATGTAAATAGGTTCTACCCTTCAATGACGCACTTTAGGTTTTACATTTGCCTCTTGCAAAATTTTATTCGCAAACTAGGGTGTACGCCTGTCTTTTTTTGTTCATTCTTTATTCATTCATTCATTCTTTCATTCATTCTTTTCGCGAGTATATGATGCCTTATTTTCGGCGAAATCTTCATATTATTCATTCTTATAAGCTAATATCATATCATTTGAAGCAAAAAAAATATTCAAAAAATTGATCTATAGAGATTTTTTTTTTTTTGAAATCTTTGTAAATGTGCGATTATATCGCTCTTTGTAAATCAAAAATCTTTGTAATCGTGCGACTGTATCGCTTTTTGTAAATCAAATCAAAAATCTTTTATTTGTTGAGTAAAATAAAATGTTTAAGGAAGTGGTACTTAGCTTTCATGTGATTTTCTGTTGTTGTCGTCTCGTGCGAAGTATATGGTTTGCTTGCGAAACTGGCATCCTTGAAATGTATAAACGTCGCACAAAGAAATGTAATTATCGCACAGCAAAAAGAAGTGTGGGGGAAGTAGACTTGAACCCTTGACCTGCCTCTTCTATATTCTTGCTCCCTACCGACTGTGTTAACCCTCTCTTGCGAAATAATCAAAGACTGTGCAAAGTAAACGTTTGTATGAAGTAAACGAACATCTGTGAAGTATTTGTTCGTGCTGCGAACGTTCGCAAGGTAAACGTCTGCGAAGGGCAAAAACTCTGTGCGGAGGGGAGACTCGAACCCGAGTACTACATATCACTCTAGCGAAGCTTGACCAACTGTGCTTCCTCTTGTGTGCGAAAGGAACGCACGATGCTATAGTTTTAATTATATCTTCGCCTGTAGTAATAATAGTAAAGGAATGCATACGGTGGGATTCGAACTCGCGAAAATAAACTCATTAAGACTAAGTCTTATGGGCTAGATTGGAGGTGCTAGATTAGCACTTAAGTGTTGCAATTCAAAAAAAAAGTGTGGCAAAAAAGTTAACACTAGTTCTCTCTCCTACCAGTTGCTAGCATGTGAACTAGCATGCTAGATAGTTCTGTTGAATGATTCGGCGCTTGAAAACTACCTTTTCGCGGAATGGTTTATTTGAGAGATTTATTTTTGATCGACAATTTGAGATTTAAAGCGCTGAACCATTTAGCGCTGAGCGGGGAATGGTTTAGCGCTGGGCGCGGAATGGTTCAGCACTGGGCTGACGTGGACTGCTAATCTAGCTGCTAGATTAGCACTCCCATAAGACTTAGGAGGTAGTCCTGACTGCTAATCTAGGTGCTAGACTAGCACCCCATAAGACTTAGTCTAATTTCGCCATTAACCATCTGTTCTGGATTCTGTTTGCGAAAGAAATCCATATTGCCGTCGTCTTATTATTATCTTCTCCCTAGTTAGTTGTTTTGTTCGCAGGAAGCCTTGTCGCCTAAACCAATTGATTTCTTTCTTTCGCCTTTTGTCTTCTCTTCGTCCTTCCTCAATTTCTTTCACATTTGCCTTCTTCTCCTGAACATGAAAATCTTCCATTGAAACCTTGGTTTTCTTCCCTGAGAGTGTAATTTCTTCCATGAAATTTCCATTTTTGAACCTAAAGTTTGTAGATCTTAGAAAAATATAAACAGTAGGTAATCTCCAACAAGTTACAGGAAGGATAAATCCTTTACTCCTCCCTGTTTCTAGCGCCAAAAATGTAGTTGCAGGATTTCCTACAACACACCCCATATAATATTTTCTAGATCTAAAACTATTTCATAATCAAAATAAAGGTTAAAGTTCTAAAATTGTAAACATGGACACAAGGATTTTTTACATGGTTCGATCAATGTGATCTACATCCATGGTTCTTCACTATGATTGTCGATATTACATAAGTATTACATTTAAAATCTCCATTAATGGATATTTTGTAGAGCTGTAGATCTAATTATTTGGGGAAGAAGATGATAAAGAAAATAAAGTCTCTGTACAAAAATGTGTCTCTCTCTGAAAAATATCTCTCCCTCCTTTCTCTCTCCTGCCTTCCTCTTATATAGGTGTTTACATAGTGGATGACAGCTCACACATAGTGGAGTACAACTCATATTGTCTCATGTTCCCGCTACGTTCTCTCAGGCTCCGCTACCTTCTCGCAGGCTCCGCTATATTCTCGCAAGATATGCTAATGAATGCATCTCGCACACTAACAAATGTGTTGTGCGATATTTTGATCCTACATATTTGACACATTCCTTCTTTTACTGAGTTCAATCACCGATTCAAGATTCCCCAATCTCTACGTGTGTGTTTTGTGGGGTTTTTTTTTAGGGATTTTGAAGATGAAATTGAGATTTTGAATGGGATCAAGTAGTGGCACTACGGGAAAAATCATCATTGACGACACTAGATAAGAGTTGTAGTACCCCTACGACAACTCCATTTCATGCATTGTGGAACGGGGGTATTGTAGAAAGTCCAAGCTTTTCTACAATGGTTGACAAGGGTTGTAAAGGGTGATGTGATTCATGGTTCGACAATATTTTGCCAAAGTTGTGATTCTCTTTTGATGTTTTTTTGAAAGCCTAACACAACTCTTGCTTATGTTGTAGGACTATTTTACACAACAAAGGATGCATATCGTAGAAATGTGTAACAAAACACTTGTACAAGTTGAAGGACTATCTTAGACAACCTAGGATGTGTATTGTAGAAATATGTAACACAACACTTGTATAAGTTGAAGGACTATCTTAGACAACCTAGGATGTATATTGTAGAAATATGTAACAACTCTTATTACTATTATGAATAAGATTTGCACGACACTTGTTAGAGTTGTAGAACTATGTTGGACAACATCTAGTTATGTCGTGAAGACATTCTTTCACAACCATTGGTTTGTGTAGTTGAAATATGGAACACAACTCTTATTAGAAGTTGTGTGCATAAAACTATTTTGAAAAAAAAAATTATAGCTGAAATTGAATTGCCGAAAGGATTTCACATTCACATTAAGCTGCCAGTATAACACATTTACATTCATTCAAGTTAACCTGCCACTCCAATTGCATTACCTAGCTAACTTCAAATCACCTTGTATGAAAGTATGTTGCGCAACAAAAGAAAAGAAAATGATAGATTTTTTTACATGACCAAGCATATAATGGACATAACACAAATCAAACCCTGCTCAAGAACCATTTTTCAAGCTTATTTGCAGCAAGCTCATCAGTATTCCCAATGTTAACCTGAACATGCTTAACTAGTAAATCGGTAGCATTTTACGCACTTCCTTGGGCCAAGTTGCAGTGTACATCAGCGTCTGGTGGCGAGGAAGTATCTCATTAAGTTGATCTTTTTCAAGTCCATCGACAATCCATTTCTGCAAAATAGATCCTCGCCAATAGCATTACTACTGTCTCCCAGTAGAAAACAAATAATAACTGAAATTTGAAACAAAACAAGAAGGATCTCATAATATTGCTAAGAAATTTCGCAGACTTCAACTGCCTAAAGGAGAAGCAAAATAAACAATAAAAAAAGAAAAGAAAAAAGAATCACTAGAAAGCTGATCAAAAGAAAATTTGGAGAAGAATATGAAATTAAGACCAGAAGAACGAATCCCCATGATCAGCAGGTATCACGATGACCTTTATTTTATTAACTAATTGGGTAATCCAATCAGAGCCTATGAATGTCGCGCACAGAAAGTTACCAAAGAAGATTACTTGAGCGCCTAACTTTAAGCGAAGCCATGTTGATGCCCAGCATCAATAGTTTAAGTTATACAAATTTTACACTCAGCACTACCATGAAAAAACCCGACTTGAAAAAGTTATTTAGCTGATGTACTCATATAAGCATGATTTTTAATTTTGGTAACAACATATGGGGCATAAGTCGGTTTTGTTTATTTAAATTGTGAGTTAAGTAACCTAATCTGACTATCTGAGGACGACAACCTCAGACACTGTGAGACAACTTTCAGAAGACTGCTCATGGTTAAGATCAGCAGGACAACTGGGTAAAACCAAGTCAACAATGTGAGTTAATATGTATGGTTTGGATTGATTTTGTGTTGGGACAGGATACAAACATATTTAATTTGTAGATATTAACATCTAGTTGTTAATTTCTGATGACGTAACTACATATCTACATGTACAACCACATCCCACTCTATAAGATGAGGTAAGACATTTGATGCAGCATGTTCCAAGTATTTGGACACTTAGTAAAGCATACTGGTCCACTAGGGGACATCTGGAGTTCAAACTTAAGGAAAACAAAAAAGATAGGTTTTAGACAATCTTGAGTTGTATTGTTTGGTCCCGTAAATCAAGCAAACAACATCTGCAGAGAAGTTGCTAAAGATACCACATGCACTAACAAGGCTGCATTTATGAAAGACAAAGCCTGTATACAGAGCTAAATCTTCTAGCAAGAAGGAAGGCTTCAGCTCAATTTAAGAGACGACTAGATAATAACCATTCGTGCACTGTGATGGAATATATGTGCCACAAATGCAAGGTTCAGATTTGTCGATCCCTCAACAATGTCCTTCGCGGTTAAATATCTTTTGCAGTTCATTCTATATGCATGCTCAAGAACTCTTTCTGCTCTTCGTGTGGATCCTTTGTATCCAGTGTGGATGGGTTTGCGTGTTCCGGTGCAAGAACATTAAGCAGATGCGCATAAGCCAGTCCATCCTGAAAGGGTACGGCTTAATTATCACTATGGTGAAGCAACAAACACATCAAATTAAGCAGGGGGCATCTCAGACTATGATTTCTTCTTCTTTTGGCAAAAGATTAACTAATTTAACTACTGAAAAGTTCTGAACCTCAACTAGTTTTATTTTGTTCTCTAGACGTAACACTGACGACTATGGTTAACCTATCCAACAACATTTCACATATATCGAGTGAGCAAGTGAGCCTACAATCAAGAGTCCACTATCCATTTAATCAAGAAAAATACAGTTCCATTCAGAATTGCAAAAAGATCAGATCCATCAACTAGATGTTACATATCCTACGAATAAAGACGGGCATTGCTGCAATTCTTACCTTCAAATCAGTGGAAAAATTGGTGATTTGTTTCTTGAAGCCTGCCTTGCCCAGCTGGAAGTTCATCTATCTCAGTAAAATCTTTTCTGGGGGTAAACTTATGAGATCCTCTAAGTCCTACAAAATACAAATTATTCATATATAGACGTGGTAATTCTTATCCACCGTTTCTGTTTTCCCTCCTTAATAGGGTAAAAGAAACAGAATATTTGAAACCTCTCACCTTCGTGCCATCCACCAATTCCACCAGTTGAGGGGTCTTCTTTAGGTTGAGGTCTGCCAATAGTTGGATCTGAAATTTTCAAGATAAATGAAAGAATGAGAGCAAGTTGAGTAAATGTCCACAACTTCGAGACCCACACTTCCACATCAAAGGGAAGCCTTTCACTGAATCCCTACCAGTGTGATCCTAATATTCTTAACAAGCACACATACATGGACGATATCAATATTTACACAATTCACCTACCAACCTTTATTATTTGAGAAATCAATCAGAGTACCAGGCGAGGCTGTAAGAAAAACAATAAAAGATACTTCAGCACAACAGAATGACTACAAAAAATTATAGTAATGACTGAGGAATGTAGAAGAAAAAGTTCGTCGTCGTCTGTAAAGGGCAGGGGAGGATTATGGGGATGCAGTCGGAAGAAATCTGAAACACATTGATGGACGGACACGAATATTATAATGCAATTTGAGTTTACAAATTATACCTTGGCACCAAGAACTTGTGCTCCAGGGTACTTGACATCCCAACCAAACTCGGTCATTCCCCAACCAGTTCCTCCCAAGTTATCCGCATTATTAGCGAAATAGTTCAAGTAAGTATCTTCATTTGTTGCCTGATACATCCATCCTGCAGCCCATAACAACTCATTCTGCAAAAAGCATCATAGCATTTGTCAGTCAATAATGCTTAAATGATCAAACAAAAGATAGCATGTAGCCCTTGTGATGACACATAGACTAACATGGTTCGTAGTTTAAACAAACTTTGAATACATGGTTTAGAAATAGATTGGGAAAAAGAAAGGTACCCTTGTCCAAAATCAGGTGTAGGTCTTGGTGCAGATTTTGCTGCCATTGTAACACTGACATGTTTTGTGGTGATACCATCCTTATCAAATATTACCAAGTTCAAATATCTCATCTCTTCCTCACAGCACACATCTGAGAAAATAACATCAACCATTCCAACCAATACCCGGTCAGTAGTGCCAGAAGCATAAAAAACTCTAGCTCTAGGTACCTGAAATTGCAAATCAAGTGGATATTAAAGTAGTGTAAAGTTTGCAATCAGCTTTCATTCCATCTTCTTTAACAAGTTTTAAAACTTAAAAAGCTCCTAAAAATGCAAACAACAAGAGGCATTAAAAAAAATAAGATACAAATAGTTGAAAAGGACTATGAAATTACCTGAGATGCCCTTCTCTCAATGGAAGCTACTAAACACTGAATGACTCTTTGTCTTTCAGCTTCTGAACTAATTTGGGTTCCATCAGTATGTCTGATATAAAACTCCTGTAATTATGAACACAGACAAAATTAAGCAGTTGCCACCAATTTGTGAGGGAAATTTGAAACTTGAATCAAAAAACTTGAATTATCAAATTACCTGTTGAGCTTGGTTTCCTGTTGTATCAATTGTGTCGTGGAAGACAACATACTGCATATACGATGTCGAAAAATAACTTAGGTTTGTATTTACACCTAACATTAACCACAGAATAACCCCTCTCAGTCCAATTCTGATCGGTAACGATAGGAGAATCATCATCGGTGAAGCCTTCTTTCAGTATGAGTAACAACAATAGAAGAAACTGTAGTTCTAACACTTCTAATATCATTATCCCCTTTAATAACATTCCTTAACCGGCATTCGATTTTGTTGATTTTCTATGAATCTTCAATCATTCATTATCTTCAATTCGAACTTCAACAGACTACAAAACATGGCAGCATCATTAGTTTCTTCTTCTCTGGTTCGACCATTCTTGAAACTCCACCAGATGTTCGAACCCAATTCTCATCTGATACTTCTTGCTAGCATCACCATTACTCAACCTCAGATATCACCATATACTGTAACTCCTACTTCAGCTACACCCCTGCAACCTCCACCTCAACTTCAACCCAACATTTCTATCTTAAACTGCCTGTGTAACAATCAACATCATTGTGTCAATAAAAAAAAAATAATCAAAATCACCACTATCAAATTCATATAAAACCTTGTGTATTCCTTCCACACATCCTTCACAAAGATCTACAACATACATTTGAAATTCAAAAAAAAAAAATTTATTATTTAACAACAATCAATCCAAACCCATAAACCATGTAAAATCCATGGTTTTTGTACAAGAAATCAAGAGAATTCTAAAATTTAAATAAAAATGATGAGAAATTAAGAAGAAAAAAAGGTGAAATTACAGAAAATTACCCGATAATCATCAGCACCAACATTTCTTTGGATTCAAACAAAGTCCTAACCTGTTTGTTCCATCTCTTCCATTTTACCTGAACATCAACCATTCCATCTAACCAGCAACACCAACTCGAAATCAAGTTTGAGCTTCTGCCAAGCTTGAGCTTCAATTCCTCATATGAAATTTGAATTTCACCAATATCCCAATTTATTCATCATAATAACCACCACCATCAGATCTTGATATCTCATCAGTTCAATCTTATCAAACCTCTAAAATCCAATGAACCCATCTATGTAACTTCAATCACCACCTTTATTCTCCAATTTATCCATTAATTCAGCAACAAAAGTTTCAAACCCGATCTGGCAGATTAATTAGGTTTTCAGTGAACCGAAAAGAAAGGAAAAAAAAATGGTTTGCAGCTGCTTCATATTTGGAATTTAAGAATCTAGATTTAGGATTCTTAAAAAAAATCAAACCAGCTAAGTATTTCAGTTGAAGCCATGGCCGATCAATAAGTGGAAGAAGAAAAAGCAGAATTTTTTTTTTCGAGCTAGGTTTTCTTCTGAGGCGGAAGACTCGAGAGATTAGAAGAGAAAATGGAAGTTAAGTGAAGGAAATTTCATTTGGTGTTTTATTGAACGGTGGAGATTCAGTTAGGGAATGTCATACGGATTAGGGATATCTTTGGACGGTAGAGATTTTAATAGGGATTATCATACGGATCAAGGTAAGTGTGTTCTCTTTGTGCTAATACGAACTCATGTATTCGGTTCTATTATCAACCTTCGACACGAAACAAATTCCAAAAAAAAAAAGTTAATAAATTTATGACATTGTTATCGACATTCTGATATAAAAAAATCCAAAAAAAGGAATAAGAATGAATCGGGAAAATGAAAATGAAAATGAAATCGATAATTGGTGTGTTTCTTTGTGCTTTCTCTTTGTGCTTTTGTACTTTTTCTTTGTGCTTCCGATTTGAATTTCAACTAGTCACATAGGTCATGAAGTAATTTTGACTAGTCATACATGTTACTGGTAGACTCGGGTTATAAGATTACTAGAGATGGACCACGAAATTCCGGATGGATTAAGACTTCAAATGTGATATAAAGACATACAAACTATGAAGCACGAAGATCCGGGAGGGTATGACTTCAAAGTTAGCATGATACATCATCAAAATTGATAAATATGAAACTCAATGTTGATTCGAACTTAAAATGTAGTATAAAGGCATACAAACTATGAACCGAGAAGCTCTAGGAGGGTTCAGACTTCAAACTTAACATGATACATCATCTAAATCAATAAATATGAAGCTCAGTGTAGATTCGAACTTAAAATGTGGTATACCGTCATACAAACTATGAACCAAGAAGCTCCGAGAGGGTTTTGAATTCAAACTTAGCATGATATATCATCGAAATCGATAAATATGAAGCTCAGTGTCGATTCAAACTTCAAATGTGGTATACCGTCATACAAACTATGAACCAAGAAGCTCTGGGAGGGTTTCGACTTCAACCTTAGCAGGATACATCAGAATATTCTCCGAAACCTTAAAACAAACCCTTTTCTGACGACTTCGAGAAAGAAAGTGGCTCCGAGATCGAAACCTGGCCATGAGCAGACTACTATAAGTCTGAGAGTACGCAAAAACGATGAATCTAACCATTTGCGGGTAAGATTCCATAGGAATATTCTCAGAAACGTTAAACACGCACATATTTGTCAACTTCGAGAAAAAACTAGCTCGAGATCGAAACGATGAATCCATCTATTTACAGGTAAGATTCCTCCGGAATATTCTACGAAACCTTAAAAAAAAAACCTATTTCTGCATATTGTATGCGTACCAGGATCCAAGATCGAAACCTGGCCGTGAGTTGACTACTCTAAGTCAGAAACTTGGTAAGAACGACGAATTCATCCATTTACAGGTAAGATTCCTTCGAGATATTCTACGAAACCATAAAAAAGCTTATTTACGCATCTTTGTATGCGTACTAGGATCCGAGATCGAAACACGCCGCAAGTTGACTACTCTAATTCAGAAATTCGGTAAGAAACGATTTAATCCAGTCCATTTACGGTGTAAGATTTCTTCTAGATATTCTACGAAACCTTAAACAAACCCTATTTCTGCATAAATGTATGCAAACCAGGCTCTTAAATCGAAACCTGGCCGCGAGTTGACTACTCTAAGTCAGAAACTTGGTAAGAACGAAGAAACCATCCATTTACAAGTAAGATTCCTTCGAAATATTCTACGAAACCTTAAACAAACCTTATTTCTGCATATTGTATGCATACCAGGATCCGAGATCGAAACCTGGCCGCGAGTTGACTACTCTAAGTCAAAAACTTGGTAAAAATTACGAATCCATCCATTTACAGGTAAGATTCCTTCGGTATATTCTACGAAACCTTAAACAAACCTTATTTATGCATATTCTATGCATACCATGCTCCGAGATCGAAACCTGGCCGCGAATTGACTACTCTAAGTCAGAAACTTGGTAATAACGACGAATACATCCATTTACAGGTAAGATTCCTTCGGTATATTCTACGAAACCTTTAAAAAAAAACCTATTTCTGCATATTGTATGCGTACCACGATCCGAGATCGAAACCTGGCCGTGAGTTGACTTCTCTAAGTCAGAAACTTGGTAAGAACAACGAATTCATCCATTTACAGGTAAGATTCCTTCGAGATATTCTACGAAACCTTAAAAAAACCTTAGTTCTGCATATTGTATGCGTACTAGGATCCGAGATCGAAACCTGGCCACGAGTTGACTACTCTAATTCAGAAATTCGGTAAGAACGACGAATCCATCCATTTACAGGTAAGATTTCTTCTAGATATTCTACGAAACCTTAAATAAACCCTATTTAGTATAAATGTAAGCAAACCAGGCTCTTAAATCGAAACCTGGCCGCGAGTTGACTACTCTAAGTCAGAAACTTGGTAAGAACGAAGAAACCATCCATTTACAGGTAAGATTCCTTCGAAATATTCTACGAAACCTTAAACAAACCTTATTTATGTATATTGTATGCATACCGGGCTCCAAGATCGAAACCTGGCCGCGAGTTGACTACTCTAAGTCAAAAACTTGGTAAGAACGAAGAAACCATCCATTTACAGGTAAGATTCCTTCGGTATATTCTACGAAACCTTAAAAAAAACCTTATTTCTGCATATTCTATGTATACAATGCTCCGAGATCGAAACTTGGCCGCGAGTTGACTACTCTAAGTCAGAAACTTGGTAAGAACGACGAATTCATCCATTTACAGTTAAGATTCCTTCGAGATATTCTACGAAACCTTAAACAAACCTTATTTATGCATACCATGCTCCGAGATCAAAACCTGGCCGCGAGTTGACTACTCTAAGTCAGAAACTTGGTAAGAACGACGAATCCATCCATTTACAGGTAAGATTTCTTCTAGATATACTACGAAAACTTAAAAAAAAACCTATTTCTGCATATTGTATGCGTACCAGTATCCGAGATCGAAACCTGGCCGTGAGTTAACTACTCTAAGTCAGAAACTTGGTGGAGGTTCAACAAGTACTAGTAATAGTAATAGTTGTTGTGATGTGAGTATGAAGTGTTGGTTGTAGATGGAGATTGAATCAATTTTCATTCTCTAAATCATCATTCTTCAGTCTCACTTCATTCCTTCTCTTTGTTTTTCTTGTTTCTATCTACGCGAGATTAGCTATCTTTTATCATTAATACTGTAACTGGAGTCATGGGTTTAGGAATGAGAATCGTGTAAACTCATTGTTTTGATAGTTTCGGATTGTTTTTTATGTATTGAATGTATAATGTCAGTAAGTCTATTTGAAGATTGAGAACACGTGCTAATTAAGTCTATTGATTACTCACGATGTTTCATTTCACAGGACCACTTAGAGCATCTCCAATGCATAGGGTCAAGGTCATTCTATGTGGAGGTCTTATTAACACATTCTTATGTGTGGGTGTTTATGGGTAAAAATTGTTTCTGTCGATTTCGGTAAATTCGGTAGGTGAGTGAGAAACTGGTTCAAACCCTAAACAAATGTGCTGCACGTGAGCACTTTATAGATTCGAGAGATCAATCTGTACAAGTCCGGCCTAAACCAAGAAATGGCCGTTCCAGACTTGCTTCGGTCACAAAGTGGAGGAGAAGGGTTGATTTGGGGGGGGAAGCAAAGAAAGGTGTTGAGGAGAGTAGTATCTCGACTTGTATCAGAAAGTGAAAGCTTAGGAAGCTTGCAAGAGATGAAAGATTTTTGGAGAGCTTGCAAAGTTGCCTTTCTGAGAGTGTAAGTGTAGTATATTTCTCCTGACCGAGACTTGTTGTCTGGTAGAAATAGGTAAGACCTATTTATACAAGTCGAGATTGAAACGTACCCTGGCCTCATGAAGGAAGAGAGTAAAGGGTGAAATAATGGGAGGAGGTGGTAACCGCATGGTTTAATGGGTGAAAACGTTTTCACCATTATTTCCTCTTTTATTTGACCGCTTTATTCCTTTTCACGCTTTCTTAATGTGAGTGTAGTGTACGCTGCATCTTTGTGACCGCCAAACCAAAACCCTAAAGAAGCATCCCCAGTTTGTGTTGATGTCTCGAGTGTTGGTTGCATCTTGAGTGCAAGTGGCGCTGCTAGTGCCGCGTGTGGCATGTGCCAATGGCATGTGCGGAATGCCTTGGTGGTAGGTTGCATGGTTTGCAAGTTAGGCTACCAGCGTGTGTGTTTGGCATGTGCCAATGGCATGTGCGGAATGCCTTGGTGGTAGGTTGCACGGTTTGCAAGTTAGGTTACCAGCGTGTGTGTTTGGCATGTGCCAATGGCATGTGCAGAATGCCTTGGTGGTAGGTTGCACGATTTGCAAGTTAGGCTACCAGCGTGTGTGTTTGGCATGTGCCAATGGCATGTGCGGAATGCCTTGGTGGTAGGTTGCACGGTTTGCAAGTTAGGTTACCAGCGTGTGTGTTTGGCATGTGCCAATGGCACGTGCGACCATGTTGACCTAGTTGCAAGTCTTGCAAGCCTAGGGCGCTATATTTGGCGTGGGCCAAAGGCATAGCGGTTTGGAAATATGGCTTGCGACACGTGTTGGCATGTGCCAATGGCACGTGCGGCCATGTTGACCTAGTTGCAAGTCTTGCAAGCCTAGGGCGTTATACTTGGCGTGGGCCAAAGGCATAGCGGTTTGGAAATATGGCTTGCGACACGTGTTGGCATGTGCCAATGGCACGTGCGGCCATGTTGACCTAGTTGCAAGTCTTGCAAGCCTAGGGCGTTATACTTGGCGTGGGCCAAAGGCATAGCGGCTTGGAAATATGGCTTGCGACACGTGTTGGCATGTGCCAATGGCACGTGCGGCCATGTTGACCTAGTTGCAAGTCTTGCAAGCCTAGGGCGCTATATTTGGCGTGGGCCAAAGGCATAGCGGCTTGGAAATATGGCTTGTGACACGTGTTGGCATGTGCCAATGGCACGTGCGGCCATGTTGACCTAGTTGCAAGTCTTGCAAGCCTAGGGCGTTATATTTGGTGTGGGCCAAAGGCATAACGGCTTGGAAATATGGCTTGCGACACGTGTTGGCATGTGCCAATGGCACGTGCGGCCATGTTGACCTAGTTGCAAGTCTTGCAAGCCTAGGGCGCTATATTTGGCGTGGGCCAAAGGCATAGCGGCTTGGAAATATGGCTTGCGACACGTGTTGGCATGTGCGGCCAAGTTGACCTAGTTGCAAGTCTTGCAAGCCTAGGGCGCTATATTTGGCGTGGGCCAAAGGCATAGCGGCTTGGAAATATGGCTTGCGACACGTGTTGGCATGTGCCAATGGCACGTGCGGCCATGTTGACCTAGTTGCAAGTCTTGCAAGCCTAGGGTGCTATATTTTGCGTGGTCCAAAGGCATAACGGCTTGGAAATATGGCTTGCGACACGTGTTGGCATGTGCCAATGGCACGTGCGGCCATGTTGACCTAGTTGCAAGTCTTGCAAGCCTAGGGCGCTATATTTAGCGTGGGCCAAAGGCATAGCGGCTTGGAAATATGGCTTGCGACACGTGTTGGCATGTGCCAATGGCACGTGCGGCCATGTTGACCTAGTTGCAAGTCTTGCAAGCCTAGGGCGCTATATTTGGCGTGGGCCAAAGGCATAGCGGCTTGGAAATATGGCTTGCGACACGTGTTGGCATGTGCGGCCATGTTGACCTAGTTGCAAGTCTTGCAAGCCTAGGGCGCTATATTTGGCGTGGGCCAAAGGCATAGCGGCTTGGAAATATGGCTTGCGACACGTGTTGGCATGTGCCAATGGCACGTGCGGCCATGTTGACCTAGTTGCAAGTCTTGCAAGCCTAGGGCGCTATATTTGGCGTGGGCCAAAGGCATATCGGCTTGGAAATATGGCTTGCGACACGTGTTGGCATGTGCCAATGGCACGTGCGGCCATGTTGACCTAGTTGCAAGTCTTGCAAGCCTAGGGCGCTATATTTAGCGTGGGCCAAAAGGCATAGCGGCTTGGAAATATGGCTTGCGACACGTGTTGGCATGTGCCAATGGAACGTGCGGCCATGTTGACCTAGTTGCAAGTCTTGCAAGCCTAGGGGCGTTATATTTGGCGTGGGCAAAAGACAGCGGCTTGGCATTTTGTCATGGTGCGCAGTAGGTGCGGCTTGGTTTGGCATTGTTGCCATGGCGCGCTTGATATGCGGCTTGGTTTGGCATTGTTGCCATGGTGCGCGGGTGCGGCTTGGTTTGGCATTGTTGCCATGGTGCGCAGGTGCGGCTTGGTTTGGCATAGTTGCCATGGTGCGCATGATATGCGGCTTGGTTTGGCATTGCTGCTATGATGCGCGAGTATGCGGCTTGGTTTGGCATTGTTGCCATGGTGCGCCTTGATATGCGGCTTGGTTTGGCATTGCTGCCATGATGCGCTGTTATGTGGCTTGGTTTGGCATTGTTGCCATGGTGCGCAGGAGTGCGGCTTGGTTTGGCATTGTTGCCATGGTGTGCGATATGCGGCTTGGTTTGGCATTCTTTGCCATGATGCATGATATGCGGCTTGGTTTGGCATTGTTGCCATGGTGCGCGATATGCGGCTTGGTTTGGAATTGTTGCCATGGTGCGCGGGGGTGCGGCTTGGTTTGGCATTGTTGCCATGGTGCGCAGATATGCGGCTTGGTTTTGGCATTATTGCCATGGTGCGCAGGTGCGGCTTGGTTTTGGCATTGCTGCCATGATGCGCAAGTATGCGGCTTGGTTTGGCATTCTTTGCCATGATGCGTGATATGCGGCTTGGTTTGGCATTGTTGCCATGGTGCTTGAGATGCGGCTTGGTTTGGCATTGTTGCCATGGTGTGCGAGGTGCGGCTTGGTTTGGCATTGTTGCCATGGTGCGCAGATATGCGACTTGGTTTGGCATTGCTGCCATGATGCGCAGTGGTGCGGCTTGGTTTTGGAATTAGGGTTACGTGTTGAAAACCCTAATCTGGTATTTTGAAAAAATACCTATTAATTATTTACACACTGAGTTAAATGCTCTTAGTTAATGTGTTGCGGATAACACTAGGTCATGGGGTTTTACGATTTTACCCCTTGTCTAAAAACCACCATCAACATTAAGTCCCCGCTTAGCTCGGAACAGGGGGCTTTGTTGCATGAGGTAAGCATAAGATGGTGACAAACTGACAAACCGTAAAGAAAATTGAAGGAGGCTTGTCGACCTTTTATAAATAGGATTTGGAATCCTTGCCTCGGTAGTTTTGCACAAATCGGAGGCTAGCACAATTGGTGGTGGGGCCGGTGCGGCTTGGGCGACGTTGGGAAATTGACGCGAGTTTAGGAAGCGAGCGTGCTAGGCTGGTGGGACCGGCGCAAGGTGGGGAAGTCTGTGCGTGCTTTTTGGTGAGACCGGCGCAAGGTGTGGGAAGTTTGTGTGCGTGCTTGCGGGCGTGACTTGGGCGGTCATTGGGAAGTCGGTGCAATTGGTGGGGCCGATGCGGCTTGGGCGACATTGGGAAGTTGGGCGAGTTGGGAAGCGAGCGTGCTAGCTGGTGGGACCGGCGCAAGGTAGGGAAGCCGAGCGTGCTTGTTGGCGGGGCCAGGCGCAACAGGCGGCATTGGGCGTTCTTGTGAGCCCGCACGATTTTTGGTAAAGGGAAATCCTTCCCTATTTCAGAATCTTCTTGCCCACATATATATAAAATCCCTTTCTCTCATCTTGCACCTTATTCCTTTCATCCTTTCCTACTAGTGGCAGAGTCACAAAGAAAAACCAGCTTCCAGGTATGTCTTCCAGTACTTCTCTTGTTTCCCTTTTTATGTAGGTGTAAACCCTAAGAGTGGGCATTTATATATTGCGCATATAATTTCTTGGCGTGTCTCTTGTAGAAAATATTGTATGTATGCGCCCAAGGGAAATATTGCATATATTATTCGAACCCGTAGGAAAGTGCTCCATATATAATTTTGAACCCGAAGAAGGATATTGCGACGCACTTGAGCCCGTATAAAATCTTGCGTATAATTTCGAACCACTGAAGCAAATCTTTGCGTGTGCGGTTTCGAACCCGTAGAGAATACCGTATATGAATCCCGAAGAAGAATACTGTATATGTGCTTCATATGACTTCGAACCCGTAGGAAATATCGCATATATGAATTTTCGGTCTGAAAGAAATATCGCGCGTGCAATTTTTGAACCCGTAGAAAAATGCTCCATATATAATTTTGAACTCGAAGAATGATATCGCAGACGCACTTGAGCCGTATAAAATCTTGCGTATATAATTTGAAACTCGAAGAAAATACTGCGTGTGTATTTTTGAACCACAGAAGAAAATCTTTGCGTTTGTATTTTGAACCCGTAGAGAATGCTCCATATATAATTCGAACCCGAAGAATGATATTGCGTGTGCGTTTTGATCCGATAAAGAATACGCCCTTTCTCTTTTTTTTTTTTTTTTTTTTTTATTTCAGGTTTTCCTTTGTTGGGCGCTGTTATGTGTCAGGGAGATAATTTTGTCTTTCTCCGTGTGCATATATCTTGTTGCTAAGTTGTTATGAAGAAATCAGGTAAGATGTTACTCAGAACGGAATTTCGCCTCATCGAAAGATGTCCATAGTTCTAAACCAAACACGGATGATGAATTCTTCAAAAACTTGCCTCTGCTCGGAAGAATCACCCGGGTTTCGTGCCAATTTTGTTAACCGGTGGTGAAGATGAAAAGAAGACACGTTCGGTTCGCCCAGAGAACACCATACGGTTCTGTCTTCATAAAGGGGTATATTCCTCTTCCAATATTGATTTCAGGATGTGCCAAAGCCCATTGCGTTCTTTTGATAGATGGGTTGAGTTCATGGTGCTGTGTTTGAAGGGAGAGGATGGTCTTTGGGAAGGGCGCAAGATGTTAGCGTTGGAAGGATGCAAATTGTTAGCACAGAGTGTGGTACCGTGGCTAGCATGCGCGTGCGGCATGTGTGCCTGGTATGTGCGTCTGGTAAGCACGTCTAGTAAGCGCGTCTGGCAAGCGCGTCTGGCAAGCGCTTCTTTTCTTTCTTCTTCTGTTTCTTCTTTTGAAAAATGTCTAACTCAAGTTCGCAGGAGGAATCCGGTTCGGAGGATGATTCCGGGGTAGAGCCACACGAAAACTTGCCTTTGGTGACCACCGCTGGTGACTTGGAGATGGGCGTTAGCCAATTGCCGGGACCAGATGTGGCTCAAACGGCGGATGATTCTCTGATGGTTGCTGCCGTAGACATGGAAGAAGACCCTTTGCGAGTCGTGAGGCCAGGTGCAGGCGCCTTTTTTGATCCTCCGTACTTGGTTCCTTATCCAGGTCATGTGCTAGTTGGCGGCTTCAGCGTGCCGGCTAAGCACGAGGCGTTGTACACCAGAATCTGGGAGAAGTACGGACATATGGCCACAACCAAGAAAGTCACTAGTCGATTTGCACTGGTTAAGCGTGTGTAAGAGGCTTTATCTTCCATCGAGGATATGTGTGAGGTGGCGGGTGGTCACACCGTTTCGAAGACGTTATTGCCGACGGGAGCACCATCGCGACGTGTGCGTAGAAAAGGAGTTCAACACTTCGTGGTTTGTCGAAGGCCTTCTTTGAGATCCAAAAGTTGAAAGATGCAGCAATCGAAAGCCTTTCCGCCGAGGAGATTGCACGACAGGAGGTGGAACTCGAAAAGCTTTCCAAGATGTTGACTATAAAGAGAGCGGCTCTTGAAGATGCAAAGTTGACTTTTTCCAAGAATAGCGGACTTACGTTGGATGATTTTCCTTGAACGTTTCTCGTTGATCTTTCATTTAGGTTCTTCTTTTTTTTTTTTGAAAGACATATTGGATGTCCGGTTCAAAGCTTGACCTTTGATAGACGGCTAGTAGCTTTTTGGGTGTTGGATTATTTTCGGGATGAATGGTTTTGATAATATGACTCGATTATGTTTTGAAAGGAATATTGCTTCTATGAGAGTGTGTGCTAGCCATTGGCACAAGACTCGAAGAAGTATGACGGTTTTACTAGGAACCTAAAAATAGATCGTATATCTTGCGCAGTCTAAATTTACTCACTTCATAGGTTTTGTGAACACGCCCCTCTCCGTGTAAAAGGCGGCTTTCTTTGGTAGCATCTTGATTAGTCCCGATTCTTGGTAGCGTCTTGACGAGTCTCCGGTTTTGGGTGTAGTTTTAACAACCGATAACCGGGTTGCTGGCAGTTGAGTCGGACTGAGTCGCAAGTCCCCAATCGCTGGTAGCATCTTCAACGAGTCCCAGTTTTCAGGTGTAGTTTTACAACTGGTAACTGGGTTGCCTGGCAGTTGAGTCGGACTGAGTCGCAAGTCCCCAATCGCTGGTAGCATCTTCAACGAGTCCCCAGTTTTCAGGTGTAGTTTTACAACTGGTAACTGGGGCGTCTAGCAGTTGAGTCGGATTGAGCGGTATCATCTTCGGCAAGTCCCCAGTTTTCTCGTGTAGTTTTACGACTAGTAACCGGGTTGTCTGGTAGTTGCGTCGGATTGAGTCGCCTTCCCCCACCATCTTGGCATCTGGGTCGAAGAACGAGATCGACAGTCTGACATCGTAGCCGATAGATCAATCCTCCCGCTGTGGTCGCCAATTGTTTATGGGTAAAAATCGTTTCTGTCGATTTCGGTAAATTCGGTAGGTGAGTGAGAAACTGGTTCAAACCCTAAACAAATGTGCTGCACGTGAGCACTTTATAGATTCGAGAGATCAATCTGTACAAGTCCGGCCTAAACCAAGAAATGGCGTTCCGGACTTGCTTCGGTCACAAAGTGGAGGAGAAGGGTTGATTTGGGGAGGGAAGCAAAGAAAGGTGTTGAGGAGAGTAGTATCTCGACTTGTATCGAAAGTGAAAGCTTAGGAAGCTTGCAAGAGATGAAAGATTTTGGGAGAGCTTGCAAAGTTGCCTTTCGAGAGTGTAAGTGTAGTATATTTCTCCCGACCGAGACTTGTTGTCCGGTAGAAATAGGTAAGACCTATTTATACAAGTCGAGATTGAAACGCACTACCCTATCCTCAGGAAGGAAGAGAGTAAAGGGTGAAATAATGGGAGGAGGTGGTAACCGCATGGTTTAATGGGTGAAAACGTTTTTCACCATTATTTCCTCTTTTATTTGACCGCTTTATTCCTTTTCACGCTTTCTTAATGTGAGCGTAGTGTACGCCGCATCTTGTGACCGCCAAACCAAAACCCTAAAGAAGCATCCCCAGTTTGTGTTGATGTCTCGAGTGTTGGTTGCATCTTGAGTGCAAGTGGCGCTGCTAGTGCCGCGTGTGGCATGTGCCAATGGCATGTGCGGAATGCCTTGGTGGTAGGTTGCATGGTTTGCAAGTTAGGCTACCAGCGTGTGTGTTTGGCATGTGCCAATGGCATGTGCGGAATGCCTTGGTGGTAGGTTGCACGGTTTGCAAGTTAGGTTACCAGCGTGTGTGTTTGGCATGTGCCAATGGCATGTAAGAATGCCTTGGTGGTAGGTTGCACGGTTTGCAAGTTAGGCTACCGGCGTGTGTGTTTGGCATGTGCCAATGGCATGTGCGGAATGCCTTGGTGGTAGGTTGCACTTTGTTTGCAAGTTAGGTTACCGGCGTGTGTGTTTGGCATGTGCCAATGGCACGTGCGGCCATGTTGACCTAGTTGCAAGTCTTGCAAGCCTAGGGCGCTATATTTGGCGTGGGCCAAAGGCATAGCGGTTTGGAAATATGGCTTGCGACACGTGTTGGCATGTGCCAATGGCACGTGCGGCCATGTTGACCTAGTTGCAAGTCTTGCAAGCCTAGGGCGCTATATTTGGCGTGGGCCAAAGGCATAGCGGCTTGGAAATATGGCTTGCGACACGTGTTGGCATGTGCCAATGGCACGTGCGGCCATGTTGACCTAGTTGCAAGTCTTGCAAGCCTAGGGCGCTATATTTGGCGTGGGCCAAAGGCATAGCGGCTTGGAAATATGGCTTGCGACACGTGTTGGCATGTGCCAATGGCACGTGCGGCCATGTTGACCTAGTTGCAAGTCTTGCAAGCCTAGGGCGCTATATTTGGCGTGGGCCAAAGGCATAGCGGCTTGGAAATATGGCTTGCGACACGTGTTGGCATGTGCCAATGGCACGTGCGGCCATGTTGACCTAGTTGCAAGTCTTGCAAGCCTAGGGCGCTATATTTGGCGTGGGCCAAAAGGCATAGCGGCTTGGCATTGCTGTGTGGTGCGCAGTGGCTTGGTTTGGCATTGTTGCCATGGCGCGCGATATGCGGCTTGGTTTGGCATTGTTGCCATGGTGCGCTTGGTTTGGCATTCTTTGCCATGATGTGCGCTTGGTTTTGGCATTGTTGCCATTGTTGCGGCTTGGTTTGGCATTCTTTGCCATGTGTGCTTGGTTTGGCATTGCTGCCATGATGCGCAGTATGCGGCTTGGTTTGGCATTGTCGCCATGGTGCGCAGATATGCGGCTTGGTTTGGCATTGTTGCCATGATGCGGCTTGGTTTGGCATTGTTGCCAAGATATGCGGCTTGGTTTGGCATTGTTGCCATGGTGCGCGGAGGTGCGGCTTGGTTTGGCATTCTTTGCCATGCGCGATATGCGGCTTGGTTTGGCATTGCGCCATGATGCCTGATATGCGGCTTGGTTTGGCATTGTTGCCATGGTGCGCAGGGTGCGGCTTGGTTTGGCATTGTTGCCATGGTGCGCAGATATGCGACTTGGGTTTGGCATTGCCATGATGCCATGATGCGCGAGGTGCGGCTTGGTTTTGGAATTAGGGTTCTGTGTTGAAAACCCTAATCTGGTATATTGAAAAAATACCCCTATTAATTATTTACACCTGAGTTAAATGCTCTTAGTTAATGTGTTGAGGATAACACTAGGTCATGGGGTTTTACGATTTTACCCCTTGTCTAAAAACCACCATCAACAGTGGGTCATTGATAATTCCGATATGAAAAGTAGAGATAGAGATGAAAGAGAAGCCATGGAAGTTGGTCTGGGGAAGATTGCTATTGATGGAACAGCACAAGTTGCACAACCCATTAAAGATCGTCAACCAAGTTATTCTAGGCCCTATACAGCGAAGACGCGAAGTACTAATTCTTGAAGGTAGTTCTTGGCACGACGTTTTCTTTATTCGATTGTATATTTTAGTCCGCTGTTTGTATCCAACGTGGTGTAGACTGTAGATGAGTAATGAGGAACTATTTCTTCCCCGTCGGTGAGATCCAACATTGTGGTGTAGATAAGTGTGTTTTACTGAGTGATGAATCATTGAGAGATATAGTATGGTCCAGTATGGAAAGATCAAACCAGGCTAAGTCAATACAAACTACGAGAGAAATTATTTTTGCTCTGTTTTGACTTTTGAGTACATTGTTCAATGTAACCTCGATCAATTTGTACACTGACGGTCCTGATAATTCAGCTTTTGTTTTGCTTCTGGAAATTGATCGTATTTTTAGAATTCCTTGTGCAAATTTTTTTATGGTTTTCAATTGCCTGTTGAATAAGCATTTTGCAGTTGCAGCTGCTGCTATTTCGAAGATTTCACTATAATTTTTGGAACATTGATAGAATAAGTGTCAGACAGCTTATATATCTGACACTCGAATAAACAGCTATAATTTAAACATGATGTAACCATTGTGTTATATGACACTCAAAATAAAGCTTATATGTTGACAGCCCAGACTAAACTGTTCATTTCACCGGCTCCAACAAGTCTAGGTATTGGTCTTGGAACATCTTCAAGTTCAGGTATTGGTCTTGCAACATCTTCAATTCGTCCATGCTACGTTTTACTTGCTTCCTGTAATTGTCCTGCATCAACATCAACTCGATCTGCGCCAGCTTCAACACGTCCATGCAAAATCGTACTCGGGATGGGTCCTCTATCGACTTCAACTCGTCCATGCAACTTTGTATTCGCTGACGCACGTTACCAAAGTTCGGGCAATATTGGTCCTGCACAACCTTCAACTTGTCCATGTAAATTTCTCCTCGCTGACTCGCGTTAGCATAGTTAAACAGCACAAGAGTCATAGTCTTCACGTGAAGTTCATTATTCCTGTACAACCTCTTGTGGAGGTCCTTAATGAGACGGTCATCAGGGTTGATCTCCATTGTAATCCCACCCCTGCCCGAGTTCCTCAGAAAACAACAACTAGAGGAAGATCCGAAACGGTCAGAGACAACAACATCCTCAACTCTAGCACCTAGCACTTTCTTCATCACCTTGCACAGATATCGGAACTTTTCCTCCGCACTCACCGGAACTTCCTCTGCCGGCTCTGCAAGTTTCATTCTCTTATGCCCCCTCCCATTATTGTCCATAAACCTACTGCATCGATCAACTGTTGCTTCCAAGGTACCCATAAAACTCCGCACCCTTGACCTCACTTCGGCCGAAGCTACACACAGCTTGCTTGCTGCACGCACCTTTTCCATGTCACTCACCAGCGGGCCAAGCATTCGCTCGAGATTTCTTTCAGCATCAGCAGTGTCTGGCAGGCATCTTTCAGCAGCATCAGTAGTGTCTTCTTGAACCGAGTCGTCTTCATTGTCCAGCTGTTTATTATCGGCTTCGGATAATAGCTTATATGCTTCCATACTTTGGATGCCGGGAAACAGCTGAACAATTCGATGAAGACTGTTTTCAACTTCCCGATCAAGTTTGTCGATATAACTGGCGTAACGAAAATGATAGGCGTTAAGTTTAGAAGATAGTTCCTCCATCTTCCCTAGTTGTATTTTGAAATCCGTGGTATCGAAGTCGGAGGAAACCCCAGAACACTCTGTCTGAGCGGTATCCAAATCTTCCATTGTTTGCCATGTAGTATATTGTTTTACCATGTTCATGATTTCCGGAGGAACATCTATCTTTTTTCTTCTGATTCTACCGTCAAAAGGTGACTCTTTTTCATGATTAGCTTCTTTTTCTTCATGATCAGTATCGTCAAATTTTTCTCCTCTAGATTCGTTTGATGGAAGCGCCATAATTCCTCTTTGTAATAATTGATAGTCCCTCCTTAGACGAAAGTTTTATTTATATATTTTCTGACAGACAAGAGAAAGGAAATAGATTAATTTTCCTTTTTCCAAATTTTCCCGATTCCCAAAATATTTAAGGATCCTAGCTTTAAAGTTTAAACTCCAATTTAAGGAAAGTGGAAATACACTACCCTACAGTATACAAGTCTTAGGATCACCGATACGGTGTTTGGGTACTACTCCCTCTGTACCACATATATAGGTGGAGGGGCCAATTCTCTTAAATTAAGAAATTTTTATTGATTTTATACATTTCTATGCTCTTTCCTGTTTTACCCTTAATTATATTCCCAATGTTTGAGACATATACTCAATGTGATGATTCCCAAGCAAATAAATAGGGGTAATATAAGTAAAATATCGTTTTGAAATTTGGACTCCGCTTATATAGTGGTACAAGGAAAAATGGAAATTCCGCCTATATAATAGGTACGGAGGGAGTAGAATCTAAAAAGTCAATTCTTCAAGTCGGAAGCAGATAGTTTGCTTCACAAAAAGATTGTCTTTTCGTTTTTAGAAGTATGATCTCAAATCATATTGTCAATCGAATTTTTGACATTTTTACTACTAGACATTGAAAACTTTCGAGAGTGCATCCAAACAATTTGGGGAAATTATTTCTTGGCAGTGAGATCTATAATATAGTATAGTTTTTTATGCTTTTAAATAATTTCAATGCTGAGACAAATCAATAAAAAAATTTGCAGTTAATATAAAAGTTGTACAAGGAACTAAAAATAGACTTTCAACTTTTAACTAAGAGGAAAGATCCCTTGACATTTTTATTATCACACTATCTCACACGTTGGACATCATTTTTGCGAATTAAAACCAAACTGTAATGGATTTGAAGCTAATATTTTGAGGATATGTTCCTCTTACCAAGCTCTATTTTCCTACCAAAAATGAGTGTATTGCGAAATATAAAACCTCACAATCTACCGGTCTTAATTTCGACAGCCAGAAATCCACATATTTTCAACGGCTCATTTTCAAAGTAGTAGATGATGATGTTATACGTCTTGGAATACGCTCATTTTTGGTAGGCATGTAGAACTTGGTAAGAGGAACATATCCTCAAAATATTAGCTTCAAATCCGTTACGGTTTGGTTTGTGTAGTAGCAGGTTTTCCCACACTACACCCCTCACTATATTTTGATTAATTAGTCCATTAGAAGATGTAAGATCAAGAACATTTATTGATTGAATTCATGAAGTGTTTACACAGGAAAATAGAATTACACTTAGAAGTTAAAACACTCTTAAACTTTCTCTCTCTCCTAATGACTTGCCTAACAATTCTAAAAAGATCCCCCCCCTCAACAGACTCACTCGACCCTTTATATAGGGTAATACATAGTGGATGATGACTAAGCTATCCTTTATTTTCGGAATGTCTCGCGAAGTGTCGCCGAGTGTACAACTATTCAATCTCGCGACACTTCTTAACCCTCGCCCGAGTTCCATGTCTTTTAGTTGTTTTGTGTGTCGTTTCTCATCGCGTCGTTCATTTTAGTTTCTGCGACTCCCTCGCGGTACCGTCTGTTTATTGATCCCGCGAGCCCTATGCATTGCGATATTATGATCCTACATCTTGCCTCTTTTTCCTTGAATATTGCTTGAAGAGCGATCTTAAAGGAAAAATCCGTTGTTGTAGTAATCTTTGATCTTTGTTGATGAAGGAACGAGCAGAAGAATACTGTACTTGAAAAGTACGTACTTGCCTCTATTCTTTTGCGAAGTTCCGGAGTTTCTTTGAGATATATATGAAGTATCGTCTCTTATCTCTCCTCATATTTCTCTGCTGAAGGGAAGAGTATCATGAGATTTTTACGATATTGTTGCCATGATCGCTTATCTTTAGAATCTTGATTTTATATTTTTACACGGATTTTGATTATTAATGTCTTCTCTTGACACGTCTCTTTCAACCACTTTTTCTTGACCGTTCATGTCTCTTCGCATTAAATGACCTCGTTTTTCTCGAGGCTCTTTTCCCCTATATATAGTTTTCTTTTCCCCTCCTTTTCATTTTTTAGTTTCTCTCTGCAACTTCTTTGATTTTCTCCTTCCGCAATTTGCGCTCCTGCTACTGCAAATCTTCTCTTCGTCCTTTTCTAGCATCGATCTTAACCTTTAACCTCTCCTCCATTCCCATACTGATAATGGCTGCCATTAGTCGTGCATACAAAGCTTCTTTTGATGAAGTTCAACAGAAGTTGCTCGAGAAGGGTTTCACTCTATCGACCATTCCTGATCAAGAACCCTCATCCATACTTTTCTCAAGGTTATTTTCTCGATCATCAATGTGATGATCAAAGGATTATAGTCTCGCTAGGTCGCCTTCTCGCGGGACTTCCCATTCCCTTATACGATCCGAGTTGCCTCTATTTTATGAAATCTTGGCCCATGAAAAATTCTCTCGGCATTTATCAGTTGAGTGGCGATTGCATTCGCCTAATGCTTGAATTTGCAAATCGTGGCGCTGGCAAAGGATCTTTATATTCTACTACTGTTAGACATCCCGATTTCAAAGACTTGGTAATAGCTGCGAGAGAGTACACACCGTAGAAAACTTTTTGAAAATTATTCGGTGATAAAGATGGTTAATGCGAAGTCTCATTTGGGGCATTCGCCCTTTGAAAAGAAGGATAATGTCCCCGAGGATAAATTGCTCATGCAAGATATTGATTGGCACCGGGTAATAATACTACTCCTCGCCACTCCAAAGATGAGAAATGGTGGGTTGTACCCTTGTTTTTAAATGGTCCTTATATCGCGGGCTCGCACGTTCTTCCCGCGAATCTCGCAGGTATCATCCTTGGGAGTTCAAATGGCCTGATAAAGCAAATGAGGTATGTTTCCCATTTTAAACCTTGCCTTTGCAACTTTCTTTTTTTCATATGTTGAGTTTGTATAATTTTTCAGATTGCCAAATTGAGAAGAAAGTACAAGGATAATCCGTTAGAGAGTACTCTGACCATACTTCGATCGCTTACGAGTGAAGTAAGAAACACTTCCTTTGTTATTTGAAACAATATTGTTGCCTCTGTTTCTTATCTTTAACCGTATGCGAAGGTTGGAGTTGAAGAAGCTGTTGCTGCGAAGACTAAAAGTAAGGGTAAAACTGTCGCTCGCAAGGGTAAATCCTCTGCCCCCTTAACTAAGAAGCGAAAGGTCCAATCCTCTTCTCGCCTTAGCTCAAGCTCTGAATCTTCTGGCGAGGATAACCATGAATCGAATCTTTCTCTCGCCAAGAAGATTCCATCGACCAGTTCTTCCATGGATCAGTTATCCAGCATTTTCTCAGACTGTTTCCAAGGAATGGGAGATGCTCCCCTAGCTTCTCTTTGCGGGGCTCTCGCAAACGTGTGCAATGCCACTCTGCTGGAGGGCAATGATTCTTTCAATGGAGTCTCTAGAACTATGTCTCCTGACTTCTTGAATGCGCTTGGATCCTTGGTATGTATACAATCATATCTCCCCATTGACTTTATATTGTTGTATATGTATTAATGATTTTTCTATCTTCTTTCATAGGTTGGAAGGTCTTCTTTTGTAGTTGCCTCAGATCTTGAGAGAAGACGCAACAATCTTGAGAAGAAGAATTCGCAATTGAGCAAGAAGATTCGAGAATTGGAGACTGAAGCTGCGTCATCTCGCGATAAAGACGAGAGAATTCAAAAGTTAAACACCGAACTTGACTCCCAAAAGAATAAGGTGTCCACTCTTCAAAGTGCCAATCAGCAACTTTATGGTATAAAATTTTACCTCCTTTTACTATTTTTATTTTAATGGTCGCCTATTGCTACCTAACTTATTACTTTCGCAGATGTATATAATCTCTCCGATGAGGCTATTCTTCTCCATACATTTCCTGATCCTATGGATAATAACCTTCTTCTCGCTCACCTCAACAACTCTTTAAGTAGTTCATCAAACAAAATTAACTCCCTTTCATTAAATGAACTTGGACCAAATATCGTCTTTTAGAAATTGAACATAGATCTGGGTTTAAGTGCTGCCAACCAATTTAAACGAATGTTTCTCGAGTCCAATAAGGAAATCAAAATTTTGAGGAAGAAAATTAGTGACCATATAGATGATAAGGATCGCATTGCTAACAATGGTGCACAGGCATTAGCAACATTTCAAAAATCTCTCCTTGAATTACAAATTGAGCGGGATGAATTGCTTCGCTGAGAATTCCTTGCTTAGTGAGCGAGAAGATCAAATTCGTTCCCTCCTTGTTATAAATAGTGACGATGAATTCGCACGGGCAGCGAAAGTTTTAGATAATGCCAGAAATAATCTAGGTGTTGATGTTAGTCTTCACGCCGAGCATACTTCCTTGATTAAAGATATGATATCTGATAGAGAAGGTTATTTATTACACCTTACTACTTCTTACTTTTGTAGTATTGCTTGTAAATTATTAACTTGTTGTTACTTATTTGCGGAACCGAGAAGAGGCTTGATTAGAATTAGAGAACTTGAATCTCGAGAAAGAACAACTCGCCGGGAATTTTCCAATGAGAATTGAAGAACTCGAATCTGAAAAACAACAGCTCGCGAAGAGTCTCTCCCTCCGTAATAACAAGTATTCCAAGTTGAAGGAACAATTTGAAACGACAGTGAAAAACTTTAATAATGATGCCGTTCGTTTTCGCAATGGAGCCATGGAGTATGTTTGTAAACACCAGAACATCCCTCTGCATACATATCCCTGGCTTCTTGAAAAGGTTCCTGAGAATCTACCTGTCTCTGATGTTTCTGATAGCGAAGCTGGCGAAGAAGAAAATTCTGGCGACGAGAATAATAAAACTGGAGAATCAGATGAAGAAGAAGAATCGCCAAAGGAATAACTCTTTTTGTTTTCTTTTTCTGCTTGTAATATCTGTACATTTCTGTATCCTTATTATAGTGTATTTCTTGGATTTTTCCCCCCTGAATTCAACCTTCACTCCCCTTTTTTGGCAATTCTTCCTTGTAATATAATTGACTATCTTTATTGATGTATAACTCTTTCATTGGAAGATGAATAACAATATTCCATCTTTTCCATTCCCATACTTGCCTCTGGTATTTATCTTCTGATGGAAGAAGTTAGTTATCCTCATGTATTTTGTTGGATAATAATTTTAGTGTTATTGAAATGTATAGCCGCGACGAGGTCGCAGATATCTTTATGAATTGAGAATGCTATTTCTTTTTGCTGCGACAAGGTCGCAGATATCTTTATGAATTGAGAATGCTATCTCTTTTTGCTGCGACAAGGTCGCAGGCCGCCTCTACACTTTCATGCAAAGGCCCATTGACCTTGCCTTATCATTTTGTGTGGTCTTCCAAGTCAGACCTCCCTAATTAGAGGTCCTCCCCTGCCACCGTTCATTGCGACAAAATCGCAGGACGTCTTTACACTTGTATGTAAAGACCCATTGATCTTGCCTTATCATTTTTTCAAGTATTTTTGCCTCTGCAGGATGTTTTGGTTGCAACAATATGACAGGCCTAGATATCCTTGCGAATATAAAGTCCTATGACATTGCCGTCTTGCGACGAAATCGCAGGACGTCCGTACACTTTCGTGCAAAGACCCATTGATCTCGCCTTACCCTCGCGTTAGTATTATTGCCTCTGCAGGATCATTGCACAAATATGACAAGCCTAAGTCTCCTTGCGAAAACAAAGCCTCATGACATTTGCGTCTGTTTTGGCACTCCCCCTATTGGAGAGCACCGCCCTTATCATCTCCCCGGTTGCCCCTTCAAGGAGGCGAAACATCGGCCATACAAGACTAGCTCCTCCCATCCGGTCTTGACAACAACCAGTTGTTTTCGCAGTCTCTTATCCCTTATACCTATAGGGTTTATGGTTACGAGACTGCACCCTAAGTGGAGTTTTCTTCGGGCGAGTGCAACGCATGCCAAGACTTGCCAAGAATGGCCAGGGTAGGTTCATCCATCCCGGGCACTCTGGCTCAACCGTGTACCTCGGCGCCTTGTGCATACACTCGACTCCTAAGAAGAGACCCTCGGTCGCCCAACCAGGGTATAACCTACATATATAGTTGGGAATCCAAGGTACCTCTTAGGATAGGCTTTCATGGGCCCCAAATTTTCATGGTTCAGCTTCGGGAGCGGTGTAACCTTCCCCCGAACCACGGCGAGAGATACCCCTTATATGACGCACTTTAGGTCTTACATTTGCCTCTTACGAAATGTTATTCGCGAACTAGGGTGTACGCCATAAAGGTTCGTCCCATTCATTTGCGCATTTATATTTGTTAAATCATTCAATCATTCATGTTTCATTATTTGTGGATATTTGTTTGCGAAGTATTCGCACAGTTCTGTTTCACTTGTTGTATTTCACTTTTCTTTCTTAGTCGTATTCTCATTTTACTCTTGGCTGCGAGATTCTCGCACATCATTACTTCAGCTGTTACTTTGCATCCTGCTGTTATTGATTATTCACTTCTTATGCCTTTTGTTCCTCATATCTTTTGCTTCTTCATTGTTATAATATTGGTCTGTCTCTAAGCATTCACCTCGCGGGGTATGTTCAGCCCTCACTTCTATAGCATCTACCATCAGTTTTTCCTTTCTCTGTTCATTTCTCACATGTTGCTTCCAACCCTTTCTTTTGGCACTTCTTTCTTCGCAGTTTTCTATATCGACCTCATGGCACTGTTGCGACTCCTTCCAATCTCCCCGTATGATACCAATGCCACTTGGGTGTGGAAATTTTATGCATTGATGGTATGTTGAGGCGACCCCCAAGATTTCATGAAGCCATGGTCTCCCAATTAGTGCATTATACGGGGATTCCACATCAACCACACAGAATAAGACATCAGTTGATAATCCTTGTAGAGGTATGCTCATGTGAACTTCTCCCTTTGGTTTGTTTGCAGTGCCATTAAAGCCATATATCTTGTAAGTCGAGGGAATCAAATCCTCATCTTTTCCGCCCATCGTCTTGTAAGTATGGTAGAAGAGAATATTCACCGAACTTAGGTGTCGATTAGAATTCGGTTGATCGCCCAACAAGCTTCTCGCCTCATCATCTTCTCCATCGACTGGTTTCGGGTTAATCTCTAGTTTCACAACCAACGGGCTATCGTGTGTTTCTCTTCCTTTTGGTACTTCATGCAGAGAAAGAAATAGTCTTCAACCGCCACTTTTCTAATCTGCGTCGTTCTCGCCTGGACTCATTATTTCTTTATCATTAGCGTCTCTCGCAAAGACTCTACCGAGTACGTTGTCATGGAAATCTTCGATGGTGCGATAGGAGTGGACAATAGAGTTGCAGATTCAAATTCTTGGCTTTTGTTCCTACTTCTATCACAAATGTTTCCTTTCCTTTCGCCGACACCTTTATTCGTGCATCTCTCGGTGGTGGTGGTAACGTCCGACTGTTTCTTCTCCCTTTAGAAAGTGATTTGACTTCCCTGATCAATCATCCTGAGAATAATTCTCTTTATGTTTCTACAATCGTTTGTTTGATGCCCATGGAAGCGATGGTAAGAACAAAACTCATGACTTCTATCGCCTGGCGGTGGTTCCATTCCAACATTCCAAGGTCTTTGGTACATTTTCCATCACAAGTATAGCTTCCCAGATCTTTTCAACGCTAGCATTCAGTGGAGGCATCTTAATCTGTTCCCATACTGTTCTATGACTTCTCTGCCCTCCACGGTTATTTTGCCTTCGTCCACCATAAGTTTCTTGCATGTGATCTAGCCTCGAATCTTATTATTCTTTGTTACGGTTGTAGTAGTTTCTCTCTCGCTCAAATTCTTCTTGATCGTGGCTTCCCATGGCTACTATCTGTCCCTCATCAGCTCTCCTTGCCTGCTGTCCTTGCGAAGTGCTCGCCACTGTATTTATGAATTGAGGTAACAAGCTTGCGTTCGCAGCATTCGAGTTTGTGTTCGCGACCGGATAAGAATTCATTTCATTTTGTCTCTCTTCTAAGGCAATATATTCTTCCTGTAATTCTCGCAGTTCTGCCATCGTGATTGTATTTTTGATTCTAAAAATTTGAATGTATAACAAGTTAGTCGCGAAGAGAGCATTCACAAATGAGAGTATGAGATATCTCTCCTCAACCCGTCCTGCCATTTCGCTACACATGGTTCTCCATCTTACTGTCAACTGTCTTAAGCTCTCGCCAATCCTTTGTTTCAACCCGAATACATCTTCAATACCTGGTCGCGAAGAGTTGTTACTTATGTATGCTCCCAGGAATGTGGCTTGTAAATGATTGAATGATGTGATTGTGTTCCTTGGCAGACCTTCAAACCATTTTAGTGCTTCTCCTATTAAGCTTGACGCGAAATATTTGCACAATATGGCATCATGATTCTCCCATTGTAACATACATCTCATGTAAGCCTTAATATGTTGTATCGCACGAGTTGTTCCATCAAAGATGTTGGTTAATGCGAGGTAGATTGCACTTAGGAGGTATTCCTCCCATCTCGTACTTCTAGCGTGAAGGGATTCTTCGCGGCTTCTCGCGATGGCTTCGTCCGGTTGTCTCCTTCCTCCTTCCCTTCTATTGTTCAAGTAATCCTCTCATTTCAGCTAGTTCTCTTAAGATTTGTTCATTTGCCTCGAATTTGATTCTACTGGTCTTTTTAGCTCTCGCTTCTCTCCTTCTTCGCTCGTGCCTATTTTGACCTTCCCGCTCATTATTTTCTCCTCTTCTTTCCTCGCGACGCTCTTCTTCGTTTCTTTCGTCAATTCGCACGCCATTATATCGGTTGTTCTCTCTTCTTGGTTGCCTCTCGCTCTCATCATCTCGCACCCTCTCATATTCTTCGTTAATATTTCTATTGGTACGATTTTGTTCCCTCCTTCTCTCGCGGTTGTCATGGTTATTCTCGCCGGATTGCCTCCTCCATCTCTTGATTTTCCATTTCTTTCTCTTAGCCTTTCTCTCTCGCGAGCTAGTCGCGCTTGTTCAATGTAGTGTCTCTCAATGTCATCCTCGATCTCTCGGTTTCTTCTCGTTCTTCTCTCCGTGCAAGATTATTCTTCCTTCAAGTTTGGGTTATTCGGTTCTTGGAGTTGCATGTTTCTTTGATTTTCCCTATTCCGCTCATTTTGAAGATTTTCGGGCTGAGGAATATAACGATCTTCTATTTCTCCTCTTCTCTCGCCATGCTCTATATTCGGATTTTGTGTTTCTTCATTGGTGCTTTCTGTTGGTAAAACTCTTCTTCTTTCTTCTCCATTCGACCTTGAACTTGATCTCACGCTACTTCTAGATCTCCTATTTTGCAACCTCATGTTTTCCATCCTCAATTCATGGTTCTGTCTTGTCAGGTTTGCTCGTTCCTCTGCCTCTAGCCGTCTCTCCTCGTGTATTGTTTGTCTCAATCTTTCTAATGCTACGATTTCTTCGTTACCTGGATTCATTTCTCCATTCATTTCTTGCTCTCCTCCTCCTTGTCCATTGTCCACCAACTGCTGCTCCTCTTCTCTCTCGTCTTCAGAATCAGATCTCCAAGTATGTACACTTACTCTATCATAATCCTCAGCCGTGTTTGCTACTGGGGAGATTGGTGGCTGATTTTGATCTTCTCCATCGTTTCTCCTATTCATCCTTGATGATTCTCCCATTTCATTCCTCCTTTCTCCCAGCAAGTCTTCCACTTCTTCTTACAATCGTTGGTTGCTCTTGTATATTTCTTCTTCTAGCCATCTTTCTTTTTCAATGAATTCTTGAGTATCTTTTCCAAATCTCTTCTCTGTTAATCCAAATTCTTTCCAATTTCTTCGTCAATCACTGCTCGTCCCTGTTTCTAGCGCATATGTAGTAGCAGGTTTTCCCACACTACACCCCTCACTATATTTTGATTAATTAGTCCATTAGAAGATGTAAGATCAAGAACATTTATTGATTGAATTCATGAAGTATTTACACAGGAAAATAGAATTACACTTAGAAATTAAAACACTCTTAAACTTTCTCTCTCCTAATGACTTGCCTAACAATTCTAAAAAGTTCCCCCCCTTCAACAGACTCACTCGACCCTTTATATAGGGTAATACATAGTGGATGACAGCTAAGCTATCCTTTATTTTCGGGAATGTCTCGCGAAGTGTCGCCAGTGTACAACTATTCAATCTCGCGACACTTCTTAACCCTCGCCAGGTTCCATGTCTTTTAGTTGTTTTGTGTGTCGTTTCTCATCGCGTCGTTCATTTTAGTTCCCTGCGACTCCCTCGCGGTACCGTCGTTTATTGATCCCGCGAGCCCTATGCATTGCGATATTATGATCCTACACATTGATTTCCGTTTTTAACCTCCATTATAATTAATATGTAGGAACATCCCTGATTTAGTTTTCTCGATAGAATCGAGTTTTGAGAGAGAGGAAGAAATTGTTGGGAGAGTTTTAGCTGATATTAGAGAGAGCTCATAGTTGAAATCAGAGGAAATTCAGATTTAAAGATGCAATTTTGAATCTAGTTGATTTGTTTAAGCAGTTTCAGAGTAATCGAACATCCATCAAAGTAGAAGATTGCAGTTTCATAATATTTAAATCTGATTTCATCAAAGTTCTATCGAAGTAGAAGATTCAGCTTTAATTCTGATTCAGAATAATTGTTTTGATTATTCTATTGATGCGTATTCGTGAATCTGAAGCTTGAATCATTATTTTGATTAGATTGAATCGTGGATTGCAGAGATCTGAAGCTTTTGAATAATTATTCGTGAATCTGAAGCTTGAATCATTATTTTTATATTACGAAGCTTGATTCATTAATTTCAGAGATCAAACTATTTGAATTCTTCTCATTATTCAAGTTCAATCTCGTTAACAGGTAGGATTTTCTTTTTTTGCTCTAATCTTTTGTTTTGAATAATGTAATGTAAAGATTGTTTGTTCTGTTCATATCCTTTTGTGATTAACCGTGAATTCTTCATGCTTGTACCTTTTGAATAAGTTGTTTTTTCAATTTATGATTATCATTTTGAAACACAATGAAACTGATTATTGATAGTGAATATCAAAACAATTCAGAAACAATGTAGTTGTTGGTGATTATTGTTAGTGAATATTAGGTCATATTGTTAGTTTTTCATATGTATTGTTGGTGGTTTTGGTTTTTCTAATAAAACAATGTAGTTGTTGAACCTGTTACATACAAAACAATGTAGTTTTTTATGTGTATATTTCATCTTTTTCCACTGATTTCCATGAATATACTTCTCACGAGGGGCGCAACCCCGAGTGATTTGCATCATTACCAGAGTTTTTAAGCTACAGGACATGATGAATCACATATTTGAATCTCAGGACATGTTGTAGGTTACATTTTTGTTATCCAACAATGTAGTAGTTCAACCTGATTGCCTTAGTTAGTGAATACAAGCAATGTAGCTTGTCAATCTGTTTATTGCTAGGACTGAGTAGTACCACCAAAAAAGCAATCTCAAGACATGATGTAGTTTACATTTGAATGTCAATGTACTGAAAACACATATTGAACCTCAGGACAACTTGTCCAAGTTGCTTTCAATCCTAAAAATAACTTGTTGTAGTTGCTTCTAGTTTTGGAAACAACTTTGGTTTGTTGCTTCTAAATTTTTCTTTAAACAACTCGTATCTTATCATCCTTTGCAATTTACTGAGTTTTCTTTTTTTTGTTAGGTCAATATGGTTGTCGCGGAGATTAACTTTTGCAAATTAAGCATCTCTCATGTTATCTAGGAATCAACTACCTTCAAGGAGCTGCAAAGTATTGTGTTACGTTCTTGGAGTATTGTTTCTCAAGTCCCTTTTGCGATTCTTTCTGATGTTAATGGTGTACTTCAAACTGTTCAGTTTGATTTAGATTTGAATTTTCTTTTTGTATACTGCCAAACTAAGAGTATAGAAGTTTTGAAGTTCAAGTTTGAGGGAGGGAAAGAAGAAGTTGTTGATGTCATGTTGAAGTATCAAGTGGAGAGTGGGTACAGGTTCTACAGGTTGATGTTCCTGTGAAATCTCTCAACTGCATTAGACTTGTCAACTGATTTCATTTGCCCCAGTTTGTTCTATGTTTTTCTGAACCTTTCTTTTATGTTTTTCTGAAATTCTGATTCTGTTTTTGTGAACTTGGATGTTTTTTTAATTGATAATGGTACACTCTTAGTTATTCTGCAGTTGTTATGAAATAATTTTGGTCTGTAATTTTTTTTTGCTATGTTGGTTATGTCCACAGATTCTGCAAGTTCCTTGCATTTTGGGAACAACTTCTGCAAGTTGCTTCCATTTTTATAGGAGACAACTTGTTCTAGTTTCTTCCATTTCTGCAAGTTTCTTTCATATTATGGAGACAACTTCTGCAAGTTGCTTTCATTTTATGGAGACAACTTGTTCAAGTTGCTTCCATTTTTGCAAGTTGTTTTCATATTATGGAGACAACTTCTGCAAGTTGCTTCCATTTCTGCAAGTTGCTTTCATATTATGAAGACAACTTCTGCAAGTTGCTTTCATATTATGGAGACAACTTGTTCAAGTTGCTTCCATTTCTGCAAGTTGCTTTCATATTATGAAGACAACTTCTTCAAGTTGCTTACATTCTATGGAGACAACTTGTTCAAGTTGCTTTAATTTTTGCAAGTTGCTTTCATATTATGGAGACAACTTCTGCAAGTTGCTTATATTTTATGGAGATAACTTGTTCAAGTTGCTTCTATTTTTGGAACAACTTCTACAAGTTGTCTCTCTGTATTTTTTACCTATGCATACCTGCAACCATAAAGAAATATTGCAACACTGAATATAATCAAGGGAAATAATCAAACAATAGTAAGAAGTCTACTTTAACTAGATAATAGCAACATAATGTTTACAACCAATAATACTAACAATTTCAATCAAATAATACTAACAAATGTAGTTCAATCAGATAAATACTAACAAATTTAGTTCAATCGGATAATACTAACAAGTTTTCCTTATCAATTAGTCCTATTGGGAGTGTATTACCAACGGACCGAAATACGTTCCTTTCTGATGCTGCTTCCATTCATTTATTTCCTTCAATATGCGGAACGCCAGCTTCACCCTCTTCTTGTTGATATGTTTAATGTAAGCATCTGTTTCTCCTCCTTTTAGAAGTTCAAACAACTGGTATTTCACCAACGTTTTCATAAACCAGCAAACAAAAATTAAAGTCTGGGTATCTTTCTTGTTGAAGCACTGGAACAATCTATTCAATTAACATCTGTCACACAGATATCTATGGACAGTTAATTCAAATAATATTTGTATGGTACTAGCATTAGTACCTTTTTTGTCGTCAACTTGATCAACAGATTTTGCTGCTTCGTTGCTATGAGCGTTATCTGAGTTGTTGATTGCTTTGGCTCTCAGTCTTGGTGATCTTCTCGTCATCTTTTCCTAGTTTTGTTTAGATAATACAAATAGTTAGCATCAAACCACGATAGGTATTTGAGATAAACTATCTTAAGTTGCTTTCATATATGAGATAAACTAGCAATTGTTGCTTTCAAATATGAAATAAACTAGCAAAAATTGTTTCCATATCTGGTACCAACTAACTCTAGCACAAGGAGCCTCTATGAATGGAGCCAACTAACTCTAGTTGCTTCTGAATCTGAGAGCAACTGGCACAAGTTGTCTCATATTTTTCACATGAGAATATATAACACGCTCATGCACTCTTAGAGAGAATGGTGTTGCACCCTGGATATCAAAGAAGATACCAAATATTATTCACATGTGTTCTATGAACGAACGCCAAAGCATGATCAGTATGATTATATGAAAGCATACAAAGTAACCTACTTCACTAGATTGAACAAACGCCAAAGCATGATCAATATGATTCTATAAAAGCATTGAAGAAAGCACAATTACAAAAAGATTATACAATAACCAAATGAACATTCATAAGCGTAGCATACTGAACATGTTTAGAACTCAGAGAATTGACAAATAACATGTTTCACTCACACAAAATACAAATATAGAGTCAACTAGCACAATTTTTGTCTCTAAATATGAAGGCAACTAGTACAGGTTGCTTTCAAATATGGGAACAACTAGCTTAAGTTGCCTCCCCAAATACATAGACAACTAGTACAGGTTGTTTCTCCAAAACCTCTAGAAATGCAGTCAACTAACTCTAGTTGCTTCCGAATCTGGTAGAAAGGCACAAATTGTATCGATGTCTGGAGCCAGAGAATTGACAAATAACATGTTCTGTGACACTTATTGTGCAGTTGAAGTCCAAAAAATTACATATTAAAACCAAACACTCATACAAACCATCAAACACTTATACAAGAGGCGGAAATCATATATGAAACAATTATGCTTCAATAATTGAATCAACAACTGCTAATTCAAAAACCCTAACTGATTCAAAATAACTTATGAATCAAAATAACTTCAACAACCTAAAATCAGAAACAAAATAGAAACAAAATAGACTACTAATCGTAATCAGAAACAAACAATCAAAATCGATGATAAAAGTTTGTTTTACCTTTATGAATTCAAACTGGAAGACTTCTACTTCTTTATCAGTAATGGAATCAGTCGTTTGGTGATTTTTCATCACATGCAACATGAAATCGAAGTAAATTAGTATGAATCAGTAATTGAGAAAATATGAATCGATTTTTTCAGTAATTTTTTTCAACAATTTCGTTTCTGAAACCCTAAAAAATTGAATTCATCTGATGATTAAACTAAATCAAACACAAAATCTATGTATTACCTTAGATTTTTTTTCATTGTTGCTGTTGCATCTCTCGAAACCTAATCAAATCGATTTTTTTCTTCTGTTTTCAGTTGAATTTCTTCTTCTAAATCAAAGAACACTTCAGATCTACTAGGTTTCTTTCGGATTTGAGATGATTTTGTAAGTTTTCAGTGGTGTTCAGTTTTTTTTTCGGTTTTTTTTTTTTCGTTTTCTCGTCTGAAACTGTGAGAGAGAGAGAGATGGAATGAAATGGGAAATAGCCGGTGCTTTAATCTTTTGCAACGGTTATTTGTATTTATTTGAAGGCTATTTTGGTAATCTTGCAATTCGGGTTTGGGTTTTTTCATATCTAGGGGTGTTTGTATAAGTTGATTAGGGTGTTTTGGAAGGGGCCCTATACTAGGGGCATTTAAATAATGTTCCCATTATAAATTTGCCAGGTTATATACTTCCACGCAGGGACGGAAACAGGTTATATACGACAATTATGAATTTTACCAGATTATATTTGCATACACGAATGGAACACAAGACGCAAAAGAACTGTCCAACTTTCTGGTACCCATTCTGGATTGGGTAAATTTATTAAATACCCTTAGTTTTGACACCCAATAAATATACCCTTATACATAAATACCCCTATCATTTAAATACCTTATCCCTTGAAAAACAGATTACCTTAATACCCTCACTTACAATATTATTTTTCATTTAAAAATCTTATCCATTAAAAAAATAAATTTTTCTATTATTTCACATCCACAGCAGCACCATTTCACCACCACCAACAGCACCGCCGCCACCACCACTCCACCACCACCACCGCCACTCCGCCACCACCACCACTTACTAAATACAACTACCAATAATATTCCACCACCGTCACACACCACCACCACTGTTGTTGCCGCTGCCGCCGCCTCCATTAATATTAGGTGTCAACAACTGAAGTTGATCCAAAAAATCAAAAGTTCAAAAATATTTGTCAAATTTGGTTGTTGATTCCATTTTCCATTGTTGATACACAAACATTGGTTGTTGACTCCCTAAAACTAAGGTCAATTTCTATTGTTGATACACAAATATTTGTTGTTGATTCCATTTTTCCATTGTTGATACACAAACATTGGTTGTTGACTCCCTAAACTAAGGTCAATTTCTATTGTTGATACACAAATATTTGTTGTTGACTCCTTACACTAAGATTAATTTCTATTGTTGATACACAAAATTGGTTGTTGATTCCATTTTTCCATTGTTGATACACAAACATTGGTTGTTGATTCCCTAAAACTAAGGTCAATTTCTATTGTTGATACACAAATATTTGTTGTTCATTCCATTTTTCCGTTGCTGATACACAAACATTGGTTGTTGACTCCCTAAACTAAGGTCAATTTCTATTGTTGATACACAAATATTCATGTTATGCAAATGGATCTGTTCTTCCATGAAATCTGCAAGTTTATCATCACCAACTCTAGGTTTCCCAAATGTATAAACCCCCTCCAAACTATGGAGCAGTTCTGTTTCTCCATGATAAGCTAGAATCACATGGAAAAGAGCGGCTAATGCTCCTCCTAAACTATGTTCGGTCACAATGAATTTTGCTTTTTTATTCTCTCGAGTAATTTCTCTAAGCTTGTCTCTAATACTATAATAAGCAACTTCAGGACGCGAAGTAGTGTGGAGAATTTCCTTGGGCCATCCATGATCCTTTTGTAATCTTAATGCTTTCATGAAACCGCCGTGGACCTTGACTACATTAAGGATTTCGTACCATGATAAATCAAAATCGGTGATCCATGCATCTAAATTGAACATTTCAGTGCCTCTGAATGATGCCACAGTTAGATCTACATCATTAGATCTTTTGTCACGGAGCATGAAAGCCTGTGTAGTGCCCAATTCTTGGTACTCTGCAGAATAAACATCAGATGATAAATAATCTTTTTCATATGAATTAATCTCATAGCTCAATCGGTATAAAATAGGTTCAATGACAACTAACCATTCCAGTAATCGTAGAACCCCAAGAATTCCATCTGCAAGGATTAGATCTTAATTTAGAGATGTAATCAAACATTGGTTCATCACTAGGTTTACGGTTTGTAGTTGAATCACGTGAAATCGATCTAAAATCGATTGTTTTGGAGGAGGTGGTGCTGATGGTGTATGGGTAGTAGTAGTGTAGGAGGTGGTGCTGGAACTGGTTGGTTTAATGGATTTTTCATGGTGATGGTGATGGTGATGGAGATGATGGTGGTAGAGATGTAAATGGTGGCGACGGAGACGGTGGTGGCGACGAACAACAACATATATCGCCACTGCAGTTTACGAAGATGGTGTTCCTGAATCTGTTTGTGGCGACGGAGGAGAAGGTGGTGGTGGTGGTGGTAGCGACGATGAAGACGATGATGGTGCTGATAAGAACGAAAAGAGAGAGAGAGAATTGAAATAAAAGAGGAGATGATATCGATGGATGTAAGGGTATATTTGTAATATTATCTAATCTTTAATGGACCCCTGATGGGCTTTGGATGGACAGGGGTATTTTTATTGTAGGATAAGGGTAGTTGTGTAGCCCGTCAGAATTGAGGGCAATTATATAATTCCCACTTCTGGATTTTGTTCCTGAGAAGCGACCAACAGCAGCTCAGTGTCTTGAACATTCTTGGTTCACTTCACGCCCTAGTCTTCGTGAATCTTCAGCGCCAGCAGTTCAAACTTTAGCCACAGATGGTGATAATTCAGATATGAAAAGTAGGGATAGAGATGAAAGAGAAGCAATGGAAGTAGGTCTGGGGAAGATTTTTTTTTTTTTTGATTAGAAGGTCTGGGGAAGATTGCTATTGATGGAGCAGCACAACCCATTAAAGATCGTCAACCAAGTTATTCGAGGCCCTATACAGCGAAGACGCGAAGTACTAATTCTTGAAGGTAGTTCTTGGCACGACGTTTTCTTTGTCCGCTGTTTATATCCAACGTGGTGTAGACTGTAGATGAGTAATGAGGAACTATTTCTTCCCCGTCAGTGAGATCCAACATTGTGGTGTAGATAAGTGTTATTTACTGAGTGATGAATCATTGAGAGATATAGTATGGTCCAGTATGGAAAGATCAAACCAGGCTAAGTCAATACAAACTACGAGAGAAATTATTTTTGCTCTGTTTTGACTTTTGAGTACATTGTTCAATGTAACCTCGATCAATTTGTACATTGGGGGTCCTGATAATTCAGCATTTGTTTTGCTTCTGGAAATTGATCGTATTTTCAGAATTCCTTGTTTTTGTTTTGCTTTTGCTTTGTTTTTTTATGGTTTTCAGAATTCAAAAACTTCACTATAATTTCTGAAACATTAATAGAACAAGTGTCATACAGCTTATATGTCTGACACTCGAATAAACAGTTAAAATTTAAACATGATGTATCAGCCACCAAAACTTTTGTGTTATAGGACACTGAAAATAAAGCTTATATGTCTACAGCCCAGAATTAACTCCAGACTAAACTGTTCATTTCACGTCTCCAACAAGTTCAGGTATTGTTCCTGGATCATCTTCGAGCTCAGGTTCTGGTCATGCAACGTCTTCAATTCGTCCATGCAGCTTTTTACTCGCTTAGTGTAATTGTCCTACACCAACATCAACTCGTTCTGTGCCAACGTCAGCTCGTGCATGCAACTTTGTACTCGGTCTTGGTCCTCCATCGATACCAACTCATCCATGCAAAATTTTACTCGTTGACACGCGCTAGCACAGTTCAGGTAACGTTGGTCCTGCACCTTCTTCAACTCGTCCATGCAACGTTGTACGCGCTTACTCCCATCAGCATAGCTGAACAACACATGAGGCACTTTCTTCACGTGAAGGTGATAATTTGGGACGCTATACAACCTCTTCTGGAGATCCTTAATGAGACAGTCCTCAGGATTGATCTCCATTGTAATCCCACCTATGCCCGACTCCTTCAGAAAACAACAACTAGAGGAAGATCCAAACAGATCGAGACACAACAACATCCTCAACTCTATCACCTAGCACTTTCTTCATCACCATGCACAGATACCGGAACTTTTCCTCTGCACTCACCGGAACTTCCTTTGCTGGCTCTGCAAGTTTCACTCTCTTACAATCTCCCCCACTTACAACAACAGGCTCTGCAAGTTTAACTCCCTCACGATGCTTGTTATTGTAAATAAACGCACGACATCTACCAACTGTTGCTTCCAAGGTACGGACATAACTCCGCACCTTCGACCCCACTTCGGCCGAAGCTACACACAGCTTGCTTGCTGCACGCACCTTTTTCATGTCGCTCACCAGCCACTACACCAAATCTAGGTTTTACTTACAATATGTTTCCTAACTAATTTTATTTTGGTAACTCAAATGATCCATTATAACTCTAGTAACCCATATAAAGAGTTGGCGAATTATGTAATAGTTACCATATTTTAGAATTAATTCATAAAAACTAAATAACTATTCAAAGTGTAAAATCATTAGTTATTCATATCTAACACACTTTATACTAAAATCTCTATTGGAACTATTTTTACCCAAAATTGGATGTATACCAAAATGAACCCCATGGTTATAACTGTTTATCATTTTCATTAGTAACAGACTAAGGCATAGCTAACACAATGATTTATCTTTAAATTTAGAAAATGTAAAATGAAATTGCAGATTTAATAAAAACTAATTTGTTTGGAACCAATTTAAATTCTAGAACCTTAAAACTTAAATCCTAGAACCAAAATGATATGGGAACCGAATCCTAACTTGGCTATTTTCTCCGAAAAGACCTAGCCGACAGAGAGGAAAATTCATTACCTCTCATTCTTTCTCATTTCTCAATCTGAATCTCTGAAGAAAATTCATTACCTAATAAAAATCTGAGAGCCTGAGAGCAAAATCATTGTCGAACTCAAAGAACCCAGATCCATTATCATTATGTACAGATCCAATCGATTAAATACCCACCATCTGTCATCCTGATTGATTTCTGCCTGTTTCTTCAACTCATTGATTTTGTGTTATCTACAATAATCACAGGCGTCGTGAAGGATTTTGATTATGAGGATTTGAGTACTATCGATTCTTGGTGAGACATCTTTGTTTCTAATCTTTGGTTTTCAAATTAGGATTTTTGATTTTTGGTATCTAAAAATTAATGATTAAAGTGATGTTTGGAATAGATTTAGCATTGTTCTTGTGGAATTTGAGGATGGGTATTGAGGATTTTGAGGATTGGTGTCTGGGGTTTTGATTTAGACATGAATTGTCAAATACAAACAAATTAATTTTAGGTTAAATGAGAATTGAACCTTTACTGATAAGTTTTGAAATTTTACTTATGTAACTTTCAATCCCATGATAAAGATGTGTTTTTGTTCTTTTTTCTTGCTTGAAAATGAACTAAAACTGTGTAGAAATTTAGGGATAGTATAACTGGTTAACGAGATGGAATCCCTGTAATGGAATGGTAGTTTGGAAATCATGTATGAACTTCTTTATTGTCAATTTTAAGCACTGATGAACAATGTTTGTATTTCATTTCATTGTTATTTTTAGTTTTACAAATAAGAATTGTTATAATAATTTGCACTCTGGAAATTTGAATTTGAAACTATGGATTTTCAGGCGATCGGAACTTGGCATTCCTAGGTGAGCGGAACTGGCTAACGTGGTGAATTTAACTTTCAGAATGCCGGGAGAAGTGGACAAGTCTTGGATGTTTGAGAATGATAGGCTTGGTAAAGTATACAGAGATGGGGTAAAAAAATTCATTCAATATGCATCTACATATGGTCTTTGGAAAACCGTTTGTCCTTGCCCATGTTCTAAATGTCTAAATGGGGATCGTCTCAATATTAAGAAAGTGGAAAATCATTTGTATCGGTATGGTATCGACAAGACGTATATCACATGGGTCCTTCATGGTGAGAAGTAGCTGCCGGTTAATAGTGCAATGAGTAATCCAGTAGAGAGTGTGTCTAATGAGCAAGTTAGAGAAGATGTATTTCCAGATTTGACTCCTTTTATTGATCTTTGCATTTGAAGTTCATGGAAGGAATGATGATGCGAACGGGACACGGGATGATAATGAGGAACCATTTGAGTTTGAACCAGATGCGCAAAAACGACACGAAAAGTACAAAAATTGGCTGAACAGAAATTGTATCCTACTTGTGAAGGCAAGGTCAGTACTCTCTCGGCGATCATGGAGCTGCAGAATATAAAGAAATAGTTTGGAATATCAGGTAATTGTGTGACCAAATTGTTGGAAATGATAAAGGGGTGGCTACCAGAAAAAAAACACGTTTCCCAGTAGATATACGGAGATGAAGTCAATTATGTTAGGTATGGGTATGAAATGTAGGGCTATTCATGCGTGCCCAAATCATTGTATTTTGTACTATAAGGAGCATGAAGATGCAACAAGCTGTCCAAAATGTAAAGAACCAAGATTTAAGGTCAAACAAGGGAAATTTGGGCCAAAGAAGACAAAGGAACCTTCGCTGGTCTTTGAGACACTTTCCCGTTGGGGAAAGACTTAAGGGATATTATAGTACACCTTCGATATCTGAAGAAATGACATGGCATGATCGAGCTGAAGTTTCTAGTGAGTACATGCATCATCCGGTAGATTCACATCAGTGGGCTTTAGTGAAAAAGAAATTTCCAGAGTTCGCAAAGGAGGGAAGAAATGTGTGGTTTGGAATTGCAACCGATGGGTTCAATCCGTATGGTACGCAGAATTTAAGATGGAGTTGTTGGCCTGTGATCTTGGTGATGTATAATCTTCCACCTTCATTGTGCATGAAATCTGAGTTTCAAATAATGTCGTTGTTGATCCCAGGGAGCAAGTCGCCTGGACAAGACATAGATGTGTTTCTACCACCACTAGTAGATGAACTGAAAGACTTTTGGGAGAATGAAATGAAAGTTTATGATGCCCATAGACAGGAATACTTTCTACTTAGAGCTTGCCTAATGTGGGGGATTCATGACTTGCCAAAGACAAGGTGTTTTGTTAGGATGTACTACTCATGGTTATTTTGCTTGTGTTTGTTGTGCCGACAAGACAAGAAGTGTTCATTTGCCTTATGGTAATAAGGAGGTCTATCCTAATTATAGGATATTCCTTAAGACTGGCCATCCATTTAGAAAAAGGGTGGGCACTTGGGTCCGAGTACGAGATGAGTTTAACTTTGCTTGAAGCAACCGGCGGAGAAGAGTCACTAGAAAAATTAGCTCTTGTGGATTACACACTGGTAAGTTAGTAAAGAGAAAATCAAAAAAAAGAAAGAGATACGATCCCGATAATGACAACGTTCTTGAAGAAGATAATCAAATCCTTTGGTGCATTCTACAAGAAGTGTATTTGGTGGGATCTTGAAGTCTACCGTATGGTCTATTTACGGCATTGTGTTGATGTAATGCACACCGAAAAAAATGTTATGGAACACATAATGGAGACAATCTTCGATCATAATAATAAGTCTATGAGTTCATGGAGTGCACGGGAAGAGTTAAAGAAGCTAGGTCTTCATTGTTGACAGTGGACTACAAAAAATCGTATTACTGGAGCTGATGTAAAACCAACACCGGTGTTTGTTCTGAGCAAAGAAAAAAGTCTCGATTTCGCAAGATTCTAAAAGACCTAAAACTTCCCTCTTTTGGTTTCTCGTCGAAGATTAGCAATAATGTTAATATGAAAACGCTGAGTATCAGTAGCTTGAAATCACACGATTATCACGTCATTATGATGTATTTGCTGCCAGTTCTACTTCAACATGCTTTTCCACATTACAAAGAGTTGCGAACAGCACTTCACCAAATCAGCTTGTATTTCAGAATTTTGTGTTCTAAAGTCTTGTGTAAAAGTGATCTCGAAAAGGCTCGATTCATGGTTGCGGAAGCAATGTGTATGCTTGAGAAGTACTTTCCAGCTTCCTTTTTTGATATCAGCGTCCACAATATGGTTCATTTGGCAGATGAGGCTTTAATTTGTGGACCCGTCAGGTTTCGGTGGATGTATCCTTTTGAAAGGTGAATTGTTCATGTAGTTATGTGGTGTTGGTTATGTTAGGTATATACCTAATCTTTTATTTTTTGATATATACATGTGCAACTGAAAAGGGCAATGAAGGACTGCAAAAACATACCAAATAACAAAAGATTCATTGAAGGGTCTATTTCAGTATCCCGTCTTTTACAGGAGTCTGTTATGGGTGCGATGGAGTGCTTGCCAAATGAAAACGTTGGAAATCACAAAGCTACATGGGAAGCATTTTTAAGACTAGATTCAGAGTTCAGTGATGTGGGTTTTATGCTTAAAGATAATAAAGTGACCCTAACCAACGTACAATTTGTACAAATACGTAGGTGGGTACTCTTTCGATTAAATCCCACGGGTCTTGACGCCTATTATAGGTATGTTTTTGCTGCATAGTATATTTTTCTTGAAATTCACTAATGAGAGGTAAAAAAAAATGTTGCTTGAATATTGATATGGTTTATGTTATTTTGTAGGGAGTTCTATGACACCCTCTTACCCATCTTAGATTCTACTGGTAAGGAGGTCACAGTTGATGAGGTAGAAACACAAACAAAGTTCATTCCATGGTTGGTTGAAAAGGTATGGCTTTTGTGTATCTTGTTTAGATTATACTGATAAGGAAACCTTATATGGAAAATTGAAATGCTAAGTGTGAAATTAGTTTCTCTCCAATGGAAACCTTAGTTTTAATTTAATGTTTGGTTGACTGTTGTTATTTCATTTTGTATAGCTAGTGAAAGAGAAAAAAACAGATTCGGTTTTGTGGAGATTGGCACAAGGTCCTGTTGGAGCGACAGAGTATATAAAATATCGCGTAAATGGTTTTGTGTTTTCTCCTAGATCTTATGAAGAAGACCATGATAACCAAGATAGTGGTGTCTGCGTAGAGGCATACACCACGTTTAGGAGGAACAAAGGTGATACATCTCCTGAAACTCACTTATCAAAGTGGTATGGAGTGATCAACCAAATCCTAGAATTTGATTATACCACTTTTTATGAGACTATGTTCTACTGTGACTGGGTGAAGGTAGGCAGTGGAATCAAATTTTGTCCAGATTCCAATATGGTTTTGGTAAAGTTGAACAGTATGAGAAGTTCCAGTAAAATATATGACGAACCAGCAATTCTAGTTGAAGAGGAAAGCCAGGTTTTTTACTCCAAAGATTTGAAAAGCTCTGATCAGTGGGTTGTTATTCCTTCACCAAAGGGGTTAACGATAAAGGTAGACAATCTTGAGAAGCCTAGTCCCGGCAGCTTTCAGAATGTTCTTGTTGATGAACCCCATTTGGAGTGTTTGCTTAATGTTTATGGTGCCAAGAGGCCAAGAGTGGTGCCAAGAAGGCGAGCATAGCCAATGTAATTCGGATGAAGAGACTAAAATCATTTGCATCGAACAGGTAACCTTTGGATTGAACCAACTGTAACCAAATAGAGTTTAGTAAATGCATTTTGATGACATTTTTATACCCCTATCTTTTTTTTTATTTTGGCAATCTTGGTTAGTGATCTGTAACTGGTTTGGTTTTGAAACTGGCAAGGCATATAGAGATTAGTGATTGGCTTGTTAAGAAAATATTAAGAGAATGCAGTTAAACTTTGAATAAGCATCAGTTTAATGTTAAGAGAATGCAGTTTATCTTAACCAAACTCTAATGAAGCTTCCTTTTATGTCTACTTGCAGGAACTGGTGAGTCCATTAGGAGCAATCTTGCGAGTTCTTTAGCAATGAAATCAAATAGCTCAGTTGAAGTGGCAGTCATCAATTCAGCTTGCTGCCACCTTCAGAAGCAAGACCAGCATGCATCTCAGCAGTCATAGCATCAAAGAACTAGTTTGACTTTACTCCATCTTTCTGAGATTTTCATCCTTTTTGTTTCAATTGATGTATGTGCAACACATGCTTCTGCTGTACGAATACGTTTTTGAGTATCACATACACGCTTCATCAGCTTACTCAAGGTAGTGTTAGGTTGAAGAGTTCCTTGGAAAATTGGCTTGAAGCGGGCATTAGCAAAGAGGAGACTCGACTGCCAAAGCTTGTAATCTTTTTCTTTGAAGAATTTAAGAGAAGTTTCTCTGACTTTATTATTAGCAGGACAATCTAGTAGCTCTATTCCTCCTGGCATACTTTGATTAGTGACTCAAAATCTTTTTGCTTTAGTTATTGAATAAATGCACGTAATCTTATAACGTTCTGAAGACACAAGTTTGTGTTGTTATCCAACTAAATATCCCGAGTTTAAAACAAGATCGAATTCGTGTATCAGAAATTGATTAGTGTCTCGAAATCCTCCGATTCCGTGCACTTGTTTCCATTTCCTCAATCTCGTTTCAAAAATGGATTCCAAGCATCCATTTAGGTTGACCTTATTATCTGAAATTTACTATTTGGTTTAGACAAGTGAATCTCAATCAGATAACGTCCTTAAGACACAAGCTTGTATTTTTATCTGACGAAATAACTGAAGTTATAACAAAGTCGGATTCGTATCTTAGAAACTGATTAGTGACTCAAAATTATGTGAACTTACTTTCATTTCTTCAATATCGTTTTAGAAATGGATTCCCGAACGTCCATTTAGATTGACCTTGTTATTTAAAACCTGCTGTTGGTTTAGATAAGTGTATCTCAATTTGATAACGTTCTGAAGACACAAGTTTATGTTGTTATCCAATGAAATATCCGAAGTTTAAAACAAGATCGAGTTCTCGAATCAGAAATTGATTAGTGACTCGAAATCCTCCGATTCCATGCACTTGTTTTCATTTCCTCAATCTCGTTCCAAAAATGGATTCCCAAACATCCATTTAGGTTGACCTTATTATCTGAAACTTACTATTTGGTTTAGACAAGTGAATCTCAATCAGATAACGTCCTTAAGACACAATCTTGTATTTTTATCTGACGAAATAACTGAACTTATAACAAAGTCGGATTCGCATCTTAGAAACTGATTAGTGACTCAAAATTATGTGAACTTACTTTCATTTCTTCAATATCGTTTTAGAAATGGATTCCCGAACGTCCATTTAGATTGACCTTGTTATTTAAAACCTGTTGTTGGTTTAGATAAGTGTATCTCAATTTGATAACGTTCTGAAGACACAAGTTTATGTTGTTATCCAATGAAATATCCGAAGTTTAAAACAAGATCGAATTCTCGAATCAGAAATTGATTAGTGACTCGAAATCCTCCGATTCCGTGCACTTGTTTTCATTTCCTCAATCTCGTTCCAAAAATGGATTCCCAAACATCCATTTAGGTTGACCTTATTATCTGAAACTTACTATTTGCTTTAGACAAGTGAATCTCAATCAGATAACGTCCTTAAGACACAAGCTTGTATTTTTATCTGACGAAATAACTGAACTTATAACAAAGTCGGATTCGCATCTTATAAACTGATTAGTGACTCAAAATTATGTGAACTTACTTTCATTTCTTCAATATCGTTTTAGAAATGGATTCCCGAACGTCCATTTAGATTGGCCTTGTTATTTAAAACCTGTTGTTGGTTTAGATAAGTGTATCTCAATTTGATAACGTTCTGAAGACACAAGTTTATGTTGTTATCCAATGAAATATCCGAAGTTTAAAACAAGATCGAATTCTCGAATCAGAAATTGATTAGTGACTCGAAATCCTACGATTCCGTGCACTTGTTTTCATTTCCTCAATCTCGTTCCAAAAATGGATTCCCAAACATCCATTTAGATTGACCTTATTATCTGAAACCTACTATTTGGTCTAGACAAGTGAATCTCAGTTAGATAATGTCCTCAAGACACAAGCGTGTATTTTTACCTGACGAAATATCCGAAGTTATAACAAAGTCGGATTCGTGTCTTAGAAACTGGTTAGTGACTCGAAATCTTCCGATTTAGTAATACAAAAACTTGATCTCAAAAATTGTGTCTAATCTTGAACCGTTGATTGTGCAATCCGTATGAAAGAAACACATAAACCGTTGATTTTGCAATCAGTATGAAAGAAACACATATTTCCATTGAATCCGCATGACCACATAAGGACTATTGACCATTGATTAGTGTAAGGAAAATCAACGGTTATTAAATTGTTAACGTGGCTCTAGTTACGACCAGACTTCTTTCTTTTCATTCCCAAACTTATCAACTTCGTGAGAAACAACGAAATCCCAAAATTTCCCCAACTTTTTTCTTCTCCCGCTCCAAAGATTCACCAAATTTCGTTTCCCACCTAAATCTTCCGCCAAATCACTCTAAATTTTAGAATGGTTTCAAATCTCTTTTCTCTTTTCTATATAATCTGGTCTCCAGACTTGATTTTATTTTTTTCTAGAAAGTTAGGGTTTATTTTTGTGAAGTCTGTCTATCTTTCACACAAGTTCTCACAGTCGCTACCTCTCTTAAAGTGATTTCGTGATTTTTTTTTTTTTTTTGTTCAGTTTCATATCATCAAATTCTGATATGAAGATTTTGATGTTAGGTTTTGGGTTTCTGTTTCAATTTAGTTTTATTAATTTTGTGAGAAGTAGATTTTCATATTATCAATTTCAGTTTCAGTTTAATATTAATTTCATATTATCAATTTCTAATATAAGTTTCAATGTTCCATATTATCAATTTCTGGTACTAAGATTTTAAGGTTTCTGTTCGATTGAAAAATGGTTTTGGGGTTTTGATATTAAGATTTTAGGGTTTCAGTTAATATGAATGGTTTTGGGTTTGTTATTTTTTTATTAGATTGTTCTCTACTTCTATTTCAGTTTTTTGGGGGTGAGTTTTGGAGGTTCATGTTGAAGAATCTTTGGATTTACCTCTGAATCTCCTTCTATTTCAGTTAATTTGAATGGTTTTGGGTTTTTTTTTTTAGATTGTTCTCTATTTCTATTTCAGTTTTTGTGGGTGAGTTTTGGAAGTTCATGTTGAAGAATCTTTGGATTTTCTGGTACTGATAAGGTCTAAGGTTTATGGTTCTTATAGTTTTTCTTTGTTTTGAATGCAGATGGAAACTACTGAATCCTCTAACAGTGCACATACAACTGTTTCTTCACCACAAACAAGTGGTACTGCCTACAACTCTTCAACCGCTGAAGCTAATGTTGTTGTTAATCCAAAGACGATGGTAACGGTGAACGTGTTTGGGGTACCTGTAGGTGACAATGTAGACAAGTTAGCTACTCGAGCTGGAAAACTTGTCCGCGTCTACTGTCCTGTCAAATATGTGGATTGGAGGCAGTTTCCAGAGAACTACAAGGAAGATGTGTGGTATAAGTTGTTGGTATGTAATCCATACTTTTTCTCTCTCTTTTATTCTGGTTATTTTGAGTTACATTTATGAATGAATGCCTGATGAATCCTGTTGATTTGCTGACTTGAAACTTGTTTATTTCAGCAAGAATTTGAGTTCAATGTGCCAAATCATTTGGCCAAGTCTGTTGTTATGGGGTCTCTTCCACGAAGTTCGGGACATTTAAACATGAATTAAGAACCGGTCTCCCTAGGAAAGGTCACCATGCAAGAGAAGTTATATGCATGCCCTGATGATTATGACTTTGATTGTTGGAAAATTTTTGTCGAGAATGAGAGCAAACCTGGTGTTAGGGAAAAGCACGCAAAATATGCAGAAAATCAAAAGAAAAGGACCATACATTACACATGTGGTCGAGAATCGTATGCAAATAAAATGCACAATATCGTAAGTACATCATATTGCATTCTCACACTAGTTTGATGTTAATTGTTCGTACTTATCCATGTGGTCAAGTGTTGTATGCAAATAGAATCCACAAGCTCATAAGTACATCATATTGCATTCTGACACTAGTTTAATGTTAATTGTTTATAACTATTCACTTAATATTATGTACAGGCTGTAAAGGAAGGTGTGGTAGCTGAGGCTGCACGAGGACTTGCTTGGATGAATGGTCATGTTGGGAAAGATGGAAAAGTAAATCCTTCGGCTGTTGAAAAATATGTGAGTATATTTGATCAGATTCACTAAAGCTTGTAGTTTACCTATTTACTTATGAAATTAACACATGCTGTTCAATGTATGTTAAAAGGAGCAAGTAAAGGCCGCTAGAGCAAGGAGGCAGGACCTAATCAATGCAGGATTGACATCCGTTTCAGACTTTGAGAATGATGAGATTGCTGAAGTCGTTGGACCTGAAAAATGCAGAACTGGTTTGTTGGGTTATTCTCCACTTGTCTCGAAGAAGCAAGCCTTGTATGCAAGTCTTGCAACCGCGGTTATGGCTACAAACACAAACCCCAATGCACCAAGGACTGATCATATGGATGAGGCTCTACTGCCAAAGCATGCTGAACTAATCACCAATGTAAGCTTTGATTTACAAGTTCTGTTTTTGTTTATTATTATATCTTAATGCTCCTAAAATATCAATAAACTAGGATAGTTCATTAGTTAGTTGCGATTATATTTCAAAGGATAGATGCATGATAACTTACGGATGGTACATTACATATGAAACACTAGCATTGCTAATTGTATGTTTTCATGGATGCTTTGAAGATACATATAGTGTTGTACCTTTCTTTTTCCTTGGGACATCCTTTTGATATATATGCTTGAATGTCTATACTAGCTTGTAGTTATACTAGTGGTACATATCAAACACTAGCATTTCAAATTGTATGTCTCGTGGATGCTTTGAAGCACCTTTTTCTTTTTTCCTTGGGACATCATCTTGATATAAATGCTTAAATGTTTATAGCTTGTAGTATTATTCCCAAGTGGTAAATGTAATTTGTGTTCTTAACTGTTTTGTCCGTTATAGGTTGTGCTGCAAGTTATGGCAAGACAGCAACAAAACCAACATTCTGCCAACACAAACTCAGGTACTGCCGGTGTCGAAGATCCATACGGAAATCAAGCTGTGCTCCTTTACAACAGAAAAAGGGAAGTTGTTGCTACAGGTCATGTTGTGTATGGCATAGATGGAGAACATTGTGAGGGACTTTTAGTGTAGCCAGAAGAGAGAAAGGTATGTCTTGAAACCATCGAGGATGGTCACTTGTCTTTGCACTGACAGTCCTCAAGGTGATTTGTTATTTGAGGGAGTATGTTGCAAATGAATCAGTAATTTGGCCCTTGTCTCTTATGGAGTTTTTGGAGTCGGCCCATGAATGAAAACTTCTTCAGTAACTACTTTTTGTGCAGTGGAAACATACCTCGTATGGAGTTTTTGGAGTCAGCCCATGAATGAAAACTTTTTCAAGAACTACTTTTGTGCATTGGAAACATATCCTGCTTTTTTATTTTGAGGAGCACACTTTCTGTGAACTAAAAACTTCTTGAGTACCTATCTCATTTTCAGTCTGTATTTTGTGATGTTTTGCTTAACTCCTTTCATGTGGAGTCTGCTCCTTTATGTAATGATCATGGTCCATAATATATATTTCCTGTATTTGGTTCTTTTAGTTTTTTGAATTCAATTTTTGGTGGATGGTTGTAGCTTAAAAAGTAATTTTATAGTTACTGAATATCGCCAGGCCCGGCGACCAGAGCTGTCAGGCCCGGCGACCGGAGCTGTCAGGTCCGGCCACCAGAAGCTGTCAGACCGCGAAAGTGCCATTTGTTAGGTATCAAAACTAACAAATTTTCTAACGGCAATAGTGTTACAAAGTTCTAGAACCAAAAGACACATGTCATTTATTTATTGGTTGTTTTAATAGTAATAGAATGAGTTAGCAATGATCGTAACATAATTTTTGCATTGCAAAGTAAAAATGAAGTGTAAAATGTCAATAGTTAGGATAAATATTGTAATGGACTTAAAGTGTTAGCTTGTTTAATTTCCCTAATGGATTAAAAGGGTTAGGCAAAGTTATCACAATTATATCACACCATATTGATAACCATTTATTTTAGTAAGGGAAATTAGCTCATATTTTATGGTAACACTTTTTTTCTATAAGCAAATCCTTGATTTGGTGTAGTGAGCGGGCCAAGCATTCGCTCGAGATTTCTTTCAGCATCAGCAGTTGTGTCAGGGAGACATCTTTCAGCTTCATCAGCACTACTGTCCTGTGGATCTGAGTCGAATCCACCGTCGAGATGTTTGTAATATGCAGTTGCACGAATACGATCTTGATCGACTTCGGATAAGCGGTTATATGCTTCCATACTTTGGATGTCGGGAAACAGCTGAACAATTTTTTTAAGACTCTTTTCAACTTCCTGATCAAGTGAATTAAGATAACGGGAGTGACGAAAATGATATGCTTTCAGTTCAGAAGCTAGTTCCTGCATCTTCCCAAGTTCTATCTTGAGATCCGCAGTATCAGAGTCGGATGACACCCCACAACACTTTCTCTGAGCGGTAGACAAATCTTCCATTGTTTGCCATGCAGTATAATGTTTTACCATGTTCATGATTTCCTGAGGCACATCTGTCTTATTTTCTTCATGATTAGCCTCTTCCTCTTCTTCTTCTTCTTCTTCTTCAAGATCAGAATCATCAAATTCTTCTCCGTTAGGTATGTTCGATGAAAGCACCATAATTCTTCTTTGTAATAATTAACACTCCCCCGTCCCAATTTAGCTGAAAAGGTTGGGCATATATATTTGCTCGTAGATTAGGATAAAGAAAGTATTAGTTATTTTTTTCCTTCCAAATCTACCCTTCCAAAATATTTAGGGATCCGATTTTTAGTTTTGAGCGGGACAATCGGAAAGTTCAGACCCACAAAAGGCAGAGGCTCTAGGAGTAATGCAGGCGACTATTTGGGTAAAAGAGAAGCAAATTCAGAACTTCAGCATAGAAGCAGACTATAAAAGTCTTTTTTTTAACTATATTAATGGACACAATTCAGATATTACTTGGCGTGCTAAATCCTATACGAATGAGGCAAATAGGATAGCTAAAAACTGTCCAAATATTTTGGGTTTTCACTTTGTTACGAGTCTAGGAAATCAGGTTGCCGATATTTTGGCCAAGTATGTTAGGCCTTTAAACTCTTTTCTAGAATGACAATCTTCTCCTCATGTATTTTAAAGCAACTTTCAGTCGATAACTCTTATCTGGGGAATGCTCCTACTCTTAGATTAGATGGTTATACTTCTTTTGCAACTGTTGATGGTGGTTTTTAAACAAAGGGCAAAATCGTAAAACCCCAAATAACCTAATGTCACCAGTGACACATTTATTAGAACATTTAATACATGTAGTCAGTAATTAATGGTTACAACGAGCAAAACCCTAATTCGCCTCCGTGCCAATGGCAAATCATGCCAGCCAAACCTAGCCCAAGCTAGCCGCGCCATGCCAAACGCACTCTGCCTTGGCCCTAGCTAAGCTAGTCACACCAAACGCGCCAAAGCATGCCAACCATACTAGCCGCACCTCCGTGCCAATGGCAAATCATGCCAGCCACACCTAGCCCAAGCTAGCCGCGCCATGCCGAACGCACTCTGCCTTGGCCCTGGCTATGCTAGTCACACCAAACGCGCCAAAGCATGCCAACCATGCTAGCCGCACCTCCGTGCCAATGGCAAATCATGCCAGCCACACCTAGCTCAATCTAGCCGCGCCATGCCGAACGCACTCTGCCTTGGCCCTAGCTATGCTAGTCACACCAAACGCGCCAAAGCATGCCAACCATGCTATCCGCACCTCCGTGCCAATGGAAAACCATGCCAACCACACCTAGCCCAAGCTAGCCGCGCCATGCCGAACACACTCTTCCTTGGCCCTAGCTATGCTAGTCACACCAAACGCGCCAAAGCATGCCAACCATGCTAGCCGCACCTCCGTGCCAATGGAAAATCATGCCAGCCACATCTAGCCCAAGCTAGCCGCGCCATGCCGAACGCACTGTGCCTTGGCCCTAGCTATGCTAGTCACACCAAACGCGCCAAAGCATGCCAAACATGCTAGCCGCACCTCCGTGCCAATGGCAAATCATGCCAGCCACACCTAGCCCAAGCTAGCCGCGCCATACCGAACGCACTCTGCGTTGGCCCTAGCTATGCTAGTCACACCAAACGCGCCAAAGCATGCCAACCATGCTAGGCGCACCTCCGTGCCAATGGCAAATCATGCCAGCCACACCTAGACCAAGCTAGCCGCGCCATGCCAAATGCACTCTGCCTTGGCCCTAGCTATGCTAGTCACACCAAACGCGCCAAAGCATGCCAACCATGCTAGCAGGCGCACCTCCGTGCCAATGGCAAATCATGCCAGCCACACCTAGACCAAGCTAGCCGCGCCATGCCAAACGCACTCTGCCTTGGCCCTAGCTACGCTGGTCACACCACGCCAAGCCAAACACCCTTACCTTGGCCCTAGCCGCGCCATGCCAAAGTAGCGCCCGCGACTAGGCTTGCAAACCGTGGAACTTAGGCCAAATTGGCCGAGCATGCCATTGGCACATGCCAACACGAACCGCTGGTAGCTTTTCTTACCAAGCCGTGGCCCTAATGCCGAGCATGCCATTGGCACATGCGAACACACATCGCTGGTAGCTTTTCTTACCAAGCAGTGGCCCTAATGGCCGAGCATTCCATTGGCACATGCCAACACGCATCGCTGGTAGCTTTTCTTATAAAGCCGTGACCCTAATGGCCACGCATGCCATTGGCACATACCAACACGCATCGTTGGTAGCTTTTCTTACCAGGCCGTGACCCTAATGTCCACGCATGCCATTGGCACGTGCCAACACGCATCGCTGGTAGCTTTTCTTACCAGGCCGTGGCCCTAATGGCCGAGCGTGCCATCGGCACATGCCAACACGCTCGCTGGTAGCTTTCATTACCTAGACGTGGCCCTAATGGCCATGCGTGCCATTGGCACATGCCAAAACCCACGGTGGTAGCCTAACTTGCAAACCGTGCAACCTACCACCAAGGCATTCCGCACATGCGATTGGCACATGCCACGCACGCCACTAGCAGCTCTGGCATTGCCACTTACACTCAACGTGCAACCTACCACAAAGGCATTCCGCACTTGCCATTGGCACATGCCACACACGCCACTAGCAGCTCTGGCATTGCCACTTGCACCCAAGGTGCAACCCGCAACAAAGGCATTCCGCACATGCCATTGGCACATGCCACACGCGCCACTAGCAGCGCCACTTGCACTCAAGGTGCAACCAACATTCGAGACATCAACACAAACTGGGGGATGCTTTCCAAGGTTTTGGTTTGGCGGTCACAGCATGCAGCGTACACTACGCTCACATTAAGAAAGCGTGAATAGGAATAAAGCCGTCAAATAAATGAGGAAATAATGGGGAAAACGTTTTCACCCATAAACACCATGCGGTTACCACCTCCTCCCATTATTTCACCCTTTACTCGCTTCCTTCATGAGGCCAGGGTACGTTTCAATCTCGACTTGTATAAATAGGTCTTACCTATTTCCACCAGACAACAAGTCTCGGTCAGGAGAAAATCACAACACTCTTTAAAAGGCAACTTTGCAAGCTCTCCAAAAAGCTTTCATCTCTTGCAAGCTTCCGAAGCTTTCACTTTCGATACAAGTCGAGACACTACTCTCCTAGAATTATTCTGGTCTCACCACCTTTCTTTGCTAACTCCCCAAATCAACCCTTCTCCTCCACTTTGTGACCGAAGGAAGTCTGGAACGGCCATTTCTTGGTTTAGGCCGGACTTGTACAGCTTGATCTCTCGAATCTAGAAAGTACTCACGTGCAGCACATTTGTTTAGGGTTTAAACCAGTTTCTCACTCACCTACCGAATTTACCAAAATCGGCGGAAACGATTTTTACCGATAAACAATTGGCGACCACAGCGGGAGGATTGATCTATCTGTTACAATACCAACTCCGATTCCTGATTTCGTTTCCCGAACGTCAAATCCCAACATGGTGGAACTAAGGTCCGGAGCGGTTGCCGAGAATACCAGCACATAACACATCCCTGATGTTAGCGTCTCTCCCAATCACCTACTGACTACAGTAATATCGAATGCACTCCCTCAAGCGTAACACCGTCAATCACCAGGGCCAGAGCCGCTACCTCCTCTAGTGTCTCTGCACAACCCTCTAATCACGGCAACTAAAATATCTGTTCGGGTGTCACGCCACCAGTCACCAGGGCCAGAGCCGCCGCTGCGGCCCCTAATGCTTCGTCTAGCATGGCGCCTCCGACCACAACTAAAGTTCCAACTACCCCGCCGACGGGACGAGAGACCGGAGGGACCAGAGGAAGTCGTCCTTATGTCACCATCGCTGATTTGATGGAACAACAGGAGATACTCGACAGAGCCCAGACGGATATGGTTTCAACACAGAAGGAGGTACTCGTCTTTCTCAAGACCCTGACAGAGCGACTACCACGTGAGTCGCGTCATCCAGAGCCGCTTAGGAACGTCTCCAACAACCCCGACGTCAGCACCTCGGTGGAGCACGCCTCCACGGATGAGGAAACTCGCGCTAGAATCCCGTTGGAAAGAAATCAGCCGCCCAACTTCGTCACGCGAGAAGATCTGGAACAACTTCTCCGCAACCGAATCAAGAATGATGAATTGGACGTGCATCATCACCAACCCCCTTACCCATCTGAAATGCAGAGAATCCCTTTCCCAAGGGGGTACTGTTCTCCTCAATTTACCCTGTACGATGGTACCGGTAGTGCACATTAGCATGTCTCCCGTTTCCTGGAATCCCTAGGTGAACATGAATATAATCACGTTCTTCGTTTAAGGGAATTCTCAAAATCACTTACTGGAAGGGCGTATACATGGTACAACAAACATCCCACCGAACAACATTCCCAACTGGAGTAGCATGGTCACTGCGTTTTATAAGAAATACTTCTTCGTGTCTGAACAAGTTACTTTCTCAGACCTCGGAAGAATGTACCAGTGGGATAACGAACATCCGAATGATTTCGTCAAAAGGTTCAGGGTTCAAGCACTCGACTGTCACGACCCAAACGTGACCGAGCAACAACTGGTGAACGCGTGCATCAATGGTTTGGTTCCTATTTACCGCGCCTTGATAGAGAACTTGCGCTTCCAAACATTCTCCGAACTCCATGAAGCCGCCAGACGATCTGCGCAACAAAGCACCGGCATTACCGGGAAAGAGCTAGGCCAACTCGAATCAAGACACGTGTGAAACTCGCGGAGTAGATGCCTCATCGCAAGCAATTTAATGCCGGCTCATCCTCCGTGAACATAGTAAACGAAAGGGGAAAAAAGAAAGCCCCAACTACGAGCCACCAGCCAAAACGTGAAGCGCCGGCGCAACGGGAACCCCCGCCATGAAAGACCGTCATTAAAACTCCCATGCAACATCATGAGACCGAAGGAAATACCCTTGATTTCCCGTTTCCCATCGAGAAGGTGATTGACCTCCTAGAAGTCTGGATTCAAGATGATGTTATCAGACTGCTACCTCCCAGATGTCCACCAACTGAGGCTGAGATGGCGAACCCCAAGTACTGCCATTACCACAGGTTCGTTCACCACCCGACCAGCTATTGCAACAGACTAAAGCATATTTTCAAAGAAAGGATGTAAGCGGGAGAACTCCAACTAGGAGACGAAAGAGTGCATCGATACCCACTCCCAATAAGAAACTGCGGGTCCTCTGGGGACTCCGTGCACGAGACTGTACAATCCATGATGCAACATGTATACGAAATTCTCTATCTTTCCATGGTGAAGCGCCAAGATATTTTCGCAGCTCTCAATCGCTTTGTATCCGGCAAACGATTTTTTCTGTCCTCGGAAACCACGCCAGGGGCCCAAGCTTTCCAAACAGGCGGAACCAAAAAGGAGAACTGGGGACTGCTGACCACGTCCCGTTTAAGAGGTAACGAATTTGACGACACGCTCATCGACACGGCCTCTGACCAAAACATCATTACTTTCAAGACACTAAAGGCAGCAGAATTTAAAAAACAAGACGCTACCTATTCCCCGTCCGTGATTAAGAACTTGAGAGGAGAAACTTTGAACGCGCATGGCTACATTAACCTAGAGATCAAGATGGGAGACGCTATAACGCATATCAAATTCCACATTGTCAAAGAACTAGATCATGACATGATATTGGGACGCTTATGGGTGCTCGACAACAAAGAGAAATTGGATGTGCACCCTCTGCCGATGTCCACGCCCGAAGGAATTTCCAACAAATCATCCCACTGGTTATCGCATCAACGAACTATTGAAGGAACCCAGACATCCGGAGAGGACCCGTTGGCGCTAGCTCATGGTTTTCAAATGCAAATAAGTCTGAACGAGCAACCTTTTATGCAACCAGTCTTTCCTGCTCCCATTCCGTCATGGGGACTCAGCGCGATTACTGGCACGAACGCTGTCAATAAGTGTGAATGGGTATATGGACCATTTGAACCCTTTGCAAGAAGCTTGGAAACTTCTATTGAAACCAACGAAGCCAAGACTCAAACGGTTGCACGACGTCTGAACCCGTTTTCAATCGGAGATGTAGTGGTTAAGGAAAGCTCGTTTCAAGTTGGGAGGATGACAGTAAAAATGGCTATTCAAACTGATTCGCCCAATGAAGGAGAAGACGAGCTGTATCTGGTTGCGGATACCCTTTTGGGAGGATATTGCAAGCTCATCAATGCAGACACACCTGAAGGCATGATAATTCACTCGCAAAGGCTTAAGGCCTCCAATCCCTAAAATGTTGTACTTCCCAATCACTCCCCCTTTTAGTATTTCCTTTAACAATTCCTCTTAGTAGTTTTACTCCCCCAAGATGAATACACCGTTTGTATTTTTCCCTGGGAATTCCCTTTTCCGTCAAAAAAAAAAAAAACAAACATAAATACATCTCTTTCCAAGCAAATTCTCCAGATATCAGAGAAATACATCAGATAAACCCAGAAAACCATTGCAGATCCATCATACCACAACCTCTTTCAAAATATATATATAAAGCAAAATGTTGACTGATGAAGAAGAAGGTAAAGATGAGTTTACAAAAAAAAAAAACATCAGGGGAACTAAGTAGCTAACAGAAGTAATGGTCGGTTGTCAATCCGTCAAATATAATTTCACTTTCCCAATCAACTAGATATAAATATAGTATTCGATAAGAAAGAGTTCGTATCCACAGAGAGGCGTTTGTTGTTATCAATTTTCAGTTTCTAAGTAACCCAAGGTATGTTTGTTGTATTTAAGCAAATATAAGTAATTAAAAGCAAAGTAAGTAATTCGAGAAATCAATAAGGAGAAGATATTGGTCAAGGGATGGTATCATTCACAAACATGTATTTTCATCAATGATTAGAATTGGTATTTAATCTCGTATTTATTAAAAGTCCTAGGATATCTTGATCGCAAGTATAACCCGTTAATTCCTGTTTTCATCACAACCACATTAAAAGATGCATATGTGAATTCTTCGTCGAAAGCAACCTAAAGTGTAAAAGCACAATTAAGTTTAACTCCCTAAAAGCATTAAGATTTATGGAATAAGACTCATCAATGTAAACGAATGTGTAAAAGCACTAAACGTTTTAACAAAAGTTATGATTCACTTGTGACTAATAGGATATATCACTATAAGCACTAATCACAATTATGCTACTTAGAATCGGGATAAACAACGTTTTCGTATTGAAAACCCTAATATAGCTCTAGAGATGAACACAAATCGGATTGATTAGGACTCAACCTAACAAGTTTTCAAATCTTATGACAATATTAATTGTGAATCACAAACAATAATTACTGAGACAAAACTAATTCATTGAATCAAAAGAATGTTGAGAAATCAACTTTTATCCCATAACCAATAAGATGTTTAGCTACTCATAGCTATGGAGTTCATCATCATCAATATTCAATAATAAACAAGGAAGAAGAAGAACAAAACCAAACCCTAGAAGCGTAAACAAAAGTGGCTCTCCAAAAGAATTCCAAGCAAAAAGATCTCTCATGTGTTGTAGAAAACCTCCCTTTTATAGCTTTTCTCCAACTTCTAAAATTAGGTCTAGTCTTCAAAGTCCATTAGGTGAGAATCCACCAAGCCCACAAGAAGGAGAAACCCGTATAGAAAATACGCCCCAAAAACGGCCGCCGGAAGTCTGGGATTGTGGCCGGAAATCGGCCAGAAAGTCGCCGGAAAACAGCTCCGGTGACCGGCAAAGTCCGCCCGGCCACCGGTCAACGGATCAGGACCGGCGAGTCAACTCAGAGTCAATCGATTCGGATCGGGTCAGCCAGTGGGTCGGACCGAGTCAGCTCTGTCAGGATCATGAGTTAGCTGAGTTGGATGAGTCAGGGTCTGAGTTAGCACCGACTCAGATATGTTGGTGTCTAACTGGGCTGACTTTACCAGGCCACAGTTTTGCATAGGCTAAGTTGGGTCAGAGCTGTGTGTTGCATCAGGATGATGCATCACTGTGCTCTTCCAGCCAAGATAGCCATGCCTCTTGCAACTTAACCAGCACTATACTCCCTTCAAATTCCCAGTTCTATATTGCTCCTAAGGCACCTGTAGCTTCCATCTCAGCCAGCAACATAATACTCTCAGTTGCTCCATTCTTGTAGCTCACAGTCTCCATTGAAATCACCAGCTCCTGAATCTGCCTCAATGCCTTCTCTATCTCACAGCCTCAGTCCAGTCCTGCAACTCACTGCTCTTCCCTTTCAGCTTCAGCTCAACAACACAATCTCTCAGTTCACCCCCAGGCCTTAATACCACCAACAACCTCACTCTTCATTCTGCAACAGCTGCTTACAAGCAACAACAGCATCAGCCTCTGCTACTCGACACCATCCCTGGCAAGCACCCTGCATTTCTACACCACCACCACAGCTACTCCATCCCAACTGCTCCATTCCGCCAATGCCTGAGCTTAACAGCACCATATACACCTGCATTGCCATCAACATTATATCCTTTACTGCCATTCAGTGACAGCATCAACTATGGCTCAGAAATGTCTGAGCTGCACTCCCACTGCCACAAGCCATATTCCACTGCAGCACCACAACTCAGCTCTCACTAAACCTGGAATACTCAATCTGCATCTCCCTGCCAGTCTTCCATTTTGCAATCCAATGCCACCACCTGCAATCATCACAATCCTTCTCAGGTCCTGCAATTAACTCCGACAACAGCCATTCATATCACCACTGTCTCCAAGCCACCAGTACCACCGCTATTCAATCCGGACTCGAGTACCGACTCCTTCTACCAAAGCACCACCTCCCCGCAACTAAATCAAAGTCTCTCTTTTATTTCGGGTTCAAACTTCACCTCGAGCCACCCGAGCTGCAAGTTCTGTCTCCCTGCAACCACCAAATCTCATCTTGTTTGCCTCAACACCATCCACCAGCACACCCATTAACACACAGACCCAAGCCAACACCTGCAATTTCAGCTCTGCCTGTATCACCAACACAACAGCTGCTTCATTATCACCACATCCTCAAGTCACTCTGCCAAGCTCTCGACGCCACCAGCCTCACCTCAATCACCACCAGATCAAAGCCTAGACCTGCACTGTTAAACTCACCCATTACAATGACCACCATCTTCTGTTCTTCTTCAGTCGACCTCAGAGCATAACAGCAAACCCTAAGTTCCCAATTCATTCTCATCAAAATCAAACCAAATTCACTCGAGTTTAACCCATCTTCAATTAACCCTAGCAGAACTAAATTCACATCTCAATCTCCTCAAACCCCTAATTTCTCCATTTCTTCTCAATAATCATCACATCCAGACTCATGAAATTGCCACTAGGATCGATTTCATCTCAAATAAGTTAACCTGAACTTCAGTTCTTCACAAACCTTTATCTCAGATTCAATTCTTCGATCTCCTTCTCGGCAAAGAAAGCTTCGTAAAATCTGCTGTTGCTTTCTTGTTTTAACTCAGAGATCTCTCTAACATGAACAAGCACATCTCAGATTCCATTAAAGTCGCCATTCTTCCATCAGATTCATCCTCAGCAACAGCCATTTTTCTCTTCTATGAATTTCTTCTCTGAATCCTACATGGGGTAATGATTGAGACCTCATTTGTCTCAACAGTTTTAGGTCTGGTGTAGGAAGTGATGTTGGATTTAACCACCCCAACTCTGGGAACCCCATACTGTAGGCACCCAACAATCAGATTCAGGCCACCAGCGATGATAGCAAATAAACACAACTCAGCTAGTTTTCCTCCAGTCCTTTGGCCGAACTCCCTATATCACTCGCCCATGAGATGACAATTTCGCCCTTTTTGCTTAATTGGATAATTTCTTCTTCTTTTCCTCCGTGCGACTCCAGAGTACCTAATGACTCAAAAACACACGTAAAGTACACAATTCACAAGAAAAATAGCAAAGAAAGCATAAACTCTATATAGTAAATACGGTGTATTCTACACCTATCAGATTCCCCCACACTTAGACTTTGCTAGTCCTCGAGCAAATCAAACAAAACAATAAAATACAACAACTCCGTGTCGTCGAGGCTACGGTCACTTTTAGCATAAATAACAAGCCTTTAAACCCCTAGGTGTCCCTAGTGGACGAGTTATAGTCTCGTGAGGGTTTACTAGAGATATACCCACAAAACCTATATTTCAAACTCCGTCTATTCGTGACAAATCAATGAACGAATCCAAAATGACTACAGGAGGAGGTACTTTGCAAATTCAATTCAAATATTAGTAAATAAACTCTAATTAGATAGTTGAACAAGCCACAATACTCGGAAACTAACAAACCACAATCACAATGAAAGATTAAGAAGATGGATAAAGATGTAGATGTTGGCGGATATTCACAAGTGTTTGATGTTTCCCATATAAATGTCAGAAGGTCACTTTGCTAAGATGAACCTAATCCTATTAGATTGAGCTACTGGTCTTTGAATGCTACATCAAATCAATTGGCATATACAAGGGAACCAAGAGTGACTTTATTCAACACAATAATAATTTTTTTTTTTTTTTTTTTTTTTATATGATTGGATCAAACTGGATCCAATTTCTCTTTTTTTTTTTAGACGGCATGATTAGATCTTTTGGATCCAAGCGCATGCTTCTTGTCAGCAAGTACATGATAGTTGCCTTGGATCCTGCATTCCACGCTTGTTTAGGCGACGGAGACAGGGACTACGTTTCACACATCTTGTTATTCCCAAGTGTCTTTTTATTCCGTTTTGGTCTAATTGGTGTCTCTCTTTTTCTTTTTCTTTTTTTTTTTTTTTTTTTTTTTTTTTTTTTTTTTTTTCTAGTAACTCAATCACTCTATTTCATCCTAGCAGTAATAACACGTCGATGTTTAGTGACCCACCAAAGCACTTAGAGAACAATAGATAAATATGGAAAAATAAAAAATAGAATGTGATATGGTGATATTCCGAGATATGGTAACAACTATCATATAATTTGTGATTTAAGAGCTATGTTCGTCCCTTTTAGTTAATTGGTTCCTCAACTCCTGCATTCAAAATGGTTCCATCCACTAATGGTGTCATCCTAAAGGCACAAGTTCTAGATTTCGGAGTTCAAAAAGCACAAATTTTTCTGTTTTTCTATTTTTCTGAATTTTTTTTTTTTATACATAAAACAAACTAAAACATATAAATGCTCCCCCACACTTAAACTTTACATTGTCCTCAATGTAAAATTGAATCATCCAAAGTAAGTTAAGGTGGGAAATCCTAGCAAGAAATCAGCAAAAACAGAATAAAAACAAAACAAGAAAAAACTAAAAACAAGAAAAGAAATAAATACAAGACAAGAAATACTCATCCTTTGGTTGCCTCCCAATTAGCGCTTGGTTTAAAGTCGTCAGCCCCTTGCTTTCTATGACTCCTCCAGAGGGAGCACATCCACAAAGTTAACTCCTTCCACCACTTCGGAAGTGAAGTTCTCATAATATGGTTTCAACAAGGTGCCCATTAACTTTAAGTTCTTTCCCGTAGCTATGCTACGAATTTCCACTGCACCATGAGAAAACACATTAGTAACAATAAAAGGTCCGATCCATCGTGACCTTAGTTTACCCGGAAATAATTGCAAGCGAGAATTAAACAAAAGCACTTTCTGCCCAATACAAAATTGTTTCCTAGAAATCATGTTATCATGGAATGCTTTCGTCTTTTCTTTGTAAATCCGTGAGCTTTCAAATGCATCATTGCGAAGCTCCTCTAGCTCTTGAAGTTGTAACTTCCTTTGCTTTCCAGCCCCATCCATCTCCATGTTGCATTGCTTAATAGCCCAAAACGCCTTATGCTCAATTTCCACGGGTAAGTGGCAAGGTTTACCATACACAAGCCTAAAAGGAGACATTCCAATAGGTGTTTTATATGTGGTTCTATACGCCCACAAAGCATCATTAAGTCGCATGCTCCAATCCTTCCTTGTTGGGTTCACCGTCTTTTCTAGAATGGATTTCACCTCCCGGTTAGACACCTCGGCTTGACCATTGGTTTGGGGATGATAAGGTGTTGCAATCTTGTGCGACACATTGTACTTCCTTAACAAGCTTTGCAAGAACCTGTTTTTGAAGTGAGAACCCCCATCGCTAATTATGGCTCTTGGAATTCCAAACCTTGCAAAAATATTGGCTTGCACAAAATCAAACCACTTTAGAATCATTAGTTGGGGTGGCTTTAGCTTCCACCCATTTCGAGACATAATCAACCGCAAGTAAGATATAAAAATTCCCATGGGAGTTGACAAAAGTCCCCATAAAATCAATACCCCATACATCAAAAACTTCAATAAATTGAATAAAAGTTTGTGGCATTTGATTTCGGGCACCTAGATTGCCGGTTCTTTGGCACCTATCACAAGTTGTACAAAATATATGTGCATCCTTAAACAAAGTTGGCCAATAAAAACCACTTTCAAGTACCTTGTGCGCGGTTCTCTTACTCCCAAAATGTCCTCCGCAAGCATAAGAGTGACAAAAAGACAAGATAGAGTTAAATTGATTCGGGCACGCACCTTCGTATTACTTGGTCACTACCATGTTTCCATAAGTATGGATCATCCCATATGTATTGGTTCCCTAACCTCTTAAGTTTGTCCCTCTCAAAGACGAGACAAGTTCTTTGGGATTTGTTTAGAAACTAAGTAATTGACAATATCGGCATACCATGGTTCTCCAAGGGCAATTGAGAAAAGTTGCTCGTCCGGGAAACTTTCACGCAACGGGATAGTCTCCTTGTCCACAGCAAGTCGGCTCAAGTGATCCGCAACGGTGTTCTCAATTCCTTTATTGTCTTTGATTTCAATATCAAACTCTTGCAAGAGTAATATCCATCGTATGAGCCTCGGTTTCGCCTCTTTCTTTGTAAGCAAGTATCTAAGTGCTGCATGATCAGAAAAGACAACAACTTTTGTACCAATTAGATAAGAGCGAAACTTTTCTAAAGCAAAAACAATGGCTAATAACTCCTTTTCAGTGGTGGTGTAGTTTTGTTGAGCCTCATTTAACGTTCTAGAAGCATAATAGATAGCGTGAGGAAGCTTCCCCACACGTTGCCCAAGCACCGCACCAACCGCATAATCACTAGCATCACACATGAGTTCAAACGGCTTACTCCAATCCGGTGGTTTAATGATAGGGGCTGAGATCAAAAGTTCTTTCAAACGATTGAATGCCGCCATACATTTCTCATCAAAGTCAAAAACCACATCTTTTTGCAATAAGTTACATAGTGGTGATGCTATTTTGGAAAAATCCTTGATGAACCTACGATAAAAACCTGCATGACCAAGAAAAGAACGTATCTCCCTCACCGTAGTGGGAGGGGTTAGAGCACGAATAAGGTCTATCTTAGATTTATCGACTTCCAAGCCTTTAGAAGATATTATATGGCCTAAAACTATGCCATGAGTTACCATGAAATGGCACTTCTCCCAATTTAGCACAAGATTTGTTTCAACACATCGTTCAAGGATTAGAGACAAGTTGTTCAAGCAAAGGTCAAAAGAATCACCAAAGACACTAAAGTCATCCATGAACACTTACGATTATGTTTTCAACATATTCCGAAAAGATACTTACCATACACCTTTGAAAAGTAGCCGGAGCATTGCATAAGCCAAAAGGCATCCTTCTATAAGCAAAAGTACCAAAAGGACAAGTGAAAGTGGTTTTCTCTGGTCCTCATGGGGTTAGAGTGGCACTTTCTCCATGTGTATCTTGGTAAGTTATCTGCCAATTTTCCGATTATAACCCTGAATAGCCATCAAGAAAGCAATAGTAAGAGTGTCCAGCTAAACGTTCATTTGGTGTATTCATGCGGAAAGTGATCTTTTCTAGTGGTGGCATTCAATTTTCTATAATCAATACAAACCCTCCAACCGGTTTTCTCTTTTGCATTTATAACGAGTTGGGACAAGTTCATTCATTCAATTTTTATCATTCTCCACCGAGTTGGGACAAGTTCATCAATAAAGGTAAAGGGAAAGTGATCTTTTCTAGTGGTGGCATTCAATTTTCTATAATCAATACAAACCCTCCCTGGGACAAGTTCATTCTTATCATTCTCCACCTTGTCACACCCGATTTCTTTGGTACTACTTGTACCGGGCTCACCCACTTGCTATCGGATATGGGGTAGATAACACCCACTTCCAAAAGCTTGAGTATCTCCTTTTTCACAACTTCCATCATGGGAGGATTCAAACGACGTTGCGCGTCCCTTTTAGGCTTTGCATCATCCTCCAAACGAATTTTGTGCATACAAACGGCAGGGCTTATACCCTTGATATCGGCAATTGTCCATCCTATGGCCGTCTTGTACTTCCTTAGCACCCTTAGAAGTTTTTGCTCCTGTAAATCATTAAGCTCATTACAAACAATAACAGGTAACTCTTCATTATCACCCAAGTACAAGTACTTAAGGTGGTCGGGAAGAGGTTTCAATTCTAAAATCGGAGATTTAACAATTGAAGGTACAAGCTTTTCATCACTGCATGGTAAAGAAATAAAAGAGATATTATGAGTTTTCGGGCATTCTTGTAGTGAATTAAGATAACCAAGAGCTTCCTTGACTTCATTACCACACTCTACACCATTATCCATGGATGTAGTTAATACGGTTTCCAAAGCATCATCACCGTTTAATTCAAACATTTGTTGTGCCAATGTATCCATCACATCAATGGAGAAACAAGAGTGGACATCGCTAGGATATCTCATCGTCTCAAAAATGTTGAAACGTATTATTTCTCCATCAAACTCCATAGTTAGCGTTCCCTTATCCACATCAATTATAGTTTTCGCCGTTTCATGAAAGGACACCCAAGAAGCAATGGAAGAGACGAGTCCGGTGCACCTTCATCCATCTCTAACACACAAAAGTCCGCAGGAAATACAAGTTGATTAACCTGCACAAGAACATCCTCAACAATACCCATTGGGTAGACATTAGAGCGATCGGCTAATTGTAATACAATTTCAGCCTTTTTAAGAGGACCAAGATTAAGTGAATTATACATTGACGCAGGCATAACATTAACGGAAGCGCCTAAATCCAACATAGCTTTGTTAAAAGTTTTGTTACCAATTGTGACGGGAATGTCAAAACTACCCGGATCCTTGCACTTAAGTGGGAGTTTGTGTTGTAAGATTGCCGAAGCATTCTCCCCCACACTAAGCACTTCATTACCTTTGAGCCTTTGTTTGTTGGTACACAAGTCCTTCAACACCTTTGCATACTTTGGAACTTGCTTGATAGCATCAATGAGTGGTATGTTCACATGGATCTTTTTAAGAACGTCTAAAATCTCCTTTTCTAGTTCCGCCTTCTTAGAACTTGCAAATCTGCGAGGGAAAGGTAGAGGAGGAACATAAGTAGAAACCGGAGTTTTAGAGTTAGAAATAGGTACCTCAGAAGTTTGGGGAGAATCCTCGACTTTCTCCTCCAAAACAGGTTCCTTTGGTGTGTCCACCTTGCCCGAATCAACAACTTCGGGTTGCACAAGTTGTGTACCGCTTCTCAACGTAATGGCATTGACACCCTCTTTTGGGTTAATAGGTTGAGAAGGAAGTCTCCCACTATTTTGTGCCTTCAAATTGTTGATATCAACCGCCATGGAGCCCATTTGTGTTTGCAACTCCTTAATAGCACTCTTAGTCTCTTGTTGACTTTCCTTGAACATGGTGGAAATACCTTGCATAAAAGTTTGAAGCTTTGCATCAATATCAGCACCTTGAGTTTGCATCGATTGTTGTGCTTGAGGTTGCTGAAATTGTTGTTGTTGTGGTTGAAATCCACTAGGACGGTTGAAAGTAGGTTGTTGAACGGCTCCTTGCTTGTTGGCATAGCTAAAATTGGGGTGATCTCTCCATCCCGGATTGTAAGTGTTGGAGTAGGGATCATATCGTCTTGGTTGATTCGGAAAGATCGCATTAGCTTGCTCGTCTTCATAAGATTGAGGAGAAGTTGGTATAACCGCGGATGCAACTTGTTGCAACATTGCTGTCATGTTACCCATTTGTTGACGAAGTTCCTCCACCTCGCTCACTTCACTCACCCTTCTTAGAATCACATCCGAACCACGACTTAAGAATTGTTGTGAGTTCGCTGCCATGTTTTCAATCAACTCCCTAGCTTGTGCCACCGTCTTGCTAACTAGTGCACCACCACCCGCAGCGTCGATAAGATTCCTATCACTTGATTGGAGTCCTTCATAGAAGTATTGGATGATCATAGCGTCACTAAATTGGTGGTGAGGGTAGCTTGCAACCAATCTCTTGTACCTTTCCCAACATTCATATAAGGATTCTCCCACGTTTTGCTTCATCCCACAAATTTCTTTGCGAATTTGAGTAGCCTTGGATGCAGGAAAATATCTCTCCAAAAAGAGTTTCTTCAACCCATTCCATGTCGTGACACTTCCGGGAGGTAAATAGTACAACCAATCCTTAGCACTATCCATTAAAGAGAAACGGAAGACCTTCAACATTGCACCATCCGCCTCAACATTTGCTGGAAGCATAGCCGTGACAATGGTGTGGAAGTCCAAAAGATGTTTGTTAGGATCTTCATTCACCATGCCATGGAATTTTGGTAATTCTCTAAGCAACCCCGGCTTTATCTCAAAAGTAGAGTTTGTTTGAATACACCCCTGTTGTGTATCAAGCCTATGAGAAGCTAAGTCCTTGAGTGAACGATTTGCATCACCCATTTCTTCTTCTTCTCGTTGTCGGAAAATCTCTTCTCCTACTTCCTCCTCGTGCTCGTCCGTTGTGTCTTTACTTGGTTGGAGTATTGTGCCGCGTCTAGTAGCTATCCCGCACCTTGGATAATTCCAATCCTTAGAAGCCAGAGATTATGCACCTGCAAACAATTCTCGCAAACAAGTGAGAAACAAGACAAGAATCGAAAAGCAAAGATAAAAGCAGAAATTGTAAAAAGAAACTAAAAACTTAATAACAAGCCGTATGCCTCCCCGGCAGCGGCGCCAAAATTTGGTCGGTTGTCAAACCGTCAAATATAATTTTACTTTCCCAATCAACTAGATATAAATATAGTATTCGATAAGAAAGAGTTCGTATCCACAGAGAGGCGTTTGTTGTTATCAATTTTCAGTTTCTAAGTAACCCAAGGTATGTTTGTTGTATTTAAGCAAATATAAGTAATTAAAAGCAAAGTAAGTAATTCGAGAAATCAATAAGGAGAAGATATTGGTCAAGGGATGGTATCATTCACAAACATGTATTTTCATCAATGATTAGAATTGGTATTTAATCTCGTATTTATTAAAAGTCCTAGGATATCTTGATCGCAAGTATAACCCGTTAATTCCCTGTTTCCATCACAACCACATTAAAAGATGCATATGTGAATTCTTCGTCGAAAGCAACCTAAAGTGTAAAAGCACAATTAAGTTTAACTCCCTAAAAGCATTAAGATTTATGGAATAAGACTCATCAATGTAAACGAATGTGTAAAAGCACTAAACGTTTTAACAAAAGTTATGATTCACTTGTGACTAATAGGATATATCACTATAAGCACTAATCACAATTATGCTACTTAGAATCGGGATAAACAACGTTTTCGTATTGAAAACCCTAATATAGCTCTAGAGATGAACACAAATCGGATTGATTAGGACTCAACCTAACAAGTTTTCAAATCTTATGACAATATTAATTGTGAATCACAAACAATAATTACCGAGACAAAACTAATTCATTGAATCAAAAGCATGTTGAGAAATCAACTTTTATCCCATAACCAATAAGATGTTTAGCTACTCATAGCTATGGAGTTCATCATCATCAATATTCAATAATAAACAAGGAAGAAGAAGAACAAAACCAAACCCTAGAAGCGTAAACAAAAGTGGCTCTCCAAAAGAATTCCAAGCAAAAAGATCTCTCATGTGTTGTAGAAAACCTCTCTTTTATAGCTTTTCTCCAACTTCTAAAATTAGGTCTAGTCTTCAAAGTCCATTAGGTGAGAATCCACCAAGCCCACAAGAAGGAGAAACCCGTATAGAAAATACGCCCCAAAAACGGCCGCCGGAAGTCTGGGATTGTGGCCGGAATCCGGCCGGAAAATCGCCGGAAAACAACCCCGGTGACCGGCAAAGTCCGCCCGGCCACCAGTCAACGGATCAGGACCGGCGAGTCAACTCAGAGTCAATCGATTCGGATCGGGTCAGCCAGCGGGTCGGACCGAGTCAGCTCTGTCAGGATCATGAGTTAGCTGAGTTGGATGAGTCAGGGTCTGAGTTAGCACCGACTCAGATATGTTGGTGTCTAACTGGGCTGACTTTACTGAGCCACGATTTTGCATAGGCTAAGTTGGGTCAGAGCTGTGTGTTGCATCAGGATGATGCATCACTGTGCTCTTCCAGCCAAGATAGCCATGCCTCTTGCAACTTAACCAGCACTATACTCCCTTCAAATTCCCAGTTCTATATTGCTCCTAAGGCACCTGTAGCTTCCATCTCGGCCAAAGAACATAATACTCTGTTTGCTCCATTCTTGCAGCTCACAGTCTCCATTGAAATCACCAGCTCCTGAATCTGCCTCAATGCCTTCTCTATCTCACAGCCTCAGTCCAGTCCTGCAACTCACTGCTCTTCCCTTTCAGCTTCAGCTCAACAGCACAATCTCTCAGTTCACCCACAAGCCTTAATACCACCAACAACCTCACTCTTCATTCTCGCAACAAACTGCAACACAAGCAACAACAAGATCACCCTGCTACTCGACACCATCCCCGGCAAGCACCCCGCATTTCTACACCACCACCACAGCTACTCCATCCCAACTGCTCCATTCCGCCAATGCCTGAGCTTAACAGCACCATATACACTGCATTGCCATCAACATTATATCCTTTATCGCCATTCAGGATGAGATCAACTATGGCTCGTAAATGTCCGAGTTGCACTCCCACCGCCACAAGCCATATTCCACAAAGAAAGACCACAACTCGGCTCTCACTAAACCGGAATACTCAATCTGCATCTCCCTGCTAGTCTTCCATTTTGCAATCCAATGCCACCACCTGCAATCATCACAATCCTTCTCAGGTCCTGCAATTAACTCCGACAACAGCCATTCATATCACCACTGTCTCCAAGCCACCAGTACCACCTGTTATTCAATCCAGACTCGAGTACCGACTCCTTCTACCAGCACCACCTCCCTGCAACTAAATCAAAGTCTCTCTTTTATTTCAGGTTCAAACTTCACCTCAGAGCCACCTGAGCTGCAAGTTCTGTCTCCCTGCAACCACCAAATCTCATCTTCTTTGCCTCAACACCATCCACCAAGACACCCATTAACACACAGACTCCAAGCCAACACCGCAATTTCAATTTCTGCCAGTATCACCAACACAACAGCTGCTTCATTATCACCACATCCTCAAGTCACTCGCCAAGCTCTCGACGCCACCAGCCTCACCTCAATCACCACCCAGATCAAAGCCTAGACCTGCACCGTTAAACTCACCCATTACAATGACCACCATCTTCTGTTCTTCTTCAGTCGACCTCAGAGCATAACAGCAAACCCTAAGTTCCCAATTCATTCTCATCAAAATCAAACCAAATTCACTCGAGTTTAACCCATCTTCAATTAACCCTAGCAGAACTAAATTCACATCTCAATCTCCTCAAACCCCTAATTTCTCCATTTCTTCTCAATAATCATCACATCCAGACTCATGAAATTGCCACTAGGATCGATTTCATCTCAAATAAGTTATCCTGAACTTCAGTTCTTCACAAACCTTTATCTCAGATTCAATTCTTCGATCTCCTTATCGGCAAAGAAAGCTTCGTAAAATCTGCTGTTGCTGATGCGTGTCGTAGGTGCAATCAAATTAATTCAATATTTCCACTCAATTAAAAATAATATAATGGAAGTCAAGTTCGTTCCCACGAGGAGCAAGAGATCTTAGTTGTAAAAGTTGTCACGAAAGGGGGGTGTAAAAAAAACAAAATAAAAATAAACAAAGCAATTGAAATTGAAAGTTAAAAGATGAAAGCAATAAGAGAGACAAGATCAAGGAATCCTTCTTCGTTACGAAACAATGAATCAAGTTATGTTCTATTCTACTTGTTATTAGTCACAAATTATCACCAACCGTAGGTAAAGCAGCTAGCTCAGTGCTAAACCCCTAAATCCCTCGTATCACCGGACACGGAAGTTCTCGACTACCGGATTCTATTCACCAAGCCACCTAGAATTAGCTCAACCTAGATGTAACTTGGCTCATGCATTAAGTTTTGTGAATTTCTTAGGTTGATATTAGTAGTTAGACTCTTAGCTCAAGGTCCACTTGCTAACGTTGTTTCTACACACAATTGCTCCACGGAATCCCTCCGCAAGGTCTCGTGTTTGCTACTTATGTAAAGAGTCAAGAAACGATTACTTATCTCCTAACTTTCACTAGCTTTAGATCGAATTAACAAATCAATTTAGCGTGCACTCCAAACAATCTATCAATCAATCATGAATGTCTTTAAGATCACTCCTATTAGTAAAAACAAACGATAATTATGTGAAAAACTTCAAGATAGAATTTGAAAACAAAAACTTAATTCATATGTTAAGAACTAGGAATTCATCCTCAATCAATAAAATTAACTACTCATGTTAAAAGAGTTCACACAAAGAATAAGAAAAGAAAAGAATTGTGTGTGTAGAGATGTGTGTAGAGAGGTGTGTAGAAGTTGTAGAAAACTTCTCTATTTATAGGCTTCAATATTCTCCAAATCTTCTAAGGATTAGAATCCTTTTCCTTTTGCAATTCAATTTCCAATTCCAAGCTTTTCTCAACTCTTCCACCTTCTCTTTCCAAATTTGAGTCCAATTCTCCATCCAATTCCTAGCCCAAATCTTCACACCCATGAGAGAAGTCCATAGAAAATTCTGGAATTTTTGGCTCGCCGGAAAACTGGGATTGTGGCCGGAAATCGGCCGGAATTGTCGCCGTCGGCCGCCTGAAAATTTCTGTCCGTCGGGAGAATATTCGATGGAATATTCCGTCAGTCCTCCGTTAGGACTAACGGTCAAACAGTCAACCGTCAGTCAACCGGGTCAATCACTGATCTAACTCGGTCAAACCGGGTCAATCACTGAGTCAGGTCTGAGTTGAATGAGTCAGGGTCTGAGTCATCACCGACTCAGATATCTAGTGTCTAACTGGGCTGACTTGTCTTGGCCTGATCCATTGCAGTGGCCAAATTCTTCAATTCACAATCCTTTTGCATTAGCCTTACACTTCCACCAGAATGGCCGTGCATTCTGCACCATTCTCTCAGACGTTAAAGAATCGCGATTTCATACAATCTCGGCCTCTCAAGCAACAAGATTGCTCAGGCCATATAACCATAATTGCCCGCAGACACCTTGTTATTTCAAACTTACATTCATTCCCCGCAACCAAGCCCAGGTGCGAAACACATTTGCCCGTAAGCTTGTCAAAGATATAACCTCGCAACTAAGCATCACAAGCCCTTTATAAGCAACCTTCACCGTATTGACAAGAAAACAGAACCATTTCCCTTGCATTCATCCCACTCTAGCACCAACACCGAACCATCGGATTTGAAATCTCCAATTCACAAGCAATGCCACTTTTCCTTGGTTCACCGCACACAACTTGACTTGCACAGATCCTCCCATTCTCCAGCCTTCCACTGGGCCCGCAATTAGTGTCACCACTAGTATATAGCCCGCCTCATTATCTCGGCTCCAATCCACAACCATTGTCGAGACCAACATCACCTGCACTCCCGCCTTTCCATCTCATAACACCAACATAACTACAGTCCATGGCAAAGAACATCACAAAGAAAGAACTCAACTCTCCCTGTCTCAACTTAGAACTCCGTAGCTTCATGGCTGCAATGCCATTACAAGCACCCACAAGCTTCTCCCATTCATCTTCGTGTCTGTTGCTACTCCATACACAAAGACAAAGCATCGACCTGCAACTCTGCAGAACCATTGTACTTCATCACCGCCCGTTACTTTCACCATCCGAGCTTCATTGTCATTCATACACAACACCCATAGCAACAAACCCCAGTTGTAATCATAGCTTAACCCCGCAATTCCAGTTGCAACATATCACTTCCACCTGACCCTGCAACTTAAGAGCCACAAGCTCAGGCCATTGCAAATACTTCCCTCTGCTGTAGGATTTCAGCTCAGCTTGAGCTCAAACAATCAACACAAACAGCTCCATAGCCTGCATACTCTCAATCCAGCATTTCCTTCTCACTGCCACCACCAGTCTGAACCCAATCACTAGCTCTGCAATACACACTTCCTTATTCTGCACAAAGATCGAACTCGACCATACATTCCCGCACCACAAGAACCAAACAACTCCAGCTTGCATCTCGAACCGCAATTGCTTCATCCATACCTCCAATTCTGCAGCTCCATTACTCTGGTTCTCAACCAGCACACCATCAGCGCCAAAACCCATCTCTATTCTTCTCAGAGAGCTCAAATTAATCCATTCAATCACCATCTCGAAATTCAACCACAAAACAATCCCCAGATCCATATCAACCACAGATATTCATCAATTCATCAATACCCATTCGATTATAGCCACACAATTTCTCGTCTGCATCTACCTGAGCTTCTCTGGCGAACTTAGACTAACCATCACCAATACCAATCGAAACCCATTCTACCTGAACCAATTGCAGCATCGATTCTGTCCCGAACCCTAGATTGAACCACCACGATCTCTCTCGATTAAAAGCATCGAACCCTAATTTCATCAGCTCTCAATCTTACATCCTCAGTATCTACCATATGCGGTCAAGCTCGAACCCATTTCCATTTTATCTGATTCATTCTGCATCTCACAAATTCATGGAAGCAATCGTGCTGCTCTTTTTCTCTCCTCTGAATTCCTTCAGGTGAATAATGATTGAAAGGCATCTGAAGACTGATTTCTCGATTTAGGTTTGAATGGATATAGGTTATATTCGATGCCAGGTCATCTTGATAAGGGGTAACCAATTACAGCCCCTTAACCTCATCTGATCTGTTTTTAGTGCTTCTCCAAAATAAAGCTGCCCCTTAACCTTGGCTGGGCTCCATATAGTATTCCCTCCTTGGTGAAATGACCTTTTTGCCCTTTTGGCTCAAATTGGGTGATTTCTTCTTCTTTTCCTCCGTGCGACTCCAAAGTAGCTACAAAACTCAAAACAAGCGTAAAATACATAATTTACAAGAAAAATAGCAAAGAAAGCATAAACTACTAGATAGTAAATTAGGTGTATTCTACACCTATCAGTTGCTTTCTTGTTTTAACTCAGAGATCTCTCTAACCTGAACAAGCACATCTCAGATTCCATTAAAGTCGCCATTCTTCCATCAGATTCATCCTCAAAGAACAACCATTTTTCTCTTCTATGAATTTCTTCTCTGAATCCTACATGGGGTAATGATTGAGACCTCATTTGTCTCAACAGTTTTAGGTCTCAGTGTAGGAAGTGATGTTGGATTTAACCACCCCAACTCGGGAACCCCATACCGTAGGCACCCAAAGAATCGATTCGTGCCACCAGCGATGATAGCAAATAAACACAACTCAGCTATTTACCCCCAGTCCTTTGGCCGAACTCCCTATATCACTCGCCCGTGAGATGACAATTTCGCCCTTTTTGCTTAATTGGATAATTTCTTCTTCTTTTCCTCCGTGCGACTCCCAGTACCTAATGACTCAAAAACACACGTAAAGTACACAATTCACAAGAAAAATAGCAAAGAAAGCATAAACTCTATATAGTAAATACGGTGTATTCTACACCTATCAAGTAACAAAAGGGAGGAACTATCCCTCGAAGGATGGAGCACAAGTCCCCTCGGGCAAGGCTATCTTCAAGCATTTCCCCCCAGCAATCCCTCGGGCAACAAAGGTTCCATTCAACGGTGTTAGCAGCAGCAACCTCAACATCCCATCCCGAAGCAACCACAGCAGCAGCAGTGTCCTCCCCGACGACCGGTCTAGCATACGCCACCATGACCCCTCCGATATCACCAACAATACCTTTGGCATCAACTTCAAAGGCTATTTCTTTTCCGTCATATGCTCCTTCGAAGGTTTTCTCATTGACACTTCGAAGAAAGTTTTTTGATTCATCCGCATCAAAATCAAGAATCATGGCGCTCTCATCCAAGAGCCTCACACGTTCCCTTTTCCGTCGCTTCGACCTAGAAATAGTCCGATCCGCCCCATACCCGAACCGAGGAAAGGCTTTGCCGCACTGAAACTTCTCAATATGCCAAGACTCTTCCTTGTTTTCTCGCCCCTCCTCCATGCTCACTGAACCCAAGAAAGTCTGAATATGCACTCGTTCGTCATGGGGATAGATGGAAGGGAGGTCCTTAATGATTTCACTAGCTTCATGGAACAGATATTCAATCCCAACCAATGCCTCCTCAAGAGAAGAAGATCGATCTCCGCCAATTCTGAAGTCCTTCTCCGAAGAGTTAAAGGCGCGGCCATCCCTGGAGGGTCCCATCATAGACTGTAAAAAATGGGGAAAATGATCAAGTTCCACCCTATCTATACACATATAAAAAGAGGATAACATGAACAGAGAATAAGAAGAAAACATACCGGCATGATCTTCTTAGCCCGAATAACCCTAGTCGGGGTGCTTTTGCAAGAGTCAGACCTCGCGCCTTCACTTGGAGAATCTCGGTCGTTTAGAGAATGATTCGTATCTAGGCAAAGAAAGAAACTCAACAAGAAGAACCTTTTCTCAAGCAAGGGAGGCGGTACAATTGCGTTGGGTATGAATACGGAACCTTAAAAAAAGGAAAGGAAGCAATGAGGGACATAACGCTTCCAGATTTTAGCATGGATGATGCCCTGATTGAAGCCGTGCGTGAAGGAAGGCAAAATAAGGAAACTTTGTTATATGTAGAAACACCTACTCCCTCCTTGTTTACACCGGTCCCATCAAGCTCGCGCCAGTTTCCCAATCTCCCAAGCCTCACCGGTCCCACCAATTGCGCCAACGTCCCAATGACCACCCAAGTCGCGCCAGCTAGCACGATCAGCTTCCCCACCTTGCGCCGGTCCCACCAGCTAGCACGCTCAGTTTCCCAAATCGCGTCAACTTCTCGATGCCGCCTGCCTTCCTCGTCTCTCAATGATGCCGACTTCCCAATTGAGCCGACCTCCCGATTTGTGCAAAATCGCGCGAGGCAAGGATTCCAAATCCTATTTATAAAAAGGTCGACAAGCCTCCTCAATTCTCTTTACGATTTATCGATGATAGTTTGTCACCATCTTATACTTACCTCGCAACAAAGCTCCTGTTCCGAGCTAGCGGGGACTTAATGTTGATGGTGGTTTTTAAACAAAGGGTAAAATCGTAAAACCCAAATAACCTAATGTCACCGGTGACACATTTATTAGAACATTTAATACATGTAGTCAGTATTTAATAGGGGGTATTTTTTCAAATTAGGGTTACAAAGAGCAAAACCCTAATTCACCTCCGTGCCAATGGCAAATCATGCCATCCACACCTAGCCCAAGCTAGCCGCGCCATGCGAAACGCACTCCGCCTTGGCCCTAGCTAAGCTAGTCACACCAAACGTGCCAAAGCATGCCAACCATGCTAGCCGCACCTCCGTGCCAATGGCAAATCATGCCAGCCACACCTAGCCCAAGCTAGCCACGCCATGCCGAACGCACTCTGCCTTGGCCCTAGCTATGCTAGTCACACCAAACGAGCCAAAGCATGCCAACCATGCAATCCGCACCTCCGTGCCAATGGAAAATCATGCCAGCCACACCTAGCCCAAGCTAGCCGCGCCATGCCGAACGCACTCGCCTTGGCCCTAGCTATGCTAGTCACACCAAATGCGCCAAAGCATGCCAACCATGCTAGCCGCACCTCTGTGCCAATGGAAAATCACGCCAGCCACACCTAGCCCAAGCTAGCCGCGCCATGCCGAACGCACTCTGCCTTGGCCCTAGCTATGCTAGTCACACCAAACGCGCCAAAGCATGCCAACCATGCTAGCCGCACCTCCGTGCCAATGGAAAATCATGCCAGCCACACCTAACCCAAGCTAGCCGCGCCATACCGAACGCACTCTGCCTTGGCCCTAGCTAAGCTAGTCACACCCAACGCGCCAAAGCATGCCAACCATGCTAGCCGCACCTCTATGCCAATGGCAAATCATGCCAGCCACACCTAGCCCAAGCTAGCGGCGCCATGCCAAACGCACTCTGCCTTGGCCCTAGCTATGCTAGTCACACCAAACGCGCCAAAGCATGCCAACCATGCTAGCCGCACCTCCGTGCCAATGGCAAATCATGCCACCACACCTAGCCCAAGCTAGCCGCGCCATGCCAAACGCACTCTGCCTTGGCCCTAGCTACGCTGGTCACACCACGCCAAGCCAAACACCCTTACCTTGGCCCTAGCCGCGCCATGCCAAAGTAGCGCCCGCGCCTAGGCTTGCAAACCGTGTAACCTAGGCCAAATTGGCCGAGCATGCCATTGGCACATGCCAACACGCATCGCTGGTAGCTTTTTTTACCAAGCCGTGGCCCTAATGGCCGAGCATGCCATTGGCACATGCCAACACACATCGCTGGTAGCTTTTCTTACCAAGACGTGGCCCTAATGTCCGAGCATGCCATTGGCACATGCCAACACGCATCGCTGGTAGCTTTTCTTACCAAGTCGTGGCCCTAATGGCCGAGCATGCCATTGGCACATGCCAACACGCATCGCTGGTAGCTTTCTTACCAAGTCGTGGCCCTAATGGCCGAGCATGCCATTGGCACATGCCAACACGCATCGCTGGTAGCTTTTCTTACCAAGCCGTGACCCTAATGGCCACGCATGCCATTGGCACATGCCAACACGCATCGCTGGTAGCTTTTCTTACCAGGCCATGACCCTAATGGCCGCGCATGCCATTGGAACGTGCCAACACGCATCGCTGGTAGCTTTTCTTACCCGGTCGTGGCCCTAATGGCCGAGCGTGCCATCGGCACATGCCAACACGCTCGCTGGTAGCTTTCATTACCTAGCCGTGGCCCTAATGGCCGTGCGTGCCATTGGCACATGCCAAAACCCACGGTGGTAGCCTAACTTGCAAATAGTGCAACCTACCACCAAGGCATTCCGTACATGCCATTGGCACATGCCACACACGCCACTAGCAGCTCTGGCATTGCCACTTACACTCAACGTGCAACCTACCACCAAGGCATTCCGCACTTGCCATTGGCACATGCCACACATGCCACTAGCAGCTCTGGCATTGCCACTTGCACTCAAGGTGCAACCCGCAACAAAGGCATTCCGCACATGCCATTGGCATATGCCACACGCGCCACTAGCAGCGCCACTTGCACTCAAGGTGCAACCAACACTCGAGACATCAACACAAACTCGGGGATGCTTTCCAGGGTCTTGGTTTGGCTGTCACAGCATGCAGCGTACACTACGCTCACATTAAGAAAGCGTGAAAAGGAATAAAGCGGTCAAATAAATGAGGAAATAATGGTGAAAACGTTTTCATCCATTAACACCATGCGGTTACCACCTCCTCCCATTATTTCACCCTTTACTCTCTTCCTTCATGAGGCCAGGGTATGTTTTAATCTCGACTTGTATAAATAGGTCTTACCTATTTCCACCAGACAACAAGTCTCGGTCAGGAGAAAAACACAACACTCTCAGAAAAGGCAACTTTGCAAGCTCTCCAAAAAAGCTTTCATCTCTTGCAAGCTTCCGAAGCTTTCACTTTCTGATACAAGTCGAGACACTACTCTCCCAAAATTATTCTGGTCTCAACACCTTTCTTTGCTTACCTCCCCAAATCAAGCCTTCTCCTCCACTTTGTGACCGAAGCAAGTCTGGAACGGCCATTTCTTGGTTTAGGCCGGACTTGTACAGATTGATCTCTCGAATCTAGAAAGTGCTCACGTGCAACACATTTGTTTAGGGTTTAAACCAGTTTCTCACTCACCTACCGAACTTACCAAAATCAGCGGAAACGATTTTTACCCATAAACAACAACATTGACTCGTTTTGAGTCTTAGCTTTGAATGAAATACCTTATTTACCAAAAAAAGAAAAATAATAATAATTCTAGCATGTTGGGATACTTAATTTTTTTGCATGCTGATGTCATTATGATATTGTGTACCCAAACCAATTTCTAACTTATTTGTTTTTTAAAGTCAAAAAGTCAGAAGTTAGTTTGGGTATAAAATTACACAAAATTGGTTAAAAAGACCAAAAGTATGTAACCAGTTTGTGAAAAAGACATCTAGATTCTGATACTGTTTAAATTGACAAAAATATAAAAATAGTCAGGATGTAACCAGTTTCATCCTACCCATTTTCAAATACTTTTTCTTATTTTTTACATCAGGATGCATCCAGTTTCATCCTTGCTATTTTTTAAGTTTAAGCCTGGATGAATCCAGTTTCATCCTTGCTGTTTTTTGTGTGTCTATTTCACCCATAATTTTTTTTTTACTCGTCCATTAGAACCATGTTTTAAAAATATTTGGACAAATGACCCATTTTCCGATAAAATTACGGAATGACTTTTAGAAGATTGGGGGATAGCAAAACTAATTGGGGCATATGAATTACTTCCCCCAACCAATAGTTTCTGCTAAGGGGTGTTTTTGGGGGGCAAAAATAGGAAACTACCCTTCAAAACAATAAAAGCTAAATCAAACATAAAAATACCCTACTCCCTTTTAAATTCGAAACATTTCTCACTTCCTTTCAAATTCCATTCTCCTTCTCTTCCGGCTCCTCACTTTGATTTTTTTTTTTACATTCGGTAGGGATGAAGACCACGCCGGTAGTGATGAAGACCATGCCGGTACTGAGTGCCGGCATAGTTATTTATGATGAAGACCATGCCGGTACTGAGTTCCGGCATGGTTATTTAGGATGAAGACCACGCCGATATTGGGTTCCTCAGTACCGGCATGGTTATTTAGGATGAAGACCACGCCGTTACTGAGTTCCGGCATGCTCGATATAAATCTATCCATGCCGGTAGTCAAGTGAAAAAAAAAATCAATTTTCTGGATACTTTTCATCATGTGCCGGCGTAGAAATTTAAGCAACATACTATGCCGGAAGCAGTGCCGGCATGCTCGAAAATTAGATAACTGTGCCAGAAGTGGACTGATTAGAACAAAAAAAAAAGGTTTTTAAGATCAAAACAATTTATGAAAATTGTGGCAAATGCCGAACCCCCCGGATAGTGGCAAACAATTTATGAAAATTTCTAGCAAATGCCGGCATGGTTTTTTGGTTGAATACCATGCCGACACCGAGCTTTTTCAGCTGCAACAATGGTGGATTCAAAAAAAAAAAAATCAAATTTTCAACCTCTTAGCAACAATTCTCTCTTCACAATCATCCTCCATTTTCACAAAAAAAAATTCCCTCTCAAATATTTTTTTCCCTCCTACTCTCACCTCACTCACACAAATTCTGATAAAAATACACACTAATTTATCCCCCAAATACTTAAGATTTTTACTAATTATTATTAACCACTAAACCTGATTAGTGAGGGCTAGATTAGGAATTAAAAAAATAATTAATAAGGGGTGACCCAGCTTTGCTATTTGGATCCCTATTTTGTCATGTACCTATATCCCATAATTAGTTTTGATATCCCCCAATTGCGCGTTCTTTTAGAAGCAAAAAAAGTTCACTTTCTGAGAAGCAATTTTATTTTTATTTTTGGCTTATACTTGTAATATCCAAACGCGTTATTAATGTTCTAAACCAATTTAAGGGGAGTGAAATATATTAGTACTCTACAGTAGGATTTACCAAGGAAAGTGAAATATATTACTCTACACGTCTTAGGATTTACCAAGAGGGTGTTTGGATGAGAGAATCAGACATCAATTTAAGAAGACGAATGCAAAATAGTTTGCTTCACAAAAAGCAAAATAATTGGGGAAGTCAATCTCAAATTGTATTGCCAACTAAACTCCTATCGTTTCTATGTATAAAAATTACAAAATAATTTTTGAGAATGCATCCCAACACACTCTAATTAATATCACCAACAAATAGAGCCTTCTTTATTTTTTCAATTTTCAAAAATAATTCAATACAGGACTGAGGGAATAATAAAAACAAACGCCAAATTCTCCCTCGACACTGTATTTGTATTTATTATGATGATTGTCCATTCAACGGAGTATAATTTTTGGAACATTGATAGAAGAAGTGTCAGACAGCATATGTTTTTATTTAAAGACGATGTATTAGCCACCAAATTGTGTTCCATTACTTAGCACACTCCAATTAAAGCTTATATGTCAAACAGCAAAGACTAGAGGTTGATGATGAAAAAAAAAACAAATTCAAAATTTTAGTGGGAATTATATAATTGCCCTAAATTCTAACGGGCTACACAACTACCCTTATCTTACAATAAAAATACCCCTCTCCATCCAAAGCCCATCAGGGGTCCATTAAGGATTAGACAACATTACAAATATACCCTTACATCCATATCATCTCCTATTTTATTTCAATTCTCTCTCTCTTTCCTTTTTTACTTCACCATCATCGTCTTCATCATCCCTACCACCACCCCACCACCTTCTCCTCCGTCGCCACAAACAGATTCAGGAACACCATCTTCGTAAACTGCAGTGGCGATATATGTTGTTGTTCGTCGCCACCACCGTCTCCATCGCCACCATTTCCATCTCTACCACCATCATCTCCATCACCATCACCATGAAAAATCCATTAAACCAACCAGTACATCTTCAGAGTCGCCTCCGCCACCACCTCCACCGATCTCGTCATCGTCCGGCAAAGACTCTTATGCTTCCACAAATCCATCACAAGCAAGCAGCATCACCACCACGATTTAGATCGATTTTCACCCGATTGATCAGAAATCAAGCTTGATAATCATTATCAATGTTAATATTCATTCCTCTTCTTTTGATGTCTGTTATAGATTTAATGGGTTTAGCTTTTCAATTGAAAGTTCTTCTTCTCAATCGATAGAGTAACAAGCTCGAATTTAAGATCCATCAGCAATCCTAGTTTCAAATAATAGAGGTGAGGGTCGTGGTGGTGGTGAAGGAGGATATCATATCTGTTTAATTAGAAGAAGATGATGGTGGTGGAGGAAGATACCAGATCTACAATGATGGTGGTGGCGGCAGCGATGAAGGAGGTATGTATTTCAATATATCAATTGATTATATTCTTTCTCTAGTTTGAGTTTATGCTGGTGGTGGTAGTATGTAGATAAAATCAGTCATGAATATTGTGTTGGTTCAGGTTCGAATGATGAAATAAAATCAGTCTTGAAGATAGTGGTGGTTATGGTTGTTGTGGTGTTGGTGGATATTCGTATGTCTTTGGTGGTGTTGGTGATCTTTGGTGAGGTTAGATGAAGATGAATTTTGATGATGGAGATTGTGTTGGTTGTGGTTGGAATGATTAATTAAAGTTGTTCATGAAGATAATGGTGATTCTGGTTGTTTTGTGGTGTTGGAAATATTGTACGCTGCTGGCGGTGGTGGTGGTGAGGTTGGACGAAAAGTTGTTGAATACTACTCCATCAACTATTTAGGGAGTCAACAACCAATGTTTGTGTATCAACAATGGAAAAATGGAATCAACAACCAATACTTGTGTATCAACAATAGAAATTGATCTTAGTGTAAGGAGTCAACAACAAATATTTGTGTATCAACAATAGAAATTGACCTTAGTTTTAGGGAGTCAACAACCAATGTTTGTGTATCAACAATGGAAAAATGGAATCAACAACCAAATTTGTGTATCAACAATAGAAATTAATCTTAGTGTAAGGAGTCAACAACAAATATTTGTGTATCAACAATAGAAATTGACCTTAGTTTAGGGAGTCAAAAACCAATGTTTGGTATCAACAATGGAAAAATGGAATCAACAACCAAATTTGACAAATATTTTTGAACTTTTGATTTTTTGGATCAACTTCAGTTGTTGACACCTAATATTAATGGCGGCGGCGGTGGCGGCGGCGGCAACAACAGTGGTGGTGGTGTGTGACGGTGGTGGAATATTATTGGTGGTTGTATTTAGTAAGTGGTGGTGGTGGCGGAGTGGTGGTGGCGGAGTGGCGGTGGTGGTGGTGGAGTGGTGGTGGTGGCGGCAGTGCTGTTGGTGGTGGTGAAATGGTGCTGCTGGTGGATGTGAAATAATAGGAAAATTTATTTTTTAATAGATAAGATTTTTAAATGGAAAATAATATTGTAAGTGAGGGTATTAAGGTAATCTATTTTTTAAGGGATAAGGTATTTTATTTAAATGATAGGGGTATTTATATTGTTGTATAAGGGTATATTTATTGGGTGTCAAAACTAAGGGTATTTAATAAATTTACCCAAAATTTTATAACTTGTGTTTCTCATTTTTGCTGTTTACTGGAAGAAATTTGTTGATGATGAAAAAAAAACAAATCATTCGAATTCGCATTGATTTTCATTAACATGACCACAACCAGCTACTTCTGACTAACATCAATAAGTTTTGTTTTTCAATCGCAGCTATCATATTTAATCGTTTAATCAGGTTTTTTTTTTTTTATAGTTTTCAATTTTTTTTTTTTTTTTTTAATTATTATTAATGAATGGCCGGTGATGTAAGGATAATATTTGCTACTCTTGATGGGTTTATATCCCATATGAGGATTATTTTCCACCAAGATCTCTGAGGCTACTTTAATTCGAATCTTGTTTCTGTAGTTATCGACTACTTCTAATCAAGGCAGTTGCAATCTTATAGTTAGACTTAGATTGTGTGACAATTAGCACTAAGCATACTAGGTGATTCTGGTCCAACTCTGTAAAGCTCAGTCTAAAGAAATATGGAGACAAGGTTGTTTTCTCTCACAACTGTGTAGAGAATCAATTCATTGATAAGTGTATATATACTCGGTTACAATCACAGTAAGTTACAAAGATAAGAATAGAGTAACAAATACAACAGAAGAATAGGTGAGAACATGGGAACCGGAAGACTAAAACTAATATAACTAGAAAATAGGCAGACTGATATTATGTACAACAAACAGTCGGCTAAACAGTTAGTCATATGACCTAACTAACTGGACAATTCTAATACCCCCCCCTCAAGTTGGAGCGGTAGAGCCTGAACGAATGCCAAACTTGCGAACCAAACGGCCAAATTGAGGAGCTCCTAAAGGCTTTGTGAAAACATCTGCAAGATGATCAGAAGATGGAAGATACTTTGGTAAAATCAAGCCACTGATCAATTTCTCACGAATAAAATAACAATCAATTTCAATATGTTTAGTTCGTTCGTGAAATACAGGATTCTGAGCAATGTGAATTGCTGCTTGACTATCACATGAAATAGTGATAGGGAGAGGACATGGAATGTGCATGTCAGTAAAAAGATATCGTAACCATTGAAGATCAGCTGTTAAGTTAGCCAATGCACGATACTCAACTTCAGCAGAAGAACGAGCAACTGTTGGTTGCTTCTTTGATTTCCAAGAAATAGGACTGGATCCTATTGTGACTAAATACCCTGTAGTAGAACGTCTAGTGATAGGACATCCTGCCCAGTCTGAATTTGTGTATCCATGTAGAGAAAGATTACTGGATGAAGACAAAAAAATTCCATGTCCAATGGTACCTTTAAGATAGCGCAAGACACGATAAGCATGCAGCATCAAGATGAGCAGTATGCGGATGTTGCATGAATTGACTCAAATAATTTACTGCATACGTAATATCTGGACGAGTGACAGTAAGATATAAGAGACGGCCAATTAGACGGCGATAAGAGCTGGAATCAGATAAAGGATTACCATCGATATGTAGCAATTTAAGATGCGTATCCATCGGAATAGATGAAACACGAGCACCTGTGAGTCCAGAATCCTTAAGAATGTCAAGGGTATATTTTCGTTGACACAAAAAAATACCTTTAGATGATCGGGAAACTTCAATGCCTAAGAAATATTGAAGGCGACCAAGATCCTTAATCGAAAAATGAGAAGCAAGGCGTGCTTTAAGGGAGTTAATAAAATCATCATCTGTGCCAGTAATGATGATATCATCAACATAGACAAGAACAAAAATAGATGTTGTTCCTTGATGATATGTGAAGAGTGAATCATCACATAGAGATTTATGAAATCCTTCCGTTAGTAAAATAGAGGAAAGTTTAGCAAACCATTGACGAGAGGCTTGCTTAAGACCATAAATGGATTTCTTAAGTTTAAAAACTTTAGATTCACCTTTTCGTGCCAGACCTGGAGGGATTTTCATGTATATTTCTTCATCTAGATCGCCCTGAAGAAATGCATTATTGACATCTAATTGATGAAGAGACCAATCTTTAATTGCAGCGATAGACAACAAAACTCGAACAGTCACCAGTTTGGCTACTGGCGCAAAAGTGTCGTAGTAGTCTATGCCTTCCTGTTGAGTGTATCCCTTTGCCACGAGCCGAGCCTTGTATCGTTCCATGGTGCCATCAGAATTAAATTTGATTTTAAACACCCATTTGCATCCAATGGCAGTTTTCCCTGGTGGCAAATCAACAGTAATCCAAGTATCATTAGCTTCGAGAGCCATTATCTCTTTTGCCATGGCTGCACGCCATTTAGGGCATTGAGTAGCTTGTGAATAAGATTTGGGTTCCTCAGATAAGATGACCCCAGCAAGAAAAGCTTTGTGAGATGGTGAAAAACCATCGAATGACAAATAATTAGTCATAGGGTGAGCTGAACTGGATTTACACTCAGTAGCAAAACAATGACAGTCTTTTAAGTAAGCTGGTGGATTTTGAATCCTAGAAGGATGAGAATCAGCGGAAACTGTAGGTACAGATTGTATAGGCGCTGATTCAATCGAAGGAATTGCAGGTGCAAGTGCAAAAAGTGTGTAATTGCGATTCTGAGGTGCAAAAGCGATTAAGTAGAATCTATAATAGGAATTACAGAACCAACTGGGAAATGCACAACTGGAATGTGCTGCGAAGCAGAATTGCTAGAATTGCTGATAGGCAATGATTGTGATGGCTGTATAGGTACAACATGAGAAACACCTGAAGAATGATCGATGTTAGAGTAATTAGGAGATAACAAGTCAGAGTTACCTGAAATAGCAGCGTAATCAGAATGCCTTGTAGAAATTTCAGGGATAGATACAGTAGTATCATGTTTTGAGTTGGGAGACGTATGCATAGAAAAAGATGACTGCGAATCAAAAAGAGAATCGTAATCAGTGAATTCTGAATGTTGTACGAGTAATGGTACAGTAGAAGGAGTATGTATATCATGAAAAGGAAATCGATTTTCATGAAAAACAACATCCCGTGATACATAAATACTCTTGGATTCCAGGTCATAAATTTTGTACCCTTTCTGGCCGTGAGGATAGCCAATGAAAATGCCTGGTTTGGCCCTGTGATCGAATTTATGAGATACTTTCGTATTTCTGCCAAAGCATAAGCAACCAAACACCCTTAGAGACATATAATCTGGTGTTTTATGCAACAATAGTTCATGCGGAGTTTTATGATCAAGAACTGGAGATGGAATTAAGTTGATTAAATAGGCAGCAGTAAGAATACATTCGCCCCAAAAGTGAAGTGGCAAATTGGATTGAAATCTTAATGAGCGTGCGACATTAAGAAGATGTCTATGTTTCCGTTCGACAACACCATTCTATTGTGGTGTGTAAACACAACTGGTTTGGTGTAAAACACCATTTTGATGAAACCAAGCTTATACTTCTTTTGACTTGAATTCAGACCCATTATCAGAGCGTAAAGTCTGTAATTAGGGAATGAGAAGTTTATTGATACCAGAAGACATGCTGGTAATAGAATGACCAAACTGAGTAATAACAAAAGCAAAAAAATACTTAAGAAATTTTAATGTTTCTGATTTAGTTTTCATGAGATAAATCCAAGTGCACCTAGTATAATCATCCACAATAGTCAGAAAATATTTAGCACCAGTAAACAATGTAGTTGCAAAAGGGCCCCAGATGTCAGCATGAATCAATTGAAAAGGTCGTGAAGATAAATAATGACTTTTATTAAATTTCAAACGAGTTTGTTTTGCCATAGGGCATACATCACAAGAATGAACAAACTGCGAGCTAATATAAGCAAATTTTGAAGCTAAAAAACGAAAACAATCCACACTAGGATGGCCGATACGGCGATGCCATGTATCCACAGGCTTATTTGCAGAAAATGATAAAGCAAATGGACGAAATATGAAATGATAGAGACCAGCGATGCGTTTACTCCATCCAATCTCCGTGTTCATGGACTGGTCCTGAAAGATGCAACAATCTTTTGAGAATTTGATACAACAATTGGCTGAACTAGTCAATTGGTGAACGACAGAGATTAAATTGAATTTAAAACTCGAAATATGAAATACATATAGTAATTTCGAGTTGGAGACAAATCAATATTGCCAATGTGTGTCACGGAGGTAAGTGATCCATCCGCAGCTTGAAAACTAATTGGTTTGGTAACCAAAGTATAAGTAGTAAAAAAGAAAGAGATGAACATATGTGATGAGTAGCACCACTATCTACTATCCATACATGATTTGAACAAGATAAAATAGTACCCGCAAAATTGGCGGATGGGAGAATGGTTGTACCTTCATTAGCTGGATCAAGTAATGAAAGAAGATGTGTTGTGCCGCACTTATACTCAAAGAACAACGGCACAGGAGCTCATTGCAGGATGGTAGCAGCAAAGAAAGGAATCAGAATCTACGGGCTTTGGTAAGTCCTTTGATACCCGTTTAGTTTCCAACATGTGGCCCTGGTATGACCGTGCTTGTTGCAATGGTCACAGAATGGCGATGTCTTTTGTTGTTTCCAGAATTATTGTTGTTGCTGCTTCCAGATTGTGTAGATGAGAACCTTTGGTTACGAGAATCACCACGAGAAGCATATAAAGCTGCTGGTTCAATTGCAGGAATAGAAGAGGAATTGATTCCCTGTTGTTCCTCCTCCTGCCTAACATGGTTGTAGATCTTAGCAGGAGATGGCATGGGTTCCATTAGGAGGATCTGACTTCGCAGAGAAGAAAACCTTTCATGCAAACCCTGCAAAAATTCCATTGACCTATCTTGATTATGATGATCAATATAATTCTTACCTGCTCCGCAGATACAAGGTTCGATGGTTCGAAAAGTATCCAGTTGATCCCAAAGAGTCTTCAGTTGAGTGTAGTACATCGCTACATTCAAGTTTTCTTATTTCAGAGTGGCAATTGATTGCTTAATCGCATACAACTTTGATGCATTATGGTGAGAAAACTGTGATTTGATTTCTAGACATTGCTCTCTGGCAGACGGAAAATTCATGGTGCTGGATCTAATCGACGGATCTACTGAATTGGAAATCCAGCTGCCGACTAAATCATCACACCGAGTCCAGTGTGGGAGATCAACTGTGGAGGTTGGCTTTTTTACGGTACCATCAATATAACCAGTCTTCCCTTTCGCACTTAAAGCCTTGGTCATGCCTCTACCCCAAGTGCAGTAGTTGTCACTTGTGAGTAGAGGAGTGAAGATAACTGAGGTCGGGTTATCGGAAGGGTGTACATAGTATGGGCTTGATGGTGATAAAACAGAATCTGTTTTAGAAGTTGATGGAGGAATGACTGAAGAGGATGGGTTTGTTTGGTTTTCTTCTAGAGTCATGATGATTAGGTTTCAGAAAAAAAAATCTAACCTAGCTCTGTATATACCATAAAGAAATATGGAGACAAGGTTGTTTTCTCTCACAACTGTGTAGAGAATCAATTCATTGATAAGTGTATATATACTCGGTTACAATCACAGTAAGTTACAAAGATAAGAATAAAGTAACAAATACAACAAAAGAATAGGTGAGAACATGGGAACCGGAAGACTAAAACTAATATAGCTAGAAAATAGGTAGACTGAGATTATGTACAACAAACAGTCGGCTAAACAGTTAGTCATATGACCTGACTAACTGGACAATTCTAATACAGTCCACAACTCCTCCTCCACCGTATTATCATTTAACATCATTCCACCACTTCCCCTGGTGGCTGTAATGCAAGCTAGTTGATTCTAATTGATGAAAGTTGTTTTCTGGAATCTGTAGTACTCTTTGGTATTTTTCTTTGCTCAAGTCAAATGACAAAATCACTGACTTTTCATCTTGTGTGTGTGGTATAAATTAGGTTTTGCAGTGTAGTCAACACCTTGATGGAAATTCAAGCTCCGCCGCCATAACAATGAGTACGGAAATCTGAGTCTATCAACCTCCCAAGAATCAGTACTTAGGCAGTATATCTGAACTTTGCGCTGAATGTTAAAGCCTGTCCTTCACCGAATTTTAAGTCGGCACCCCACCTTCTGCTCATATTTTTGAGAAGAGACTTGTATCACCTTGTAATCCTTGGTTTGAACATCAAAACCGAGTCCAACAAAATCACGATGGTCATACCCATCCTTGGGGTTTCCGTCCAACGACTTTGGAAGAAGTCTACATTTTCTCGTAGCAGGGATATCCCTAGTTATACATGCAAATTATTCCATGAACAGAATCCACCATGTGTATCGCACCAGGTTACTATCTACATTTTCTCGATCGCATCCTTAAACAATGATTGTTTTCCTAGATCCTACAAAACCTTGAAGCCTTTATCAGATGAAGGTGCCTCCTAACTTGGAGTTATTGTCGTCCACGGTAGTAGTAGTAGTAATGGCATGTCGTTTTGTGAAGTGAGGGCACGCCATGATTAAAATTTGAAAAATTACATCTTCCGGAAAACAAAAGTAGCCATCATCGTTCTACACACACATTGAAAAATTACACACAAGTTAGTTAAGTTCAAATTATTAAAATATAAGGAAAAATGGTTGTTTCAATATTCATCAAAGTTACTAGACTTCCTAATATTGGAAAATTACCTTTGTGTGTCTTAATCATCTTTATCAGATCTTCTATGTTTTTGTCCAAGGATCCGACTACCCACCTTTGAATTAAGGATGGATGATTAGCCCACAGACATTAAAAATAGAGTCTAGGAAACTTTTTTTTTATTCTTTTATTTTTTGAGAAGGAGGTTTAAAATTTGACTAGATTTGCGTGGATTAAACTTCTTAAAGACATGTAAGCCCTTCCAATTTCGCAATGATGTATATAAGAGTTCACGCTGTATCCCACGAATAGGAGGTCCCAACAAAAAGATTTATTAACAGAAATTAACTACTCACACAAAGATCTTACAATTACACATCCCAATCTAACATCCAACGAACAAATTGTACAATGAGCTTCGAGAAAAAAGAAGAAGAAAAAAAATGGTCAGTGTTAGAGTATAGGATTGGTAATAATAAATTATAGTATTTAAGGTTATATTTAGTATTTGATATATTTAGTATGAATTGATTTACAAGTATTATTCTTGCATACCAAGTTACGGTATCGCTATATATACCCTATGGGTTCTCAATGTAAAATATCCCATTCAATAATAAAATTCTCTTTTATCTTTATATTTTCAAGTTCTGACTGTCAGCTTCTAATCCATTTTATCATTATTTTGATAGATAGGCTGGATATATCTGTGTTTCTGAAAGAGGCTATTCCAAAATGTGGAATAAACCATTTCTACAAACAGCGGTAATTGTAATGATGCGAATAAGGCCAGAGGAACACAGCTGAACAACGCTATTGGATACGGAGACCAAGGATATCTATCTCCCAGCACGATAAACAATGACGCACCAAAAGATACCAATATGGTGGCCATGGATATAAAGAGAGTTGCAAGACCAATTATTAGTTTTTGAGGCAAGGACTTGTAAAAATCTTCTTCAGCATGTCGAGAGGTATAAATAGCTAAGAACATAAGCACGGATGTGATAGAAGAGAATAGTGCTAGTGCATCTGCTATAGCAAAGACCGTGAATGATTTATTTCCCAAAAAAATTGGGGTGCCATTCTTAGGGTCACTACTATCACTAACGTTACCTCCGGGAACAGTAAAAACAGCTGCAAATGCAACAGTGGCAATTAGCGCAGCAACCACCATGCAGGATCCGGATGTATCTTTCATCCATTCCCCTCCTTTCTCTACCAATTCACTGTGTGCCTCTGTAAATATATATTGAGCTGTATATCCTTTTTTATTTCTCTTGACCTTATCATCCTCCGGTATAATTCTTTCGACTCCCTGCACAAAATGAAGTACTAGTAAAGTCCTTTATAGCAATGTGGTGAAATAAGATCAAGGAAAGGATACAAGAAGTGTTGCTTTTTGTTATTGATCCCTTACCTTAAACCACTGGAGTTCTCGCTGCACCTGCAGAGCTGCACCACATACTGAATTGAGTTGAACAGGAGGTGCTAACTCGGCAACATGATGCAAGAGAGTGTTGCCTGATTTATCTTTTCTGGAAACTAGATCCATCTTTTCTTTTCCGCTGGTTTTACAGATGAGGTCTAGAATCTTCTCATTGCGTTCAGCTATAGCCATTTGTATCATTGTTTGACCCCCTAAATCATTCCAAATAAGATACGGGAACTTTTTAAGACATTCGTCTACAACCTCTATGGTTCCATGCTTTATAGCCGTCTTTATAATGTTCGAATTTTCGTTAAAATACTTTACTAGCTGAGGCTTGTCCATTGTTGCATGGAGTTGGGAAAACATTTCTTTGACCAGTGCAAGGGCTTGTTTGTGCATCAACTTCTGTTTGTACATGTACTGCTTGATACGAAGCACTGAAATAAGGATGACCGAGAAGAGCATTAGAGGAAATCACAATATTGATTTTGCTTATAAGAACGCTTAAAGTACGATTTTTCTAAAATAACACATTAAACAATATTTGGGAACCATAAATCAAAATTAAAGATATAAACTCAAGGTAGGTAGTGCTAGCTAGTATAGAAAATGAACCTTGTGTTATGTTGGGCATGTGATAGACTGATGAGGCAAACAATTTGTGCATTATCCCTTTATCAGTACTATTTGAGTAGACTTTTGAGCTCTTCAAAGGATTATTTGCACCAACTTGGTTGCCTTCTGAGCTCTCTTGAGGATTCTCTACATCTCTTTCGGTACCTTTCAAATTCATGGAGTTATGTTAAGGAAAGGAATTAATACTGTGTCGTAAACTTAAGAGACAAGTGGTGAACGAAATATGACGTGCTGAAAGAGAAAAGATACACCTTCTCACCACTGTACATCACACGTATGATCAGCGGTCAAAGAGCTGTTATCAAGTGGGTCATATAACAATTTCGTTCACAAAAAGTTTGCATTTAGAAGCCACTCTCAAATTATATTGTATCGAACTTCTGACATTTTACTACTAGATGTTGAAAAACAACTTATATGAATGCATCTAAACACCTTCCAAATATTATCCCTCCATATTGAGACTTATTAGTATGATTTTTTTTAATGTTTTTAAATAATTTCGAATCAGGAAAAATTTTGCAGTAAATATAAAAATCTTCGTACAAGAAATTAAAAATAAAATTTCAACCTTCAACTGATCAGGGACAGGATATAATGAAATCAAACACCTCAAATATGAGAATCCGACTCCTGGCCAACTCGGGTATCCCTTGATAAGGACGGATTATATGATCATGCTTCAGGTTTAGGATGGCTCTCCAAAGCCTAGTTAGCGATTCGGTGTACGCAAAACGTACGGAACGGCATACGTACGCGTATTATTCGTTTTGATGGAAGATAAATTCGGTCCACTATTCGGTCAACCATTTCTAATTTGGGGATAATTCGGAACGGGATACGTACGTGTATGATTCGTTTTACATATTTGAATACGGGAGAGAAAATTCGGCCCATATATAATATTAAATTAATAAGTATTCTTAATTTTAAAAGCCTAATTATAATATATGTATAATATTTTATTAAAAGTACGGGAGGAAACATGGAATTCTATGGTTTAAATGGTTATATAGAGAATATATATACACTTAATCTAAAACCAGGGAGTGGAATTGTGGTTCCACTGACTGCACAGGGAGTTGAACGTTACAGGTTCGATTCCTATTCCACTCGAACATTTTTTTTGGAAACCTATTATAGGGGCTCCAAACATTTGGTTTTGAGGGCTCACAAGATGACAAAATCGGGTTATGAAATAGTAATTAACAAAACCCATATCTAACTATTTTTTGTAATGGCTAAAATACCCTCCATGAATTATAAAATTAAATTTATTATCTTTTCTTTCTCTTTTCATTCACAAATCATGATGAAGATGATGATCATATACAAAAAACTAAATCTGTTGTCTTCTCATTCTCTTTTCATTCATAAATCATGATGAAGATGATGATCATAAGAAAAAAACTATTATTTTTCTTCCTCTCTTCTTTTTCTCCGTCGTGATGAAGATGACGATCATAAAAAGAAAAAAACTAAGAAAACCCATCACTTATTTTTGCAAAAAACAGTTTATGTACTGTCTACGGTTGGGAAAATTCATATTTCCCAACCAGTAAAAGCCTACTGGTTGGGAAAATTCATACTTCCCAACCATAGACAGTTCAGTCTACGGTTGGGAAAATTCATATTTCCCCACCGTAGATGTCTACGGTTGGGAAAATTCATACTTCCCAACCGTAGACAGTTCAGTCTACGGTTGGAAAAATTCATATTTCCCCACCGTAGGTTGTCTACGGTTGGGAAAATTCATATTTCCCAACCGTAAACAGTTCTGAAACTGTTTTTTCAAAAACCCAATTCGACCGATTCCGCTTATCCATGCATTGAAACCAATTAAATAAGATGGGTTTTTGATTTTTACCTTATTGAAGTCATTGCAGGTGGATTAAATGGTGTTAATCGATAATAAATTATTTTGAGAATTGACGATTAATCGAAGAAATAAGCGATGGAGGTGATGGGGAAGAAGAAAATGGAAGAATTAAAGGAGAGGAATGAAAACAAATTAGTTTTAGGTTTTCAATATTTAATAGGTTAAGGTATTTTTAGTATTTTTCTTATAAATTGAGTCCACTTATCTTCATCAGAGGATATTTGAATCCTTGTGAGCCCTCAAAACTCTTTTCTTGTTCTCTATAATAGGTTTCTTTTTTTAAGTATAATCTGTTCGTATAAATTCGCGAACAGAACAGATTACTAACTAGGCAGTCCAAAGTTCAAATGAGACCTCCCTCAAAAGAAAGAAAAAAAAATATTCTCTACATGTGATGAAATCATAATACACTAGGCCCCTACAGATAATGTGCCCAACTGTCCCACTATACAGTTTCTTGCCTTTTAAAAATACAAAAACAATTTACGTGGCAGAAGATGCCTGCACTTTCAAAATTCTTTCCTCGTCTTCTTCTTTGAACACAGAAACACTCAAAAGACAAAAGACCTCCTTCTTTTTTTTTTTTTTGCTCGGTTTTTTAAAATTTTTTTGCTCGGTTAGACCTCCTTCTTCCTTCCACGTCTTCGATCTTCATCTGAAAAATCAAACCCCCCCTAGATTCTCTGATTTCCTCCTCAAATATTTGACACATTCCTTATTTTACTGAGTTCAATCACCGATTCAAGATTCTCTCCTCTGTGTGTTTTTTGTGGGGGGGTTTTTAGGGATTTTTGGAGATGAAATTGAGATTTTGAATGGGATCAAGTAGTGGTATTGGTGGAGGTTCAACAAGTAGTAGTAGTAGTTGTTGTGATGTGAGTATGAAGTGTTGGTGTAGATGGAGATTGAATCAACTTTCATTCTCTAAATCATCATTCTTCATTCTCACTTCATTCCTTCTCTTTGTTTTTCTTGTTTCTATCTACGCGAGATTAGCTATCGCTCCTTATTCTAGAACACCGGTTTCGGTTGGTTGTCAAGAAGATAATGAAGGGTCTTGGTCGATTGGTGTGTATTATGGTGATTCTCCATTCAATCTCAAACCAATCGAATCTGTAAGTTGTTAGTTGTTTATTAGAATTGAAATTTTGAATACAACCCTTTATTTGATTGATGATTTCTGGATCTGGGTTGTGATTTGTTTTTTGATTTTGTTGTTACAGAGGAATGAATGGAAGGATGAGAGTTCTGCTTGGCCTGTTGCGAATCCTGTGATTACTTGTGCTTCAGTTTCAAATGCTGGGTTCCCTAGTAATTTTGTTTCTGAGCCTTTTCTATTCCTCAAGGTATGTTAATCTCAAATTTTGAATTAGGGATTTCTTGTTTAGGAAGATCACGAATTTTACAGTTAGAATTAGATAAAATAGATCAATCTAATGAGTGTAATAGATTGTTGTGGCTAGAGAATGTATAATGTCAGTTTATGTCATCCCATAAGAATTTGCTGGATTGGTGAGTGTATGAAAGTTGTGGGACTGAAATTAGCACCAAAAACCCTCAACTTCGATAAGCTTGAGAAACTCAATTCCGCGTGGTCAAAGATTCATACAAAGGGAACCTCAACATCAAGTCTCTAAGTCCAATCCATTTGAGAAAGATGGGGGATGACCTATCACGGCACAGCAGTCTACGAGGGCAAGGAATGTCTCATTTTTCGGTCCGAATCTCGACAGAAGTATTGTAAGGAAGTTTAGACAGCTCAGTTTCATCTTAATTGTAAAGTAGATCTGCTTGAATTACTCTTTCCTAATGGGTGTGATGGATTGTCATGGTCAGAATGTATAAATGGCCAGTGTGAAATTGTGGGACTGAACGGATGGGATTCTGAAATTGGCATAAGAAACCTGAACTTGGAGCCTGAGACACTCGAAGTAGTTTAGGACTTCTAGGGAACTTTATGCTAGTTGTACCAAGATACAATTGCCTTAATTAGATACTTCACCTAAGTTTATGAACTGTGCTGAACATGTTTGCGTTTGTTTGTTAAAAGAAGACTGGTGTGTCCTTGTTTAATAAGTTAAGAATTATGCTTTAGACATTGGGAGATCATAATACCACACAATGTCTATGATGTGTCTAGCAATATCCCTGGCCAAGTATGGCATTTTTTGTTAGTTGCAACTTTTTTCTCTTACTGTAAACCTTACATAGATCTCAAATTTTGTTGGTTATTATCCAGGGGGATACTCTTTATATGTTTTATGAAACAAAGAATTCTATCACTTCGCAAGGAGACATTGCTGTTGCAAAAAGTATTGATAAAGGTGTAACATGGGAACAGTTGGGTATTGCTTTAGACGAGGGATATCATCTCTCACATCCATATGTTTTCAACTACAATGATGAAGTAAGTTATTATTGGAGCAAATTTTTTGTTTTCCTTTCTTTGTTTCTTTCTTTCTAAGTCTCAATTGTTATTCGGTTATTGTCGTCTCAGATTTTTGTTAATTTCTGCGCCAGATATACATGATTCCCGAAACCAGTGACAAAGGTGAACTCCGTCTTTACAAGGCAGTTGATTTTCCTCTCAAATGGACACTAGAAAAAGTTATCATGAAAAAGGCTTTTATGAATACCGTTATCATAAATTATGGTGGCAACTATTGGCTCTTCGGCTCATATTACAGTGGATTTGGCTTCTTGAAGAATGTGCAACAGGAAATCTGGTATAGTAGCTCACCCCTTGGTCCTTGGAAACCTCACAAACAGAACCCTATCTATAACACTGGTAAAAGCTTCGGAGTACTGCGTAATGGAGGTAGACCATTTGTGTATAATGGAAACCTTTACCGCGTTGCTCAAGATTGTGGCAAAATACATGGGCAGCAAGTTCGTACCTTTAAGGTTGAGATTCTCACGAAGGATGAATATCGAGAAGTTGAAGTACCATTAGGTATAGAAGAACCTAAGAAAGGTAAAAATGCATGGAATGGTGCTCGATATCATCATTTGGATGTGCAAGATTTAGGCTCTGGTGAGTGGATAGGGGTAATGGATGGTGATCGTGCTCTTGCGGGTGATTCTGTTCATAGATGCATTGTGGGGTCTACTGCTGTTTCAGTTGTGCTTGCGCTATTTGTGTTAGTTGGAGTATTGCTGGGACCTGTGAATTGCATTTTACCGCGATGTTTCCATGCTACATCTAAGAGAAATGATGCGTTTTTGAGATGGGAGGATTATCCGAATCTGTTTTCGTCCAAAATGAGATGGTTCTATACTCGCATGAACATGGCAAGTTCGTCCGTGCGAGGTTGGGTAAAACCTAGTACCTGTATGGGAAAACTAGTTCTGGTGTTGATATTTGTATTAGGTGTTGTATTAATGTGCACAGGAGTTACATATATTTACGGCGGAAATGGTGCAGAAGAACCTTATCTGTGGAAGGATCAGTATTCACAGTTTACATTACTAACAATGACTTATGAAGCCAGGCTTTGGAATTTGAAAATGTGTGTGAAGCATTACTCAAGGTGTCCGTCAGTGAAGGAGATTGTAGTGGTGTGGAACAAAGGTAATCCACCGGAGTTGGGTGACTTTGATACAGTAGTGCCAGTTAGGATTAGAGTAGAGAAACAAAATTCACTGAACAATCGGTTTAGGGTGGATCCACTGATAACAACCAAGGCAGTTCTTGAGCTGGACGATGATATCATGATGTCGTGTGATGATATTGAACGGGGTTTTAGAGTATGGCGTGAACACCCAAATAGAATAGTTGGATTCTATCCTAGACTCGTTGCTGGGAGCCCATTGAGGTACAGAAATGAGAGGTTTGCACGCAAGCGGAATGGGTATAACATGATATTGACAGGAGCAGCATTCATTGATCGTACAAAGGCTTTTGAGACGTATTGGGGTGAGGAAGCCAAGGAAGGGAGGGAAATTGTAGACAAGTTTTTTAACTGTGAGGACGTTCTTCTGAATTTCTTGTACGCGAATTCGAGTTCTTCCTCGCAGGCAGTGGAGTATGTCAAACCTTCATGGATCGTTGATATGTCGAAATTCTCAGGAGTAGCAATTAGTGGGAATACGCAATTGCACGAGAACATCAGAAGCGACTGCATTGCCAAGTTTACTGAGATATACGGGAGCATCGATAATTGGAAATGGGATTTCGATAGTCGGAAAGATGGGTGGGATGCATAGAGGAAAAGATAAAACCACAACAGTCACTTGTACCACTATGTTAAGTCTTCATTTTTGTTCTCTTTATTTTTAGCTTGTCTACATTTTGTACTGCATAGAATTAATGGATCAATCTATATGTTAGGTTCTCTTTTTTGTCAGTTGCCTGTTTTACAGAATAATCATTTTTTTGTATGCTGTACCAATCTTATGGAAATGGTTATAAAGTTGAAGAGCCAACTGTTTGATAAAATGCATTGCAGAAAACTGTCAATTACGGTAGATGGTAATGGTTCTCAGTTGTTTATTCTTGACATTACAGGACTTTAGCCAAAATTAGTTGATAACTATAAAAGGTCTATTGTGAGAAACAGCTAATAGAAGAAAATACTATGAAAAGTAAAAACAAAGTTTCATGAACTGGCAACTACTTATCCATGTTCTAAGACTATCAAATTTGCTCTGTATCCCCTCCCTGACTTCTCAGAAAAAATTTAGAGCTTTGAAAGTGGCTTCGTCGAAGGAGATTGATACCAACCCCATGGCTCATTTGAGATGTACTGAGTAACTTGCTTCACACTCAAAAAGTTTTCGAGTCCCCTGTAGTACAACATTGTAAGAAGATTCATTAGAGTCTCGTGATACATGTTTGCAGTTTAATCAAATTTCTCACTAAAAGTTTGGATTTCTTACCATTCACCTAAATCCCGTCCAAATCCACTACGTTTAATGCCTCCCCAAGGAAGTTGGCAAAAGCAAGGTTGTGAACAATTCACCCACACAATTCCAGCTTGAAAAGCCTAGATAAGAAAACAAGAAAACTTCAAAACCACATCCGAATTGAAAAACGGACAGTAATAGCGCAACCATTGCTAAAAACAAGGTAATTGAGGTTGACTAAGAAGTTCAGATTGTTTATACCTGTGTCATGCGTTCACACCTTTCTAGATCATCCGAAATCACAGCAGCAGCCAAACCGTACCTGTCAGTGACCCATACCCCATATTTCAATCAGCTCGCTTTTAACCCTTAAAATCAAATCATATTCAGAATAATATAACGGGAAAATAAAAACTCACTCAGTGTCATTTGCAAGTTCAATGGCTTCTTCTTCAGTTTTGAATGTTTTAACACACAAAACAGGTCCAAAGACTTCCTCTCTCCAAATTTGCATGGATGTATTAACATTTGTTATGATGGTTGGCTCAATAAAGAATCCTTTTTTCAAGTGCTGCAATGCCGTTCATTTATGAGTAACATACTTGGATTATGAATAAAGAATCACAGTAATTCTGAAACACAATGTAATGTATGGGTAACATTTAAATTACCTGTGGACGTTTTCCTCCACAGAGAATCGTTGCACCTTCACTCTTAGCGACTGATATGAACTTCATTATCTTCTCATACTGTTAATAAAAAGCATAGAAACTGGGTTATTTCTGGTTATATACTCCATTTACAAAATAACTCAGAAGCTTGAATAAAATCAGAGGACTCTATTCTGCTTGTATCACAAACTTATCAGTTACCACACAGTTGACACTTCTAAGTTCTAACCAAAATGACATAACATAAACCCCACTAGTCCATGTAAAGCAGTCAAATTATCTTCAGCCTAAACTTCGTGGTACTTTGAAACTTGAAAACTAAAAGAATGTGGAATAGTAAAGTCACGCCTAATTAAGTACTAAATAAGCACCAGCGAGTACTAACTGAGTGCTACAAGATATTCTAGATTCTATGCTTGAAAAAGCGAGAAATAGTCCTAGTTAGACAATTTGGTACCTGTCCTCCACTAACAACAGGGCCAAGCCTGCAACCTTCTTCCATAGGATCTGAGACCTTGACTTTTTTAACCCAGCTAACCAGTCTCTGAAGAAATTTCTCTGCAATATTTTCCTGAAATGTACAATAAATACTTCTCTCTTATTTCAGGATCAATATAAAAAAGCCAAATGGAGGGGGCGAAAAAGGCAACATGGCATGAAATGTAGCCTTGCAAAGCAGAAGAAAAGGTTTCAGTATTGCTACTTACGTGTACAATAAGTCGAGATGTTGCACTGCACATTTGACCATTTGTCCAGAAACAACCAAACATAGTCCACTCGGCAGCTGTTTTAGAATAAAAACACAAGCAACAGAAACATTAATATCCACACAAAAGGGAACACTGTAATCTTACGATTCAAATTCAAGTGTTATGACATAACTCAAGACACCACAAGCTATTCCATACAATATTATGCGTCGGTAAAAACTGTGCAGATATTCGGATACTATTAATGCAAAATAAAGTTATAAATAAGATACTTACCTTTGTCAAGGTCTGTATCCTCAAATATAACTATAGGACTTTTTCCACCGAGTTCCAAAGTGACGGGCTGTAGATCAATCAAATACATCAGTGAGAGGAAGGAATGATATCAAAAGAATGAAATACTGATTACTGATGAGTTTCTCTGTTGACATATGGAGCTTACGTTTTATCTTATCTACAATGTCTCTAAATCAGGGTCCTTACTATGGAATAAAACAGACAGGAACATGGAAAATTTGGGAAAAAAGAAGAAACAAATAAGTTTCTATACCTTGACGAGTTGAGATGCAGCTGTCATTATTCTGCTTCCTGTTGCAGTACTTCCAGTAAATGAAATCTGGTAAAAAATCAGAAGAATTAGACGGTACAAATGGCGAAAGTTGTAAAAGAAGAATTACTCAAGAATTTAAACAGTTTAAAGTTGCATGACTAAGAGATATATATGTACCTTGTCGACATGAGGATGAGCTGCTAAAGGAGCACCAGCTTCTGGACCTAATCCAGTTACAATGTTGAGTACACCAGGAGGTAGACCAACTTCTCTACAGATATCACCCAACTCTAAACAAGTTCTGAAAAATGAAGATGCAATGAGCTAGTCAGGACAAGTAAAAAATTTCACGAACATCCACGCAGACAAAAACAGAAAAGAAACATAAAAAATAAATAAGGGAAGAGAAGAGAAGTATTACATGGATGTTAACTCAGAGGGCTTTAGTATAGCTGCACACCCAGCCGCCAGGGCTGGAGCCACCTTCCAGATAGCCATCAAAAGAGGGTAATTCCTTCAAGAAAGAATAATCCAACATTGACGTCAAAACAAGTTTCACAGATATGATTCTCTTATCGTACAAATTGGATTGATACGATGGGTATGTACACAAATACAGTTGTAGTAATACAACAAGATAACCAGGATTTCACAAAAATTCAGGAAGAAACATATATACCATGGAGTAATCAGCCCAACGACTCCAATGGGTTCTTTGCGAACATGACTCTTGAATGTCTCCATTGGGACGTTAACAGGAACCTTTTTCTTTGCATCTAAGCCTTCAGCAAGATCTGCATAATACTCAAAACATCCAGCAACATCATCCTGGATTGAAATAAAAAAAAAAGGTGAGACAAATATCCATGATACATTAAACCTCTAGAATTCTTTTGAAAAGGTGCATTGTTATCATACCATGTCCCATGCTGCTTCATCCAATGGTTTTCCACAATCAAGGGCTTCTAGCCTAGCCAACTCAGATTTTCTTTCAAGGACCTGCAAAGAGAGGTGAAACAAAAATTTCAGCACACCCAAAAGACGTTAAGATTTTCCACACAAACACATATACACTTTGGACTTGGTAACCTGCTCCAGACACGGGCTTACTGTCAAAATCTATTAATCATCACTAGATTCCAATAACTAAGATCATATCATCTTTCAAAGTCTCAACTTATTAAACCCCATAAGTAATGGAAAATTGACATGAATAATAAGAGAATTAATCTCAAATACCTTAGCTGCAATTGCTCGTAGATACTTAGCGCGAAAAGCTCCAGTTGCCTTTGGCCAATCTTTCCCTTTATTCCTAGATAAAGCCTTTCGAGCAGCATCAACTGCAAGCTCTACATCTTCAGCTGTTCCTGCTGGTATATCACCTGCAACAACAACAGAACAAGAATACCCAAATTCAACACTAACAATCAAATTCGCAGTTTCAATCAATACAAAACAAAAATTATCACTAGATTGTACCAAATTAATATTCAAAAAATCAAAATCATACCGAATGATAATCTCTTCAATTAATATTCAAAGGAAATACAATCTGTTGAATAAAAAAAATTGGAGAAAAAAGAAATCATACCGATAATTTGTTCAGTAGAGGGATTGACGATGGGAATTCTTTTCTTGTGTAATGGTTGTCTATATTCACCATTGATGAACAGTTGACGACTAGGAATCGAAGAAGATGAAGAGATCGCCATTATTGATTTGATGAGATCTATTGGATTCAGTGCACAATTTGATTTGATCGAAAGAAAGAGTTAGTTGTAGGACACTAGTTTTCAATTCAATCAAATAATAAAGTGTTTTTATGGGGAATGAGGACGAGTTTTGAGTCACTCACTCTTTGGACTCAGTCAGGACTCTCTGGAGTATATGTAGGAATTTGAGTCTTACTGGAACTTCTTCTCTGGTGATAAGTTTGAAAGCTACACGGAAGTTATAAATTCCACGTGATTCAGGTGCCGGATTTGTTGGGGTTTCCGATGGGAACGAAGACCTTGGAGGGAAGGAAGGAAGGTCCCCGGTTCGAATCCCAAAAGCAGCACCTGTGGCTGTATTAGTTAGTGTAGGGGTAGTTGGGCTGGACAGGCAGTGTTGGCTAGGCTTAGCCAGAGGCCGTGGGTCTAGCCTTGCTTGCCATAGACAAAAAGAAGACTTTGAACTGGGGAGTGAGGATGCAAGATGATCCCAAAACCGGCACCAAAACTGGCTAGTGTGGAATGGAAGTTGTGGGATTGAACAGATGCAACCTCATTGGGGCACACCAAATAGTTTAGGACTTCTGAAACACCGTCCGTAACGTCATATGTTTACATTATTATGGTACCCAATTGTGTAGTAGGCATTGCAAGACTTTGGCCAACAGTAGTCGATTACCACAAGGTGTTCAATGTAATGATAATGCACACAGTTTGTTAGTATAAGCATGATAATTTTCAATAGTCTGCAACAACAGCAACAAAAAAAAAGGCGAAAAAGTACAGGCAATAATTTACAGGTTCCAAAATTGAATTCAAGAATGACCATATGCTTAAGATACTAAGACGGGTATCAAAACGCCTGTAAGATTGGCAAAATTTGCACATAAACATACATTCCAAAATTTCTCTGAAAGCCACACAACTTATAGAAGAAAGTGCAAAAGAAGTAATGAAGTTTCATGAACTAACCCCAACTATCTAAGTTTTCAGGAAATCAAAATTTGCTCCTATGTTAAGTTATGTTATATTGCTTGATATACTTTCTCAACTCTTTCGCTTTACAAACAACCTCCTGAGATATATCATTCCACTGACATTGGCACCAGGAAAAGCTCCCCAAGAATTTTCTGCTCTTCATTCACCAAAATTATTCGACCCACTTTGCAGTTGAATCAGCACTGGACTAAAAAACACAGCAAACTAGTTAGGATGATACTAACCTATATTCATCAACAAAAGTTAATGCCACAACTGCAAATTGCAAAGTAATGCCAACCTAAGTTGCTTATGTGCTCATTGTATTCAGTCACATTTAGAGTTGACATGTAGAGGTATATGATGGTATCATGGTATCACCGAATGGCTAGTAGCATAAGACATTTCATCCAACAAATATACAAGATATGACTATATTGCAATAAGAATTCATGTAGTTAAGACTACTGTACATACCTCTGGTTCTTCTTTGAGATGATAGGAGTACTTTGCAGCAGCCTCCTCTCCATCCTGATTCAAGTTTGCAGTCCATTCATTGTAATATAGGCACTTCTTCAGATCTGGTTCCTCAACATCCATGGAGCACTTGACATTGTTCTTGTTTTCCTGGCTGAGATTCACATAGTCTTCAGCATCTTTCCACTGCTTGAACACAACTCCCCTTCTAAAGTGATTAAAATTCTCTTCCAACCCATCAGACTCCTTGTTATGGTGCTTCACTTTGGACATAGCAACGTCTACCAGATTAGCAGATATTGAGCTACCAAAAGGCTTCATGGCATTATAATTGACTTGCGCAGTTGGGAAATACGGCGAGAATTCATCATATTGCTACAACCAAAGACAAATAGAGGAAATCAATCTTGTCAAACACTAACAACTGGATAAAAGTATCTTGTAATTGACATAGCACATATATGAGAAAGTGATTAACTTACTGTAAAACTGCTACTGCCACATTCTTGCAGGGAAGAAAATGGTACTGCTGCCCTTAGTGGTGACGGAGAAACTCCATTCGATCCAACTTGCTGGTGTTCTTGCTGCATTACTCCACTGTGGTGACGATGAAATTGGTTTTGTTGATTGACAAAAGCAAGTTCAGAAGTAAGATCATTCAATTTCTTTGAAAGGGCCTTTGCAATCCCTCCCAACCCATGAACAGGATCAGATCTTCTAGCCCTTGCCTCCATTATCATGGTCTCAGCCGCTGAACGTTGTTCCGCGCCAGCTGATTTGAGAAGCAGCTTTGTGAAATTGCTTGCACCAAAAACTTTAACAGCATGCTGGAAATCTTCTCCCCCTGTATCTGAAGGGAAATATGGAGCTAAGGGACATTCTGGTGAACATCTTTTCCTATGGTACTTGCATGCTGCACAGGCTTTCCTATTCCTCACCATTTTCACTCCAATTTCTACAAAAATCATATGAGAAGAAACCAATAAACAAGAATCAAACAAGAAGAAAATCACAAAATTACACTAGAATGGAAGAAAACGATGAAACAAGAAGATGGGTTTTCATGAAAATGGGGGTTTTATACCAGAACAATAATGGGGACTGAGAATCATCAGCGATTACATGAATCATATAGAGAAGAGATTATACAAAAAAAAAAATAAAAAAAAAAAAGTGGGTTTTCATTGGATACTTAAACGGATTTTGGTACTCAAAATGCTTGTCAAAACTTAGATTTTTTGAAGAATCTTACCAGATTTTGAGTCCATTATAGTAGCACCAAGCAGCAGCAGCAGTATGTTTAGTTGGTGAAAAAGAAACCCTTAAGAATTTTTTTCCATATTTGGGAGAAATAAAGATGACGGCTCTGAGAAAGAAAGAAATAAAGAAGACGGCTCTGAGAAAAATGGACTGAAAAAGTTTATATTCTTGACAGTCTTGGGTGTGTGGTGGTATAATAGCGTGATGCCCCATGTTACTTATAGAGAGTAATTCAGTAGTTAATCATAATTTTAACTATTAATCTCCCAGTAAATTCACCACACACAAATTCGCATATTGGAGTGGAAATAAAAAATTTACCATCTTCCGGTGCTGGCAGCTGGCAAATGGGAGTAGTTTTTTTTTTTGTTTTTTTTTTTGGGACATGACTTTAAAAATTAAATTGGTTATGTACAATCAGTTTAAGATCGAAAGTAAAAGAATACAAAGTAAGAAGAACATACCGTAAAAGTACAAAACGAGGAATCCAACAAGTGTACCAGGGTAGACAAATACAAGTATGAGTAAGATCCGATTAAATAGGAAGAAGAATGATTTTTTTTGGAATTAGATCTCAATGGTTTAGTTTGTGTTTCGTCTTTACAAAGATGTGCGCTCAAATAAAAGTGATTTGCTCAAATCTCTAGTAACTAGTGATGAAACTTCCTTTGTCAAAGAAAACATCGATGAAAATTCCATCACTGGGAAAGTTGTTGAAGATTTCCTCGTGGGAGACAACAAAGATGAAAGTTTCGTCGTTGGAGGACAATTCCAACCCAATTCCATATATCTCGAGCATACACAGTTAGATAATATGGATCTCATAGCGACATGAATTATACTAATGACTCAGGACCTTAGGAGCGCATCAAAAAAAATAATAAAAAAAAAAGCAATATTCACAAAAAACAAATCCACATATGAAGATTTCTTTCCTTTCATTTCAAATCATATACAACATCCATAAATAATTCGATCCAGCCATTGATGTTGTTATCCAAAGACTTAAATTTTCTTTAGCCATTAAATATCACGACAGAGTTCCATATATTCCGAGCATATACGACCGAACAATTAGAAAAACTTGCTCAAAACCAAGCGACAGTGAATACTTTAAGAGGAGTACACCAGAATAAATAAATTGATTCACTACACAAATACTAAAGAGACAAGAAATTTCCAGAAATTTACTGATTTTGCAATCAGTTTGATGGAGAAGATAAGTTTACAGCATCATCATCAAAGAGTTCAGCAAAATCACCATCAAGTTTTCAACCAAAGACACAAGAAGTTACAATCTTTCCAAAGACACCAGCAACACAAGTTTCAAGACCGCTTTCGATGGAGAATCTGACCGATTTTGACGGATTCATCATAACTGATTCAGGTCGTAGTTGCTACCTATGTTACCTATGTTACTTTCACAATTGGTTAGATCTATGGATCCTTTTACCCCTATGTCATCTCTGTCTTACTATGATTGTAAATAAAAAAAATAAAAAAAATAAAATAAAATACTTGAAAAATGGTTGGATCCATGGATCCTAGTATCTCTACTATTTGTAGTTATACCGTGTGTTTTGGATGTGCTACTTTTAATCCAAACCAAACCATTTAAACTGATATTGGAACTATTGAATCGATTGGGAATGGTGGGATTTGTTTTTCAGATTATATCTTGTAACTATGTTGTTAAGATGTTTGAAAGTCTTTGTTGTATTTTTGATTACTCAGTATCTGTGGAAAATCTCAATGCTTGCTATAAACCCCATTGGAGACTAGTCGATCCAGTAATTGTTACCGATCTTGGATCGGAGTATTATGAATACAATTGAGGCTTGCCTCTTTTTTAACAAGAAATAGAAAAATAAATAGAATGATGGTGTGTATCACTTTATAAAATAAGATAAAATGGTGGTGTGAATAATCAAATATGGGTCGAGACAATCTGCGTCATCAATTTAATAGGAAATTCGTTAATGAAAATTCAGCAATGCATCAAGTTAGTAGTGTGGTTGTATTACATTATTAAATAATGTGATTTACATAAATTATTACGGATAGTACATTACTTTTTAACATAATGGGAGTGTGAGATCGGATGATTAGGATGAACGGATGATTCCGTCTGATTTGCGGTTCGGATGAAGCCATGCTTTCCGTATAACATCAAATCAACAAAAAAACCTAGAAAGATTTGTTGTTTGGATGATGCCAGCTATAGTTTTCCGTACTACATCAAATCAACAAAAAAACCCTAGTGTCGTACTATTTAAATAAGCCTCAAGGAGTGATAAATCAATCAGAAAACGTACGTCATTCTTCCTTTCTCTTCTTTCTTTCTCATACTAAGTTCTTTTCTATCTTTTGTTAATATAAATGTATTTTGGTATAACATTTTGATGGAGATTTTCTGTCTGAATCTTATGATTTTGGAGGATTTCAAAATGAAATTTGTGGGTTTAAAAAGGAAAAATCTGGCTCTCTTAGTTTGTGTGTTTGGTTTTGATTATTTTCTTACATTGAGATTAATGATTTTCTTTCTTTCTTTCATGAGTAGTCAGTTTTGTGGAGTTTTAATTATTATTTTTGAGCTTTTGGAGTATGAAATATCTTCCAGTGATGCAACAACAACACATCAATTGGATTTTATTTCACCAGTAGTTTCTATCAGCTTTCAATGGTAGTAAGTTTAATTTTTTGTTAAGAAAATATTTTGAGATTTTTGAGTATGAAAGATCTTACAGTGATGCAACAACAACCCATTATTGATTTTCTGTTGAGGATTTTCTTTCACCTGAGTTGGATTAAATATTTTTCTTCCTTTTTTTCCTTTAAAAGTTTCAATAGTGATAGCTGCAGTACTAGATCATGAATGGGTTAAAAGTTTCAATAGTGATAGTTGTAGTACTAAATCATGAATGGGTTGAAAAGAACGGTTTATATTACAGGATGTTGGTTTTAAGCATATCATATTATTGATCTCAATAGTATTTGGATATACTATAATACAAACCAAATCAATCGTGATGTAAAGCATAAACCATTCTAGTCTTGCGTGATTTTAAAGGGATTGAATAAAATGAAAAATATTATATAACCAGGTGTGCATAAACCCGTGTTTTCCATAGGAATATTTAGAGTTAATATATAAACTGAGACGCCCTTGTGCCTAGTCCTATAATTAAATAGGCTTAATTATTGTCTATTATACTCATTTATAGGAAATCTCTTTCTATTTTCTCGCCACTTTTGTGCTTTCTTATCATTCATAACATGTTATCATTTCCGTAGCTCTACCGACAAACGGTATAATATTTTTTTTCCAAAAATAATTTAGTAGTTTGAATCATATTACATTTATTTTGTTTCTCTTTTTGTGTTCAATTATTTACGTACACAAGATTTAATTAATAATCAAATCAATATTTACTTATAACTTTTTTCGGTTTCTATTCACCATATGGTTAACAATAGAGGGGAAAAAACAACATGTTTCTTATCTTATAATATTTAGGAGATAAAAAAACGAGATATTCTTATCCTAACAAAGATTCATCACTTTCGGGAACTCGGGAAAGCCCAAAGCCATATGACATACCTATACTTTCAGTAATTTTAAAGTCGGTTAAGGTATTGAAACGTGTTACATTATTTAAACCTTTTTTTTCTTGAATTAGTGTATTTCTAGTACAATTATACCCATGTTTTTACTATTTTTGAGAATTGTTGGATATGAAAGTTGTCGGCAAAAAAATATTTATATTTCCTTATTATAAAACTATGGATACAAAAAAATTTATAAATATTATTTATGGATCTTTAAACAGTGTGACATGATTGTAATAGCATTGAAAAGCTTTTTCATCTTGGAGAGATAAAACCTTTTATAAAGAGAAATAAGTTTATGAAAGGGTTTTCTAAAATTTTTTTGGGTGTTCTTACCATAGGATCTTAGGTAGACATCGTCATTGGCTTTATTCTTTCACTTGAAATTTGTAACCGTAATAGTATTGAGAAAATAATCAGTAAGTCTCGTTTCATATAACAACAAGATATGAGTACTTCAAGATTCTAGAAATATCTATTGGGATATGAATGTTTGAACAACAAATATAAAGTGTTATGTATCATCCTATTTACGAACCGTTAACTAGTATTTCATATATACACTGCGTTGAAGAAGATGATTTTGACTATGGTGACTTGATATCATTTGATCGACTTCCTCGATTAGCAGTTTAAACTACATTTTTGCACTGAGTACTAAGGGTGAAAAGATGAGGGTACCCAAATACACCACAATCTTTTATTTATCCACCTATAAGTCAGGTTTCTTAAGTGATCGTCTATGGACAGAGTCGGGACAATACAACTTAAGTCATATACCTTGTGTGATTTTTTATGGACGGGGTCAAAACAATACGACAACAAGATATTTACTTGACAATAGTTACAGTAATAACCTATAGACTATTAGGATCAAAGTCAAGTAATACGGATTAACGTACAAGTGAAATTTACTTTAATTATAATAAAAACAATTATAATGTGGAAATATAAAGTAAATGGCACAACAAGATTTTGTTAAAGAGAAAACCGCAAATGCATAAAAATTCCGGGACCTAGTCCACTTTTGAATACTCTCATAATTAAGCCGCCATACAAAATCTAATACCAATTTCGTATATAGATATCTAAAAGATGACTACTTATAAAACGACAAATTTTTGCTGATCAACGGATGTATATTTTTCTTATGATCCTTAAATGAGTCTTAAACTTTTTCAATCTAACATTGTGAAAGCATCTGACATCAAAAATTACAACTCTTATATAGGACGTCTTAGGGGTTAGGCGAGCTAGGCCATGGCCTCGGCTTTCTGTTGGCCGGGAACAAAATTAAAAAAGGGTGCATTACGGGGAACTTATTGTTCCTTATCAAAATTCTAAAAGCGATGTTTTATTCTTTTTGCGATAATTTTTGCCCTTTTTACCCCCCTGTTAGAGCACTGCTCTGTCGAACTCGCAAGCGTTGCTATCTCAAGCTTGTTTGTCAATGTTAGTGATCAAAACTATCAGTCTTGATTTCTAATCTACTTATAGATATCTCAGACTAGGATAGATTGTGTAGTTGAGCATTATACTTCACGGCGTTCATCATTTGAAGACGAAGAACTACCAAGGAGAGCTTGTCGAACTGCATAAACAAAAGGTATGTGCAGACTGAAACTCATCTATCACTTGGAAAATCTATTTCTACTCTATATCCTATATTGACACATAAGTTGTAATGTTATATAGTTTTCTATTATGCACATTTTATATTTCGAGCTGATGAGTTTAACTCGTTTACATATTTCTCGAAATATGTGTTGGTAAGCTTTCGCTTCAACCAAGTTCATCTTATATTCTTGACGAAAGCCAAAAGATGATCATGTGAAAATTTCCGAGTAACATCTTACATGGTTTGTGTGATACAATCGTTTGGTGTAGACTTGGATTGTTTCGCTATGATTATTTCAATAACTTGAAAATCGCTTTCATGCTAATAGTGTGTGAAAACGGCTATTGTCATCCTATAAGAAAGTTTCAATGATTTAAATAAGAGTTTAGAACACTTAACCAACATTGGATTATAAACATGTTATGCACTCATGCATACATGTAATCCATGTCCGTGAACCATAGTGTGCATACTCGTATACGTACATGTTGGTTTGAGAAGTCCGGGAACCTCAGTACACGTATGCGTACTGGCGTAAGGTTCATGTCCGAGAATTTCTGCTGGGTTTGGAGGTATGCGTACCCGTTTGCATACTAGCGAAAACCAAACTTGGTCCGGCTACTTAAGTATGCGTACCCGTTTGCATACTTGATTGGTTAAAGTTCTAAAATCGGTTGTGACATGAACTAATACATTTATATAATAAGGAATGCAATCTTTGCAAATCGTGGCTATAATGTTCATGAATTGATTCGATTGAATCAAACCGATTTTGCTTCAATTGTGTTCTTGTATACTTCTATGAGAATATAGCAAATTGAACAACTCTTTAACTCTTCAAAGTCTTCGACTTTGGGTCATATAAACTCTTGGTTGTGGGTGAGATCATCTAAGGAAATCAAGTGCGTATACTCCTATTGGGGTTGAGAGACGTAAGGATCTCAATTGTACCTTGATCAGTGTGAGATTGATTAGGGCTCAACTACATTCCAGTCTGAAGTTCATTGGTAGTAGGATAATATCTGTAGCGGCTTAATACAGTGTGGCGTTCAAATCTGGACTAGGTCCCATGGGTTTTCTGCATTTGCGGTTTCCTCGTTATCAAAACTTCTGGTGTCTGTGTTATTTATTTTCCATATTATATTTTGTTATATAATAGAAATATCACAGGTTGTGCGTTAAAATCAATCAATTAGATAATACAACCTTCGGTTGTTGATATAAATTGATTGACACTTGAACATTGGTCTTTGGTACCGTTCAAGTGATTCTCTTATTCAATCGGGCTCGCAAATTCTATTTTTGATTACGGATTGAATTGAGAAATAGAGATATCGCTCTCCGATATACTTTTCTATAGATTGAGTCTAACTGTCTAGTTGATTCTCTTGAAAGTATATTGGAGTTTGTCCTACTCAGATTGTCGAACAAAATATTGGGTGTGGTTGTTAGACCCACACTTCCCCCTCCCCAATAGACTTTTCACAAAGAGAACTCTTAAAGTTCAATTGATTGACACCATCCTTCCATTGGATGCATATTTTTGACCAGTCAAGGAAGGAGGTGCACTTCTAGTGGACACTCGAAAACAGTGTTGTTGACATCTCAAACACACTACACTCTAAAAATTGTTCTTACTGCATTCATCGGGAAATCGTGTACCTCACCGTTTTAGGTCCTATCATCATGTAATCGTGTACCTCACTGTTTCAGGGATATATGCGGTAGTTTTTTTGCTTGTTTGTCATATTTACCCTTGTTGTCTTATTTTCCTGTTTTAGAAAATTTGAGGACTTTAAGGCCTATTCCTATGCACATGTCAAGCAGCTTATTTTGCCACTTTAGCACCACCCACTATGGGTATGCCAAAGTGCATGGAAAACATATATGTGTAAGTGTCAGATATACCACTTAGGCATACATGACGGAGTCTCTAACGAGCGATAGAGTGTTCATCGCTAGATGGTCACAATATCGCTCGTTGGTCATTCCAGCGCTAGCGATACTCACGCTGTCGCTCGCTAAGTTGATCGATCATCGCTCATCAGTTCCTCATCTAATGGATACAATTTCCCCCATCTATAAATACCCAATTTCAAACCGATTTCAACACACACCAGAATTTCTAAATCTTTCGAGAATTTCTCAATCTCCAATTCTTTTCATCACTCTTCCAATTCTTCAAAGAGCATGGCTGATAATCTGAACATGGATTAGTTCATAGCAAACCAACATGTTGCCGAAAATAAAAGACTTGCTAATCGCGAGCCAATGTGCAATGTCGAATTAGGAGGCAATTAGAAAAATTTACTACTAAGGAAGATCAATGTATTTGCAAGAATTATGTTTCTTTAAATGAGACTATATTTGCGGAGGCATTCCATCCTCAAACATTTTGGGAAAGGATATTTGAAAAATTTCAAGAATAAGCAATAAACCCCAACAATCGTGATGTTTTAGGGTTATCTCATCGCTTCACTATAATGAATAAAGAAATTAGAACATATCTTGGTATACTTCAGCAAGAAGGTCCAAACATGATGGATGGTGAAACCATGATGGAACTTGGACAAAGGTGTCGTGTAGAATATCGTCAAATCAACGAAAAAGATTTCCAATTTGGAAGTTGTTTCGAGATTTTAAGAAGGCTGCCCAAATATAATCCAATATTAATGTTTTAATTTCTTAATTGTCAACTTAAGTCTAAGTTTGAACCAAAATGTATTAAGAAATTAAGTTTAAGTCTTAAGTTCAACTTACGTTTAAGTTTAACGATATGTTCCAACTTAAGTATTAAGTTTTAGTATTTGTATTACTTTAGTTTAAACTAAAATGTAACTCTAATTAAAATGTAAGATTGAATTAAGAATAAAATCAACCTTAATTTTCAACAATACGAGTCAAATTTTCATATTCATTAAACTTCAAATTAATCATTAATAGTCATTTTGCAAGCCATAAAACTATCGCTCATGAACGGAGTTTCCGTTGTTTATCTTCTTATTTGTCTTAAAATTTGTTTTTCCTTGAATTTCCTTGCCTTGAATTTTTCTTTTCCTTTTCTTAGTAGCGGTTTTGACTTGGTTAATATCCAAACTTGAATACATCTTTGCTTTCTACCTATTTCATTATAACTATTGGGTTTGAAATTGTGCCATTTATTTGTGAAAATTTTTAAAAAATAAATTAGATTAAGAAAAAGAAAAATAGAGAAATAGAGAAAAAAATTGTGTAAAGACTTTATTGCTGGCGTATCATCTATTTCGCGATGTGGTTTTCCCATAGTACGTGGCGATGTTAGAGCATTGCTCGGTCGAACTCACAAGTGTTGTTATCTCAAGCTTGTTGTCAAATTTAGTTGTCAAAACTATATCTTGATTTCTAGATAGTCTACAATTAGTTAAGTATCATTCTAGAATAGAGGTAGTTGAGAAACAAAAAAGTCATCATTGCGTTCTACCGTTTAAAGGTAAGTGAAGACTGAACCACCTATTTCTCAAGTTATATTCACTTTTCTATCCTTGAGACACTGTCGCGTAACGAATTAGACTATTATGCATAGACAAGAATTTCGAGTCAAGTTTATCTTGGTAATTAGTTCTCGAAATATAATAACTAAGCTTAATGAACATTTGTTCATACTTGATGAATTTCAGTTAAGGAAATTTATTTTTCGCAATCTATATCACGATTCAAGTTTTATCGTTCGAAAATAGCCTGGTACAGTGATACATGTCATTGATGTTATTCGGGAATGCTTCGAATTGATTTAGAGAAAAATATAAAATTACTAATATAAAACTACTATACATCTCATTGTGTGAGACATATTTGTCTATCAAGTCTTCGACTTAATTTGGGTCGTAGCAACTCTTGGTTGTGGGTGAGATCAACTAAGGGAATCAAGTGCGTAGTATCCTGCTGGGATCAGAGACGTAAGGAGCGCAACTGTACCTTGAATCGGTGTGTTGATTAGGGTTCAAACGATCCAAATCGAAGTTAATTTGTAGCAGAGCTAGTCTGTAGCGTCTTAATATTGTGTGGTGTTCAATCTGGACTAGGTCCTGAGGTTTTTCTGCATTTGCAGTTTCCTCGTTAACAAAATTCTGGTGTCTGTGTTATTTCTTTTCCGCCTTATATTTTGTTATATAATTGAAATATCATAGGTTGTTCGTTAAGATCAATCAATTAGAATATCCAACCTTTGGTTGTTGATTTACATTGATTGACACTTGAATATTGGTCTTTGGTACCATTCAGGTTGTTTCACATAATAATCAGGCTCTCAGATTTCTATCTGTTTGATTTGCTGATTACATTTTGAAACAAAGATATTAAACTCTTTGATATACTTTACTCTAGATTGAGTCTGACTGTCTAGTTGATTCTCTAGAAAGTATATTGGAGTAAATCCTTTCAGATTGCCAAACAAATTGTTGGGTGTGGTTGTTAGACCCCTGCATTTTCAATTGTTATCAGAGCAGGCAAACACATTAAAGACCTCATAAGTCTGTGTTTGTAGCGATCTGATATGGACAAAGGTGTTATCTCTTTAAACGTACCACGAGTCTTCGATGACTCAAATTACTTGTGGTGGAAAATTACTATGCGTGCCTTTCTTCAAGCGCGTGATTTTCAATCATGGGTTTATGTAGTTAATGGCTATGATGCTCCCGTTGTGGCAGTAGGGAATGCAACTGTTCCAAAGAACATTGGTGAATACAATGCTGCCGAGATACTTGCTGCAAAGAAAAACTCCGACGGTTTGAATGTCATCATACATGCCATTACCCTAGATATTAATCACCATATGACTACGTGCACTAGGTCTAAAGATGCTTGGGATATCTTCGAAACCGTATTCGAAGGAAATACCAGTGAAAAAAGGAAGCTAGGCTTCAAAACCTTAATTCCGATTAGGAAAACCTTCGTATGGCAGATGAAGATTCATTTGATGAGTTTAATCACAAAGTGTCTGAAATTGTTAATGCATCTTTTTCATTGGGTAAGACTATTCCTGAAAAGGACATTGTGATGAAAATTCTCAAATCACTTCCATCTAGATACGATTCTAAGAAGCATGCCATCGTTGAAGGAAATAACATTGATGCTCTCTCCAGAAACACATTGGTTGGAAAGCTAAAGATCTTTGATCATGAGCATACATCCAAAATCGGAAAGGATGTTGCCTTCAAAGCACAAAAGAACACTAAATTACTTGACAAAAGTAAAAGTGTTTATGTCTCTACGAGGATGATCTTTCTGAGGCTAATTCATCGGATGAAGATCTTTACATTTCAGTCTCTTTTATCACAAGACAGTTTAGGGATCTTCTATTGAAGAGAAGTAAACGGTTTTCTAGAGACAAACCCAGGTCATCAGTTAAACCTCACAACCGCATTCCTCCTAAAAACAGGGATGCTGACGAGGCTGATGACGAGGATATGCCTCATTGCTTTAAGTGTAAAGGTTTTGGTCATTTTGCAAATGAATGTCTGAATCGTAAAAAATACACTGGAAGCAAAGGTCTTGCTGCAACTCTTGATGAAATGTCTGATCACTATGATTGCAATGAAGACGAAAAATCGAGTGTTGCACTTTTTTGTGAAGATATTGATTTGATAATTATAGAAATACATATATCAATCTTGATATTATTCCAGAAGAAGACTCAACCAATCTGGAAGAAAACATTAACCTTTCTGTTGGAAACTCTACGTCTGATTTTTCAGGTTCCACTATGTGCCTAGTGGCTTGCACATCTCGTGTGTCTAAATCATCTTATCCAGGGACATGTTCTTATTGTTCACTCAAGGGTCATGAACTTTTAAAGTGTTACAAGTATAAACACAATATGAGACATGTCAAAGAAGAGCAAATCGCCTAGCAAACAAGCTCAAACTTGTTCAAAAAACCGCTGAGGTATGTAAGATTTTATCCTCTTCAAAGAAGTTGGTTTCCAAAGATAGGTCAAGACCACTAGAGAAAAGTGTATGGTCTAAACAATTTGATAGACAAGGTTCTATGAATTCCTTTCAAAGAGGTTATGGTGGACAAATTGTGCTTCACCGCAGCACAACTTGATTGTGTTGTTTTAGTGCATCTTGTCTCATGTGCCTGATTAAAAGAGACAAGATTGTGTACACCTCAGGCTTAAAGAAAAAAAACTTTTGTTTTTGTTTTCTTAGTTTTGCTGTATGATTTGGAATTCTTTCATATCTAATTGCTATTGGAAAGGACTTCCCTATGTATTCAATAAAAGAGGGTTATTCTCTTCAATTCCACTCTCTTTAGAGTCGTGAATTGAGTGTGCGTGAACCTATGTGGTCAAAAGGTTCCGTAACCCTACATTCCTTTTTCCTTCTCTGAAACTCTTTTCATCTTAAGACTGCCTGTTGAGTTTAAATTTTGATTTCCTCTCACAAACCCATACACGTATGGAGACTCCAAGCATCATGTGTTCTGATAGAAAAGATGTTAATATGATTGTTAAGCCATCAATCATAAAGGAAAAAGAAAAATCTCCGCTGCCTCCAATTTTGAAAAGAAAAAGAAGGAATGTGAGGAAGCCAAGAGATATTCCTTCAAATTCTCAGAAGTTTTCTTATGTTCTTGAAGAGTTGAAGGAAATAAGGAAGGAGATTCAGCTAATAAAGGCTTGTGTTATGAGAACTCTCGAAATTCAGAAGGCCCTGGTTCGACATCATCGCCTAGAAGGTTTGTTGGAATTGACTCCTTTCTTCACGAACCATATGTTCCCATGGTCATTGACGACAAGGAGTTCGGGGGATGATAAATAATTCTTCAGAGGTCTCAATGTCTAGTAAATATTCTTTTGGAGAATTTATTTCTTGTTATTTAGAAGAATAACTATGGTTTGGAATAGCCATTATTGTGAGTACACATAGCTATGTCCAACGATTTTCATCTTCAATGTTTTTAGATTTATTTATTTAAATTCTAAGTTTTTTGGAAGATGATTTTTGCAAATTTAATCTTTATGATTTTATATATTGCAAATTGTTATGGGATATGTTGTTTACGTTTGTGAACCTGTGACTGTCCATACTTGTTCAAAAGTTATCTCTACATTAGAACTTCGATAAATTAATTACTTCGCTAAAATAATATATTTTTTCGGTCCCAACTAGACTTGTACAGGTGTTGATGGTGGTTTTTAAACAAAGGGTAAAATCGTAAAACCCCATGACCTAGTGTTACCCGCAACACATTAACTAAGAGCATTTAACTCAGGTGTAAATAATTAATAGGGGTATTTTTTTCAAAATACCGATTAGGGTTTTTCGACCACGTAACCCTAATTCCAAACCAAGCCGCTGCTGCGCACCATGGCAACAATGCCAAACCAAGCCGCACACTGCGCACCATGGCAACAATGCCAAACCAAGCCGCACACTGCGCACCATGGCAACAATGCCAAACCAAGCCGCACACTGCGCACCATGGAAACAATGCCAAACCAAGCCGCACACCGCGCACCATGGCAACAATGCCAAGCCAAGCCGCACCGCGCACCATGGCAACAATTCCAAGCCAAGCCGCACACTGCGCACCATGGCAACAACGCCAAAACCAAGCCGCACACTGCGCACCATGGCAGCGACGCCAAAACCAAACTACATATCGCACTCATTGGCAACCATTCCAAACTAAGCCGCTATGCCATTGGCGCATGCCAAATATAGCGCCCTAGGCTTGCAAAACGTGCAACTAGGTCAACATGGCCGTACGTGCCATTGGCACATGCCAACGCGTACCACAAACCGTATTTCCAAGCCGCTATGCCATTGGCGCATGCCAAATATAGCGCCCTAGGCTTGCAAAACGTGCAACTAGGTCAACATGGCCGTACGTGCCATTGGCACATGCCAACACGTACCACAAGCCATATTTCCAGGCCACGCATGCCATTGGCACATGCCAACATGCTCATTCGGTAGCTTTTCTGCCAAGGCCACGGCCCTAACGGCCACGCATGTCATTGGCACATGCCAACATGCTCGATGGTAGCTTTTCTTACCAAAGCCACGGCCCAACGGCCACGCATGCCATTGACACATGCTAACATGCTCATTTGGTAGCTTTTCTTACCAAAAGCCACGGCCCTAACGGCCACGCATGCCATTGGCACATGCCAACATGCTCGGGCTGGTAGCTTTTCTTACCAAAGCCACGGCCCTAACGGCCACGCATGCCATTGGCACATGCCAACATGCTCATTTTGGTAACTTTTCTTACCAAAGCCACGGCCCTAACGGCCACGCATGCCATTGGCACATGCCAACATGCTTTGGTAGCTTTTCTTACCAAGGCCACGGCCCTAACGGCCACGCATGCCATTGGCACATGCCAACATGCTGTTTGGTAGCTTTTCTTACTAAAGCCACGGCCCTAACGGCCACGCATGCCATTGGCACATGCCAACATGCTCATTGGTAGCTTTTCTTACCAAAGCCACGGCCCTAACGGCCACGCATGCCATTGGCACATGCCAACATGCACTATTTGGTAGCCTAACTTGCAAACCGTGCAACCTACCACCAAGGCATTCCGCACATGCCATTGGCACATGCCAAACACACACGCTGGTAGCCTAACTTGCAAACCGTGCAACCTACCACCAAGGCATTCCGCACATGCCATTGGCACATGCCAAACACACACGCCGGTAGCCTAACTTGCAAACCGTGCAACATACCACCAAGGCATTCCGCACATGCCATTGGCACATGTCAAACACACACGCTGGTAGCCTAACTTGCAAACCGTGCAACTTACCACCAAGGCATTCCGCACATGCCAAACACACACGCTGGTAGCCTAACTTGCAAACCGTGCAACCTACCACCAAGGCATTCCACACACGTCATTGGCACATGCCACATGCACCCCTAGCAGCACCACTTGCACTCAAGGTGCAACCAACACTCGAGACATCAACACAAACTGTGGGATGCTTTCCAGGGTTTTGGTTTGGCGGTCACAGCTTGCAGCGTACACTACGCTCACATTAAGAAAGCGTGGAAAGGAATAAAGCGGTCAAATAAATATGGAAATAATGGTGAAAACGTTTTCACCCATTAACACCATGCGGTTACCACCTCCTCTCATTATTTCACCCTTTACTCTCTTCCTTCATGAGACCAGGGTACGTTTCAAACTCGACTTGTATAAATAGGTCTTACCTATTTCCACCAGACAACAAGTCTCGGTCAGGAGAAAAATACTACACTCTCGAAAAGGCAACTTTGCCCGACTCTCCCAAAAGCTTTCATCTCTTGCAAGCAAAGCTTCCACTTTCTTATACAAGTCGAGACACTACTCTCCCAGAATTATTCTGGTCTCAACACCTTTCTTTGCTTCCCTCCCCAAATCAACCCTTCTCCTCCACTTTATGATCGAAGCAAGTCTGGAACGGCCATTTCTTGGTTTAGGCCGGACTTGTACAGATTGATCTCTCGAATCTATAAAGTGCTCACGTGCAGCACATTTGTTTAGGGTTTCAACCAGTTTCTCACTCACCTACCGAATTTACCGAAATCGGCTGAAACGATTTTTACCCATAAACAATTGGCGACCACGGCGGGAGGATTGATCTATCGGTTACAATACCAACTCGGACTCGATTTCGTTTTCCGAACGTCAAATCCCAACATGGTGGAACTCGGGTCCGGAGCGGCTGCCGAGAACACCAAAGACTGAACGCACCCCCGATGTTAGCATCTCTCCCAATAACGTTGTTACGTCATCGGCTGACAACAGCAACATCGAATGCACTCCCTCAAGTGTAACACCGCTAATCACCAGGGCCAGAGCCGCTGCCTCCTCTAGCGTCTCTGCGCAACCCTCTAATCACGGCAACGAAAATATCTTTTCGGGTGTCGCGCCACCAGTCACCAGGGCTAGAGCCGCCGCCACGACCCCAAATGCTTCGTCTAGCATGGCGCCTCCGTCTACGACCAAGATCCCAACTACCCGTAGACGGGACGAGAAACCGGAGGGACAAGAGGAAGTCGCCCTTACGTCACCATCTGATCTGATGGAACGACAAGAGATGCTCGCCAGAGCCCAGACAGATATGGTTTCAACACAGAAAGAGGTACTCACCTTTCTCAAGACCCTGACAGAACGACTACCACGTGAGTCGCGCCCTCCAGATCCATTTAGGAACGTCTCCAACAACCCCGACGCCGGCACCTCGGCGGAGCATGCCTCCATGGATGAGGAAACTCGCACTAGAATCCCGTTGGAAAGAAATCAGCCACCCAACTTTGTCACGAGAGAAGATTTGGAACAACTCTCTGCAACCGAATCAAGAATGATGGGTTGGACGTGCATCATCACCAACCCCCTTACCCATCCGAAATCTGAGAGAGAATCCCTCTCCCAAGGGGATACTCTTCTCCTCAATTTATCTGCACGATGGTACCGGGAATGCACGTGAGCATGTTTCTCGTTTCTGGAATCCCTAGGTGAACATGAATATAATCACGTTCTTCATTTAAGGGAATTCTCAAAATCACTTACTTTGGAAGGCGTATACATGGTACAACAAACATCCCGAGCAAAGCATTCCCAACTGGAGTAGCATGGTCACTGCGTTTTACAAGAAATACTTCTTCGTGTCGAACAAGTTACTTTTCGGACCTCGGAAGAATGTACCGGTGGGATAACGAACATCCGAATGATTTCGTCAAAGGTTGTGGTTCAAGCACTCGACCATCACGACCCAAACGTGACCAGAGCAACAATTGGTGAACGCATGCATCAATGGTATGGTTCCAATCTACCGCGCCCTGCTAGAAAACTTGCGTTTCCAAACGTTCTCGAACTCCATGAAGCCGCCGGACGATCGCAACAACAACACCAGCATTCTTGGAAAGAACTAGGCCAACTCGAATCGAAAGACGCGCGAAACCCGCGGGAGTAGACGCCTCGCCAAACAAACAATTTAATGCCGGCTCATCCTCCGTGAACATAGTAAACGAAAGAGGAAAAAGGAAAGCCGCAACTACGAGCCACCAGTAGAAACGTGAAGCGCCGCGCAGAACGGAACCTCTCAACGGAAGATCGTCACAAAAACTCTGTGTAGCATCGTGAGACCGAAGGAAATACCCTTAATTTCCCATTCCCCATCGAGGAGGTGATTGACCTCCTAGAAGCCCGGGTTCAAGATGATGTCATCGGATTGCCACCGCTCGAGACGGCCACCAACCGAGGCCGAGATGGCGAACCCCAAATATTGCCATTACCACAGTTCGTTCACCACCCGACTAGCGATTGCAATGAGACTAAAGCATATTTTCAAAGAAAGGATAGAAGCAGGAGAACTCCAACTAGGAGACGAAAGAGTGCATCGAGACCCACTACCAATAAGAAACTACGGTTCCTCCTGGGGGACTCCGTACACGACCTGTACAATCCATGATGCGACATGTATGTGAAATTCTCTATCTTTCCAAGGTTCAGCGCCGGGATATTTTCGCAGCTCTCAATCGTGTTGTATCCGACAAACGACTTTCCTCTCCTCGGAATCCACGCCAAGGGCCCAAGCTTCCCAAACGGGCGAATTGGAGGCGGGACTGTTGACCACGCCCGTTTAAAAGGTAACGAATTTGACGACACGCTGATCGACACGGCCTCCTACCACAACATCATTACTTTCAAGACACTGAAGGCAGCAGGATTTACAAAACAAGACGCTACCTATTCCCCGTCCGTGATTAAGGACTTGAGAGGAGAAGCTTTGAACGCGCATGGCTACATCAACTTAGAGATCGAGATGGGAGACGCTATAACACATAGCAAATTCCATATTTTCAAAGAACTAGATCACGACATGATATTGGGACGTTTATGGGTGCTCGACAACAAAGAGAAATTGGATGTGCGCCCTCCGCCAACGTCCACGCCCGAAGGAAATTCCAACAAATCATCCCATTTGGTTATCGCATCAACAAACATCGAAGAAACCCGGACATCCGGAGAAGACCCGTTGGCGCTAGCTCATGGTTTTCAAATGCAAGTAAGTCGACCAAGCAACATTTTCTCGCAACCAGTCTTTTCCTTCCCCCTTTCCGTCATGGGGACTCGGCGCGACATCGGCACGAACATTTGTCAAGAAATGCGAATGGGAGGGCTGGACCATTTGAACAATTTGCAAGAAGCTTGGAAACTTCTATTGAAGCCAACGAAGCCAAGACTCAAACGGTGGCACGACGTCTGAACCCGTTTTAAATTGGAGATGTAGTGGTCAAAGAAAGCACGTTTCAAGTTGGGAAGATGAGGTAAAAATGGATTTGCCCGGTGAAGGAGAAGACGAGCCGTATGCGGTTGCGGATACCCTTTTGGGAGGATATTGCAAGCTCATCAATGCGGTCACACACGAAGGCGTGATAATTCACTCGCGATGGCTCAAGGAATCCAATCCATAAAAAAAGGGGGGGGCTGTACTTCCCATTTACTCCTTTTCTTTTTCGAGATTTCCTTTAATAATTCCTCTTAGTAGTTGTACTTCCCCAAGATGAATACACCGTTTGTATTTCTCCCAGGGATTCCCTTCCAGATCAAAAAAAAAAATATACATCTTTTTCCAAGCAAATTCTCCGGATATCGAGAGAAATACATCAGATAAACCCAGAAAACCACTTCTGCAGAGCCATCATACCACAACCTCTTTCAAAAATATATATGGAGCAAAATGTTTGCGATGAAGAAGAAGGAAAAGATGAGTTTACCAAAAAAAAAAAAAGAGGAGGCATCGGGGGAACTAGCAAACTAATGAAATAACAAAAGGGAGGAACTAGCCCTCGAAGGGTGGAGCACAAGTCCCTTCGGGCAAAGCTATCTTCAAACACTTTCCCAAAGCAATCCTCAGGGCAACAAAGGTTCCATTCAACGGTTTTAGCAAAGAAAGCAACCTCAACATCCCATCCTGACGCAGCCACAGAAGCGGAAGCAGTGTCCTCCCGACGACCATTCCAACATACGCCACCATGACCTCTCCGGGTATTACCAACAGCACCTTTGGCATAAACTTCAAAGGCTATTTCGTTTCCATCATATGCTATTTCAAAGGTTTTCTCATTGACATTTCGAAGAAAGTTCTTCGATTCACCCGCATCAAAATCAAGAATCATGACGCTCTCCTCCACGCTCACTGAACCCAAGAGAGTCCGAGCATGTACATGTTCTTCGTGGGGATAGATGTAAGGGAGGTCCTTAACAATTTCATTAGCTTCATGGAGCAAGGACTCAATCCCAACCAATGCCTCCTCAAGAGAATAAGATTGATCGCGCCAACCTCAAGTCCTTTTAGAAAAGTTAAAGGCATGGCCATCCTCGGGAAGGTCCCATCATACACTCGCAAAGAATGGGAAAATGATCAAGTTCAATCCTATCTATACGCATATAAAAGAGGATAACATGAACAGAGAAGAAGAAAAAAAAACATACCGATATGATTTTCTTAGCCCGAATAACCCTAGTCGGGATGTTTTCGCAAGAGTCAGATCTCGCGCCTTCACTTGGAGAATCTCACTGTTTGGAGGATGATTCGTCTCTAGGCAAAGAAAAGAGAAACCAACAAGAAGAAACCCTCTCAAACAAGGGAGATGATGCAGTTGCGTTGGGTATGAATACGGAACCTTAAAAAGGAAAGGAAGCAATGAGGGACATAACGCTTCCAGATTTTTTTGGCATGGACGATGCCCTAATTGAAGCCGCGCGTGAAGGAAAGGCAAAATAAGGAAACTTTGCTATCTGAAGAAACTCCCTCCTTATTTACATCGGTCACGCCAGCAAGCACGCACAACTTCCACACCTTGCGCCGGTCCCACTAGCTAGCACATTCAGTTTCCCAACTCACGCCAACTTCCCAACGTCACCCAAGTTGCACCGGCCCACCAATTGTGCCGACTTCCCAATGGACTCCCAAGTCACGCCTGCAAGCACGCACAGCTTCCACACCTTGCGCCGGTCCCACCAGCTAGCACACTCAGTTTCCCAACTCACGCCAACTTCCCAACGTCGCCCAAGCTGCACCAGCCCCACCAATTGTGCCGGACCTCCCGATTCGTGCAAAACTACGGAGAGGCAAGGATTCCAAATCCTACTTATAAAAGGTCGACAAGCCTCCTCAATTCTCTTTACGGTTTCGTTGATAGTTTGTCACCATCTTATGCTTACCTCGCAACAAAGCCCCTGCTCCGAGCTAAGCAGGGGACTTAATGTTGATGGTGGTTTTTAAACAAAGGGTAAAATCGTAAAACCCCATGACCTAGTGTTACCCGCAACACATTAACTAAGAGCATTTAACTAAGGTGTAAATAATTAATAGGGGTATTTTTTCAAAATACCAGATTATTAGGTTTTTCGACACGTAACCCTAATTCCAAACCAAGCCGCACACATCGCGCACCATGGCAACAATGCCAAACCAAGCCGCACACTGCGCACCATGGCAACAATGCCAAACCAAGCCGCACACTGCGCACCATGGCAACAATGCCAAGCCAAGCCGCACACTGCGCACCATGGCAACAATGCCAAGCCAATCCGCACACTGCGCACCATGGCAACAATGCCAAGCCAATCCGCACACCGCGCACCATGGCAACAACGCAAAAAACCAAGCGGCACATCTGCGCACCATGGCAGCGACGCCAAAACCAAACTACATATCGCACTCATTGGCAACCATGCCAAACTAAGCCGCTATGCCATTGCTTGTATGCCAAATATAGCGCCCTAGGCTTGCAAAACGTGCAACTAGGGTCAACATGGCCGTACGTGCCATTGGCACATGCCAACGCGTACCACAAACCGTATTTCCAAGCCGATATGCCATTGGCGCATGCCAAATATAGCGCACTAGGCTTGCAAAACGTGCAACTAGATCAACATGGTCGTACGTGCCATTGGCACATGCCAACACGTACCACAAGCAATATTTCCAGGCCACGCATGCCATTGGCACATGCCAACATGCTCATTTGGTAGCTTTTCCTGCCAAGGCCACGGCCCTAACGGCCACGCATGTCATTGGCACATGCCAACATGCTCATTGGTAGCTTTTCTTACCAAAGCCACGGCCCTAACGGCCACGCATGCCATTGGCACATGCCAACATGCTCGGGCTGGTAGCTTTTCTTACCAATGCCACGGCCCTAACGGACACGCATGCCATTGGCACATGCCAACATGCTCATTTGGTAGCTTTTCTTACCAAAGCCACGGCCCTAACGGCCACGCATGCCATTGGCACATGCCAACATGCTCAGCTGGTAGCTTTTCCTACCAAAGCCACGGCCCTAACGGCCACGCATGCCATTGGCACATGCCAACATGCACGCTGGTAGCCTAACTTGCAAACCGTGCAACCTACCACCAAGGCATTCCGCACATGCCATTGGCACATGCCAAACACACACGCTGGTAGCCTAACTTGCAAACCGTGCAACCTACCACCAAGGCATTCCGCACATGCCAAACACACATTTGGTAGCCTAACTTGCAAACCGTGCAACCTACCACCAAGGCATTCCGCACATGCCATTGGCACATGCCAAACACACACGCCTGGTAGCCTAACTTGCAAACCGTGCAACCTACCACCAAGGCATTCCACACACGTCATTGGCACATGCCACATGCGCCCTAGCGACACCACTTGCACTCAAGATGCAACCAACACTCGAGACATCAACACAAGGCGGGGATGCTTTCCAGGGTTTTGGTTTGGCGGTCACAGCTTGTAGCGTACACTACGCTCACATTAAGAAAGCGTGAAAAGGAATAAAGCGGTCAAGTAAATGAGGAAATAATGGTGAAAACGTTTTCACCCATTAACACCATGCGGTTACCACCTCCTCTCATTATTTCACCCTTTACTCTCTTCCTTCATGAGACCAGGGTACGTTTCAAACTCGACTTGTATAAATAGGTCTTACCTATTTCCACCAGACAACAAGTCTCGGTCAGGAGAAAAATACTACACTCTCAGAAAAGGCAACTTTGCAAGCTCTCCAAAAAGCTTTCATCTCTTGCAAGCTTCCGAAGCTTCCACTTTCGATACAAGTCGAGACACTACTCTCCCGGAATTATTCCGGGTATCAACACCTTTCTTTGCTTCCCTCCCCAAATCAACCCTCCTCCTCCACTTTGTGACCGAAGCAAGTCTGGAACGGCCATTTCTTGGTTTAGGCCGGACTTGTACAGATTGATCTCTCGAATCTATAAAGTGCTCACGTGCAGCACATTTGTTTAGGGTTTGAACCAGTTTCTCACTCACCTACCGAATTTACCGAAATCGGCAGAAACGATTTTTACCCATAAACAACAGGCTAAATTTTACCTCGATAATCTAATAACTTCGCTAAAATAATAATTTTCTCTGGTCCCAACGCTATTAATTTATTGAAGTTTTACTGTATTATGTCGGTATGAATGTATTGATAGAAGATACAATGAACTTTTGACATTACAAAAGTTAAAGCGTTTTATGTCATTATTTGATGGAAGAAAGGATAAAAATTTTGTTTACAAGGATTAAGTCTATTATATGTCATTGTGCAAATAGTGATGGAAAACAGAATGAATGCTTGTTTATTCCGCAGTATTGGTCGATCTCCGATCCACATTTTTGTGCATATATTATGTTTCTCCGTAAGGTTCCTTATGTTGAGCATGACCATATAAATTGATCATTCTCTTGTGGTTATTTTAGTTGTTGCTCCGTAAGTTCGCTTATGTCGAGCATGACCAATTGAGTTGATCACGTTGTGGTTAATTTGGTTGTATATTCCATTTAAATTAATCGTGGGTTTTCTTGTCATTAATTGGTTGTATTTTTCGATTGCATTAACCACGGGTTATCTTGTGATTAATTCAATTGAATATGTTGGATTCAAATTCATGTTTTCATGTGATTTGATCCAAAAGAAATCATTCTTTTCTTGTAAAAGCAAGGTCTCTTTTGTTGTTCTTTCGGGAATGACATTTTATGGGGGAGAGTTCTTTTTGAACTTGTGCTTAATTGCCAAATCTTTGTGGGGAGTGCGGCTTTGGAATATTAGGGGTTATCTTGTATCTTTATAAACTCCTTGATAAATGCATTTAGCTTCGGCTTTATGATGGCATCTAAATAAGTTGATATGGTGTTCTCTTTTGGTCATGAAGTATCTCTGTGAAAATTTCATGAGGATCCCACTAGTTTTAGTACCTTTGCCAATTTATATTGACAAAAAGGGGGAGAATGAATGTGTAGTGTGACACTACAAATACATATGGTTTATGGATCATTATGTACGGGGGCCGGGGTGGTTTTCATGTTGAGATAAAGTATTGACTAAGGGGGAGTGATACATATCACCATAGTATTGCTGTCAAAGTTGTGATACAATTGAACTTTGATGCTGTGTAATAGTACTATGACACCGTATAACATTGATTGAAAGCATTTTGTTTTCTCATTGTTATCTCTACGGATCTTAAACAACTATGATGCTGAACTTACAACCTTTAGGATCATGGAGTACTTGGAAGTGACAAAGATTTCGAGTCGCGTTGAAGATGCCAAGGAGATCAAGCATTTGGATGAGAAGCTACAATTTCTATCTATTTTGTAATCCATATTATTGATAGTTTTGTCACTAAAATTGACAAAGGGGGAGATTGCTAGAGCACTGCTCGGTCGAACTCGCATGCGTTGCTATCTCAAGCATGTTTGTCAATGTTAGTGATCAAAACTATAAGTCTTGATTTCTAGCCTATTTATAGATGTCTCGGACTAGGACATAGATAGTTTAGTTGAGCTTATATTTCACAGACTTCTTCATTTGAAGAAAGAACTACTAAGGGGATCTTGTGGAACTTCTTCGATAAAAGGTATGTGGAGACTTGAACTCATCTATCACTTGGAAAGTATATTTCTACTATCTCCTATATTGAGAGATAAGTCGTGTTACGATATAGTTTTCTCTATACACATTTGAGATTTAGAGCTGAGTATATCTCGCTTACATATTTCTCGAAATATGGGTTGGTAAGCTTTCGCTTCGACCAAGTTCATCTTATATCATGAGAAAATTTCCGAGTAACATCTTACATGGTTTGTGTGATACAATCATTTGATGTAGGATTGGAATGTTTCGATAATGATTATTTCAATATCTTGAAAATTGCTTTGATGCTAATAGTGTGTGAAAACGACTATTATCATTATAGAAGAATGTTTCAATGATTGAAATAAAGAGTTGAGAATGTAACCATCTTTGGATATAAGCATATATAGTGTGTTCGCACATTAGTGTATAAATCCATAAACCGGGAGCCAAGTGTATGCATATGTGTGTATAAGAAATTGGTGAAGGAGACAGGTTAAGTATGCATACCCGTACGCATAATGGCGGAAGTTTTCGAACCGAAAATTTCTGCTAAGTTTGGTTTTGACAAAATCTTAACTAGTCACCTTAAGTATGCGTACGTGTACGCATACTGGCGAAAGTTTTGAACCGAAAATTTCAGCTGAGTTTGGAAACTAAACAAACTCAAATCCAATTGCTTAAGTACGCATACCCGTACGCATACTTAAGCTGGTTACTTTGTCAAATCGGTCAGTTCATGGACTTAAACATTTAAATCATAAGGAATGCAATCTTTGCAAACCGTGGCTATAATGTCCATGATTGATTCAAGTGAATCAAACCAATTTGGTTTCAATTGTGTTTTCTATGCAATTGAACAACTCTTTAACTAGTTTCATTTGAGTCATTTGAACTAGTTATGGTTAAGATGAATAAGGTTGATATGAGAGTAATCATATGGCTAACCTCGGTTAACTATTTGTGAACCAACATGCATAGTGTACACGTTTAGGTACGGTTACATAAACTTAAATGAGGGTACATTTTATTTGTGTGTAACAAGCTAAGTTCGATCTAACGGTTGAAAGATATTAGTTTGGTTGAATCAGGTTTTTCATCTAACGGTGAATATTGAATGCTTTGTTACCAAGGTAACTTAGAGTGCAAATCCTGATTTGAAAACTATATAAAGGAGAACTCTAGTAACTGGGAAACCTAATCCCCACACCTCCTGTGTGTTACTAATTGCATAACTTGAAGACTTCATTGGGATTGTGAAGCCAGACCCAACTATTATCTTTTTAGTTGCGTGATATGATCTTGTTGTTTCTATCGTATTGAGTACAATTGAAATAATTGGCTCGAGATTTTATATCTCCGATAGGAAAGATAGAAAAGTAATCACAGACACTTCGTCTCATCGTTTGTGATTCCACAATATCTTCTTTCGATAGTCGATTAAGATTATTGTGAGGTGATTGATAATTTTAGATGTTCTTCGGGAATATAAGTCCGGGTTATCAATTGGTTCCTTTTCACCTTGATTTATCAAAAGACGGAACAAAAACTCTTGGGTATTTCTATGGGAGACAGATTTATTCAAACCTATAGACTTTTCTGTGTGAGACAGATTTGTTCATCAAGTCTTCGACTTTGGGTCGTAGCAACTCTTGGTTGTGGGTGAGATCAACTAAGGGAATCAAGTGCGTAGTATCCTGCTGGGATCAGAGACGTAAGGAGCACAATTGTACCTTGAATCAGTGTGAGATTGATTAGGGTTCAACTACAGTCCAGTCTGAAGTTAATTGGTAGTAGGATAGTGTCCGTAGCGGCTTAATACGGTATGGTGTTCAATCTGGACTAGGTCCCGGGTTTTTCTCGCATTTGCGGTTTCCTCGTTAATAAAATTCGGTGTTCGTGTTATTTCTTTTCCGCATTATATTTTGTTATATAATTGCAATATCACAGGTTGTGAGTTAAGATCAATCAATTAGAATATCCAACCTTTGGTTGTTGATTTACATTGATTGACACTTGAACATTGGTCTTTGGTACCGTTCAAGTTGTTTCACATAATAATCAGGCTCGCGGATTTCTATCTGTTTGATTTGCTGATTACATTGTGAAACAAAGATATTAAACTCTTTGATATACTTTATTCTAAATTGAGTCTGACTATCTAGTTGATTCTATAGAAAGTATATTGGAGTAAGTCCTCTCAGATTGCCAAACGAATTGTTGGGTGTGGTTGTTAGACCCCCGCATTTCAGTTTGCACAATTCTTAAGGCAAGGAAGAAAGGGGAGTATTTTTATGTATTTTTTACAATTATATCCTTATGGATAATAACTTGTAAAACTTAGAGATGTTTTATCTCTTAAACTATACCACGGTTTTTCATAAACTTTATACTGTTGAAAATCATTTTAAAACACCCATGTAACGAATATAAACATGACTATTAAATTATACATATTTCTTATAGTAAACATAATCAATTAAAAGGGTAATTTTAGAAATATCCCTTGATTAGAGAGATAGCTCATCTATTTTGGGACAAAATTTAAACCCCACTAGCTCATCTAATTTGGGACGGAGGGAGTATATTCTTAAGAGTCTTGGGTGTGTGGTATAAGAGTGTGCTGCCCCATGCTAATTACTGAGACCTTAATCACAAAAATCAATAATTAACCATACTTTTAACTATTCATCTCCCAGTAAATTCAACACACACATATTCCCATATTGGAGTGGAAATAAGAATTTTACCATCCTTCCGGTAGTGACAGCTGGCAAATGGGAGTAGTAATTTTCTGTTTTGTTTTGGGAACATGACTCCACGGACCACAGTCCAACATTAACAATCTCTGCAAAGCCCATTTAGTTTTGTTTGTCATAAACCACCAAACTTTCTGTATCTTCGTTCAAAACTTTCATAGATGAGACATTGGTATCCCTTTATACGTTTAACACCACCTCTTCTCGCTAGACGTCTAATTATAGATTTACCTTCTTCGTCTGTGAGCTTTGAAAGTGGTATTGTTTAAACATGGTGGGCAAATATAGAATGTACAAACACAATCTCTGGACTGGACAACCAAGTTTTATGGTATAAACATCGTAATTCCTGCGGACGACTAGACAATTACTAAATCTAATGTAAGTTGAGAACACCAGAAGTTCGTTTCCAGTGAATTATGTGTGACAGAGAATGCTGCCTCTAGTCCTGCTAATGAAAACACAGCTAAAATTCATCAAAACTGTTAATCCAAAGCTTGTCTTGCTTGGCGAAGAAATTCGATCTGTTGATTAACCAAATCAAGTTCAGAACTAAGATAATCCAATTGCTTTGAAAAGGGACATAGCAAAACCTCCTAGCCCATGAACAGGATCAGACACTCTAGCATTAGCTTCAATTATCATTGCCTTTGCCGCTAAATGTTGTTGAGACTTAGCTGCTGATTTCATTAGCCTCATGAATCTACTTACACCAAAAACTCTGACAACATTCTGGAAAATTTTTTCTCTATCTTGAGAAAAAATCGGAGCAAAGGGACATCCATGCAGACATTTTCTCCTTTTATACTTGCACGCGGCACACCCTTTCTCATTCTTCCCCATGTAGTCAAGACTACATTCCTCTGGTTCTTCTTTGATATGATGGGAGAACTTCGCAGTAGTAGTACATTCATTGTAATCTATGCAGTTTTTCATATCTGCCTTGTTTTCCTGACTGAAATTCCAAGCTGGTTCCTCAACATCCATGAAGCACTTGACACTGCCCTTGTTTTCCTGACTGAGATGCACAGGGTCCTTCGGATTTTGTACTACGTCCTTGTATTCCTGAACGGAAGTCTTAGTCAAGCCTTTAGCATCGTTCGACCACTTGAGCACAACTCCACAGCTACACTGATCAAAATTCTCTTTCAACCCATCAAAATCCTTGTTACGGTGCTTCATTTCGGGCATTTCGGTGTCTCTCAGAGTAGTATATATAAGCGGATAATAAACTTGTGAAAGGCTTTATGTCATTATAATCGACTTGGGTAGTTAAGAAATTCGACAATTCATCATTTTGCTACAACAAAACAAAGATATAGAAATTCAATCTTGTCAAACAATAACAACTTAATTAAAAAACAATATTTTGTAATTGACATAGAACATTTGAGAAAGTGATAACTTACAGCAAGACCACTGCCAATTTCTTGTAGGGGAGGAGATGGCACTGCACCTAGCACTGATGAAGAAGCTCCCTTAGCTTCATTTGATTGAGATTGTCGTCGTTCTTGTTGCGGAACTACACTGCGCCGATGATGAAATTGGTTAACAAAAGCATGTTCCGAATCCAATATCTGTGGATGGGTTTTTGCAATTCCTGCCAACCCATGAACAGGATCAGAAATTCTACCTCTTGCCTCCATTATCATTAATGTCTTAGCCGCCGAACACTGTTCCGTGCCAGCTGATTTGATTAGTTTTCTGAAGTTACTTTTACCAAAAACTTTAATAACATTCTGAAAGTCCTCTTCTCCTTTATCTGAAGGAAAAATTGGAGCAAAGGGACATTCCGGTGGGCATTTTTTCTTATAATACTTACATGCTGCACAAGGTTTCTTATTCCTCCCAATTTTCACTCCAAATAGGTGCCGTAATACTTACATCGAAGAATCAAACTCAAAACTTAAAACCATCAGAAGAATCAAACTCAAAACTTGTCATATAGGTGCCGTAATCTGTTGCTTGGATCAACTTACTTGGATTGACAACTTAGTCTCTATGATCGACAGACTATGAAGACGAACTAAGAAGTTTATACAGTACTTAATTAACAAAAAGCAGCATACGTACACATCATATGAAAAATTTTACACAATAAAATGACACAAGGCAAATCCAACATCAACACCACTTCTTTGTGTTTTTTTTTTTCTTTTTACAATAATTAGGAACAAACAGAAACTAAGTTGAAACGAAGTTGTACAGAAATAAGAAGAGAAGAAGTAGTAGTAAAGATCCAAGACCGAAGCCATCCGAGTCAGAACCTGATGAAATACTACTATTAACACTTGGTGGTTGCAGTTGATATCCAGGAATTCTGGTATGAAACGAAGATGAAGAAGGAAAAAATCTACTAAGGAAATGAATAATCAATAGAAGTAGTAAAGGAAAGATTAGTAGGATTAAAGAGAGTGATTCTCCAATTTCAAATATAGCTAATAAGCTTTCTAACAACATCTGACCATATACAATGACCCCCAATACCCCGATGAGTAGCAATGGAAACATTGGTGATGGACCACGACTTGCAGTGTTGTAATTCATATTTTGGTTTAGCAGTAAAGCTAGTGTAGTTAAATCTTCACTTTCTCCCCCTGACAGTAAGCTTTCTTTTTTGTCAAGTGAAGAATGGTTATCGGTATGGTTAGTTTTTCTTATATAGAAATTAATTGTGCATATTTATTCTTTTGTTTAGTTTTTTTTGGAGTGACAATCTAAAGTTCCTTCCTATCACGAGAGCTTGATTTGAATTGAGAAATTATTCTTATCCTTGTCATTCTAGCAATGCTGCATACGGACACGGCCGTATTGATCGTAGGATGACCAAAGAATTGTCTTCGATTTGGTTGTGTTTCGATGCATTTTTAGATATTATTTTTGTTCCCATATGCAAAAGATTGAACCCAATTACGGGTCCTTCTTAGTTTGATTTGTGCCTGCATAAAAAAACATTCAACTCAAATTCATGGGTCCAGATTGGTTCCTTCTGGTTCCATCATATGCAAAGAAATCATAACATGAATATCGACAAGCTATAAGGGACAGTGCAATCGCCAACTGTGAAAATGAAATGCATGTTTCCATCAATGTCTTGCCTGCCATTTCTACTTTAAACCTAACTTCTCTAGAGAAGAATTTTCTGGTGCAACTCCAGAAAAACAATAGGTCAATTCCACTACTAATTTATTAAAGAGAATTAAGTAAGTTCGAGAAGGCCACCTAACCCCAACCCACCATTTCTTAGGAAAAAAAAACAGTGAAATGATGCTGACGGGAAGAAGCACAACCTCATATTGACAAATCAGAGCTCTCTATATTGCAGTTGTTGTACTTAACAAGCATAGTCTAATCATATACTCCAAATGATACTCAAGGATATTATAGCATTGGAGAATATGATGCTGGATTTAAGATTTCTTTTTCCATTTTTTGGTGACATCAATAGTTTAATTTATTCTTTGCTGCCTCGGAGTATTGGTGTTTTATGAATGTCATCCAAATGCCCATGTCATGAACTGACCACAACCTAAATTTGGTGAAAAATCCGTGGTAAAATGGATCATCATGCCAGATGTATATGGGATAAGAAATGACATACTGGTTCTGATATACTGAATAGAGAGCGTCCTTACCATAACTGGACCCTTCTATCATCTTCACGTGGGCACGGCAGACCTGTTTGTGTCTTCCACAAGTATTCCAGTCCTAAAAGAACCTTAATATAATACAGAGTCAAGAAAAACAGTATGACTGGGCTCATCTCAGAAACAATTTGTAATTCATAACGATAAGCTTCACTAGTTTCCATTATTCAATGGACTAAACGATCTGGAGCATAATTCAATTACATAAGAAACATGCCGGCAGTCAAGATTATGTTTGTTTCATTATTGGGAACAAGTGAAGTGCACGTGCTTTGCACGTCGGCAAACAATAGCCTTTTCCATGTGCGTCTTCCATGTTCGAAAAAAAATACGACGCTGCAATAAAAATGTATCTCTCGATAGTACATACAATTTTATTTTTTTTAATGTCAATAATTTTTATCAATCAATTGAATTGCAAAACTTATAGAGATCCTACTTACGCTACATTGTATGTCAATAATTTTCATCAATCAACTGAATTGCAAAACTTCACATCCTCCTACATTACTTAGATTCCAAGCAAAATACCCTAATATGAACACATATTTCTTCATTTGACTCCGGTAACCTGGAGAGCACTGGAAATACTAAACGTACGTCGAATGCTCCCATACAAAGTCTGGTATACTTGAGCTGCGATATTTCATTTAAAATCGTAACCGTGGACAAATTCTAATGATTTATCCATTGGTTTCTTAAGCTGTATTCAATCAAGTTCACATTCTTCCTTCTTCAAACTCGCATAACTTGGAATATTTTATTTTTCACCAAACACAAACCCATTTAAGCAAATGAATTCAACTGTTCAAGGTAAAGCAAACATATAACACAATCCAATATAGAAGTTAATATGGCATAAGCCTCTCTTTCATAAAGCGTTAAAGTGTCGCTGAGAAGCTGGAGACCAAAACTCCTTCAGCACCCTAATGCCTACTAACCTTTCATAAAAGTTAATATAATGGCAACTACAGAGCATGCTATTACTGGCCATGGTTGGTATTCTAATACCCCAAAAAGTTTCACAGCACATGCCCATAAAAAAAAATGCTCATACAAAACATTGATTTTCGTACCTACTCTTATAATTTGTGAATGTTGCCACACACTGAACATGTTAGAGTGATCAATTCACGCATCCAAAATGAGTCGAAGAATGTTCATGAGCAAGAATGACTCGACAGCAGTGTAAAGTGCCTCATTGGCTTCTATAATTCAAGATCATACAATCACCGATCTACTATGCTAGTCGGCATCATCACCATCAACAAAAGCATTAATTAGTTCATGCACTATGTAACTTGATTACTACTGTTTCTGACTTCTATTGAAGTACAAATTTTGCTTAATTAGACGAGCTAAACCAACCTTTCCTATTGGATAATTTTTTTGTTGCCAACAAACAACCCTATGTGCTTGATAGAGTCCAAAAAATTAAACAAGTTTAGCAGCAGAACTACCCTATGATCGACGGATTTGACTCATGATTCATAAACAACAGACATAAATATTTAGGCGGATTACATGTCAAACACAGACATTATATCTTCAATTTGATTAAATATTCATCATCAACAACAACTCAATTGCAAAATTGTATGTATGCAATTCAACCTTAGCATCATTAGCATCATATATGCACTCTATATGTTGATATAAATCTTGCCTAGTTTCAGTTTTATGTTCACAGAACCGAAAATTAAAAAAAAAAAAAAAAAAAACATATCGCAGAAAACCAATCAATATAATCAAATGAAGAAACCAACTTTGTTGAAGCGGTCGGTCGCAATTCGATGCCTTTTCTCAGTTAAATATCTTTTGTTAAAGTTACTCATGAAACCCTAATTTGAAAAGAAAATCCCTCTAGGAAAGTAAATTAGGGTTACCAATTGAGTAACTCTGGTTAATAGAGATCGAAATAAAATTAGAGAAAAACATTTTGGTTGAAATTTGGGTTTAATACGGTATGGCATCATTGTCTCCATCGTTACTGAATGTCGACCATTTTCGCCTCAGAGACCTAATTGTAAAAAAGAGAGAAGAGAACGATTTCTTCCGATGTTTAGTTTATATACAAATTCGAATTTTGTCCTTACAAAGTATAGGTATATTAAATAAAGCCCTCATAATAAGTTGTATACTAGATTACTGCTGCAGCAGTGAGGGCCGACCAAAGAAAAAAAAAGAACACAACTAAAAACTAACAAGCGATACTTGCGAAACATAAAACACATGAGGAAACATATAGGCTACATTTGAAAAATGAAGGAATAACAAAGCCAGAGAGACACCTTACATGTCCGTGATAATTACTGCAATGATACACTTGATAATTGTTTCAATCTCTCTTCTTCTTGGCATCTTTCAGGAAGCCCCTTACATTCGCCGATTCTTTTTATTCTTTCGAAACTGAACACTGGACAAAATGCAAGATCTTTTTATTCTTTTAGTACCTTCTTCCAGTAGTTTTCAACAAGCCTTGGCACTTAGTTTTCAACAAGCCATGGCACTTGAGAATGACTCTTGAATCCACCAAAAGCAGTTCCCTTCTAAACACGAAGTGCGAAGCTGATGCTGGTGTTGTTATGGATAAAATGGCTACTGATGTCCCTTCCCTTGATCTAATCTTTGCACCACCAGCACATAAAAAAACACATACAAAAAAACTATTAGTAACAAACCAGATATCCACAAGGTATTACATACTTCCCATCTTTAAAATGAAACGAAAATGTACTTGCTGGATGTTTGGAGAATTGCTTTATAACGTAAATAAACAAAACCTAGTAACCAAAACCTCTTTGTAGTCCTAAAACTACAATCAAAATTTCAGGAACATGACAATCTTTTCTTTGAGGCATTTTATCAAACAAAGTTGGATAAATCTTTGTTTTGTTCCTATTTTTTTTTTTTTGGCACATAGAGCAAATTTGATCAGGAGTCATATAAAGTGATAGAAGATATACAAAATCTGTATTAGTCAAATTGACACATTAGTTCCATGTTAGTTAAAACCTTAACACACCCACTTCTCATAATCACTCATTCACTTAAAATTAGGATACAAATTACATTTCCACTGTTCATAGTAATAGAAATCGGGAAGGATTTTGGTTAACAATCCCATATACCTTTGCCTAGATTTAGCTCAACACAAGAAGAGAAAAAATTGAGCTATCTGATGTCGTTTTGAGTTGTGTTCGTTGGAATTGAAATTCTTCTGAGTACTGCTTGCAAAAGAGAAAGTATAAAGAAGTACAAAAAAGTGGTTTATGGGTTTCGGGTTTTAACCGAACCGCGACTGTATATGAACCACAACTCCATCCTGTTAATCCGAAAGCTGAAGAACAGCTCTGTTTTTTTGTGATAGATGATCAACTCTGATCGTACATAATTTATTCATATGTAGCGTTTTTAATGGTACAAACTAGTGATTCCTTCACTATTAATTCACTTGTAAATGTGGGTTTTGTAAATGAATGAAGTATAGCTGTTTTAACTATCAAAATATGATTGATTTAGCAAAAATTGGAAAATTGGAAAGTGATTTTGATTTCCTGATTGATCAATTCTGATCGATGTAATGGATATCTTAAGAAGTCTTAAACTGTTACTCTGTTTCTTTGGTAAGACTTGAATGTAATTTGCAATCAATTTAGTTGATTATCTCAATTCGAATGTAAATTTGATGAAATTGCAAAATCCAAAAAACCAATTTCAATTTCTCTGCACATTTGTTGTGACGGACAACATTGGTTATTTTTCATCACATAGGGACTCCCTTTGGTCGTCCAATTACACCTAAATCCTTTATCATCTGGACGGCCAAAATTAGTTTAAAGGGGTTAAAAGTCAACCGATCCAACGGCTCGTATATAATGTTCACACGGAAACTAAAAAGTGGGAATTTGCAAGATCTCACGGATGATTATTATTGTGATCAGATCCAACGGCCCAATTTTGTTCCGTGTTTTCAAATAGGGTAAGAGTTTCAATTTTGTGATCAGACTACATTTTTTCTTAGGCTAAGTCCTATGGGCTAGATTGGAGTGCTAGATTGGCCAAAAAGTGTTGCAAATCATGAAAAAAGTGTGGGAAAAAAGTTAACACTAAATCTGGCTACTTCTCTTGCCTAGCATTTGCTCATGGTCTCACTATCGGCGAGATTGAAACGCTGAATGGTGCGGCGCTCAAAAAGTTGTCTCAACGCCGAACCGTTCGGCGCTCACAAAATCTAACGGCTGAGATTGAAACGCCGAACCGTTCGGCGTTCAAAAAGTAATAAAAACGCCGCATGGAGCGGCGCTCAGAAAAACGCCGAATGGTTAGGCGCTCACGGATGACGTGGATGGCCAATCTAGCGGCTAGATATCTAGCCCATAGGACTTAGGAGGTTGCCCAGGCTGACGTGAATGGCCAATCTAGCGGCTAGATATCTAGCCCATAGGACTAAGCCTTATAATACCTTACATCGATCGTGTACTAATCAGACTACAGGGATGAGAATGGAACAAGCAAGAAGATGGGTTTTGAAGAAAATGGGGGTTTGATGTTGATTCATGCTAAAACAAAATAAATTGAGAATCATCATCCATCAAAATAGAGATTAAGATAACAAAGTGGGTTTTCACAGATTTTGGTCCTCAAAATGCTTGTTAATAAAACTTGTTTTTTTTTAAGAATCTTACCAGATTTTGAGTCCATTATAGTTGCCGAAAGTAGCAGCAGCAGTATCTTTAGTTGATGAAGAAGAAACCCTTAAGATTATCCAATTTGTTTGAAATGGTCTCAGCAATTTCTGTCAACCCATGAACAGGATCAGACATTCTAGCTCTTGCCTCCATTATCATGGTCTTAGCCGCCAAACGCTGTTCCACGCCAGGTGGTTTCATTAGCTTTAAGAAGTTACTTGCACCAAAAACTTTTTTGAACAACCTGGAAATCTTTATTGGCCTCCCACTAAAGATACTCTTTTCATCCTTTCGGTAGTGCCAGCTAGTCACTCACTCCATATGGGAGCTGAACCATCGAATCGGTCTGATGCAAACAGGTCGATACTTGTCAGTGAGAATAGAAACAGGACAACCGCACGTTCAGTTATCACTCCACATCTACGTCGGAGATGAATTCCATAGCCATATATAAAGAAAATGACCTAGTTCCCAAATGAGATCTACATCTACATCTACACACTGAGAACGGAAAGAGGCGCAAGGAATTTCGATCTAAAATCGAAGAAATTAAATGGAGTTTTGTAAACTGAAGAGTGGTGGTGTTTTTGTATGGGATTGTGGTGATCAAGATACAACAATAATCCATTAGAAATCAAAAAGCATTATGGTATTTCCTCTCACAACAATCCTGTACCAGTTCTTTGTAGTTCTATAAAGTATTTTAGGTGGGGTTTACTTTTTCCTGTGGATAGAATACATGAATAAGCTGTTCTCTTTGCACATTTCGCAGTATTTTCTCTTCTGAGTTCTGATTGGATTGATGTGAGAAGAGGGATAATGGGTTTCGGATTACAGTACATGTAATCTATTCATATCTATTCGGATTACAGTATATGATCTGATGTTATAATATGTGATCAGAGAAAGAAAAAGAGAAATGGTGGCTTGGAGTATTGGAGAATAATGCTGCAATGGATCTATTCATATCTGATTCCGGTAATTTTCTCTTATGGAGTTTGGAGCTTACATTTCAATTGTTAGACAAAATTTTCTTTATGAATCTGTAAATGTTGTTAGTGTTTCAAGTTGGAAGTCTTTATATAGATATCTCCCTGCATTTTTGTTGTTGAGTTGAATCGGTTCTCTTAATCCTCAGTCACTACTATCTACCTGACAACTCCAACATTACTCATAGTTTGATACATAGAAACAGGTTCATATCAGAGGCTGAAATTCAATTTATTTGTGAAGGAAATATTTCATAGGAATTTTATTTGTTTATAAATCTGAAAGCAACCCAATTTCTGCAATTTATTTTTGTATGAACCCTTAGTTTCAGAATTTTAATGAGTGCTTTGCAATTTAACAATGAAATGAACAGTCTCCAGCGATCTAGCAGTGTCTCACAGATTAGTATAAGCAGATAAAATACTACGAAAAGGCCTTATGTCAATATAATCAGCTTGGGTAGTTAGGAAATTGGACAGTTCATCATTTTGCTATAACAATGCATAAATAGAGAAAAGCAATTTCGTCAAACATTAACAACTTGAGAAATATATTTAATCATTTTGCTACACTATAAGTGATGAACTTACTGTAAGACTACTGCCAATTTCTTGCAGGGAATGAGATGGTACTGCCCCTGGTGGTGACGAAGAAGTTCCCTTAGCTTTCTTGGATCGAGATTGTCGTTGTTCTTGTAGCAGAACTACACTGTGCCAACAATGAAATTGGTTTTTGTGATTAACAAAAGCAAGTTCGGAAGTAAGATTATCCAATTTCTGTCAAAGGGTCTCAGCAATTCCTGCTAACCCATGAACAGAATCAGACATTCTACCCCATGCCACCATTATCATTGATGTCTTAGCCGCTAAATGCTGTTCTATGTCAGGTGATTTGATTAGCTTTCTCAAGTTACTTGCACCAGAAGCAAGTAAGAGAAAGCTAATCAAATCAGCTAACATGGAACCCATAAGCTTGCACCAAAAGCAGCACCACCACCACAAACACCCAAAGAAACCTTCGCAGCATCACCATCACCAGGGTGCACAGAGGAGTACCTCAATTCTTGGTATGTCTTTTGTTCTACTCTTAGATTTTTATATATAATGTTTGAAGTATGCTAGTAGTGTGAGTATAAACTACAATTATTGGATATTTTTTCTAATTTGTTTACATTGCATGATGTTTACTATTCCTGGTACCAAGCAAATGAGCTTCTTGCTCTATTGAGTTTCAATATTGGTAGAAATAGGTTAGATTAAGAGCATTTGCTGATACTCAGATACGAACTACTGCTCCTATCATTATATATTTACGTTAGCAAACATTCGCATCACCTAATTCCTCCTTACAGAACTCTAATTCCATCTCCCATATGGAGAACAAGATCTTAGTATGTACATTGTGCCACTTTCATGTTACGACCCTTCATCATGTCAGGATCTGTTTGGCTTTATTTTGTCTGCCGGATTTCCAATTAGCTAATGATCCTCCAGGTTTCCAATGAAACTGCTAAGAGTCAATATAATACCCGGATTTGCGTAAAAGTCATCATGATATCTGAGGATACTGTGTCAGCTCTTTAATGTCGTGTTTGTGGCCATCGTCTTCTATCTTTCTTCCTTGTTCCAGTTACATCACAGCTGGATATTGTAAAGAAAACGGACTTGAGAAATGATTGTATACACTGAAATATCTGTATAAATGCTTTTAATTGGATAATCCCATCATTAGTTTTTATTTTCTTTTTAATTATTTTGACAAACGCAAAGTGGCTGCTTACTTACCCAATCGTTTGGTGCATGCTGCATTTAGAACATAAAAATGTGTTTTCCTTCCTGTGTAAATGACTTTGAAGACTCAGTTAATTATATTTAGTTTTCAATTACCATGTTTAACTGCGGGGCCTTACTATGTGTTCAAGTCATGTCATTGTTACAACATCTCATAATCCTGTTATCATTGGCCATCCTAAACCATGAACTCTCACCTGCTTTCGACTAAGTAATGCCATGCTACCATAAATATATTGCTTTCCAGTGCAGTTAGTTTTAATGCTTGGGGAGTCATTTATTATTCTCTACGTTCTTTAAAGGAAGAATGAGTTTAAATATTTAACCCTCTCGCCTAAATTAGAATTCATGATAATATCTGAAAATACGAAAAATGATACATAGACCTTTTGTATTGCTCTTTACTAGCATCTAATTCATGAAAAATAAATCAGAGTTCATGATAATATCTGAAAATACGAAAAATGATACATAGACCTTTTGTATTGCTCTTTACTAGCATCTAATTCTTCCCTCTGGATAGTTGTGTTTTCCATATTATGTCAATTTGACGGGTTTCGTTTCTACTTACAGGTGCTGGCACTGCCACAAGAGACCTGTGCACTTGCGAATCAACATGAAGAATGCCCGAACGAACTGCTATGTCCCTTATGTTCATTATATACCAGTATACTATTCCACGAGTCATTAGATTCAACTGACTAGCCAGATACAACCTCATCTATGTTCATGATATGCTTACTGTTACCCATTTGTTTGATAAATTTAGAGCAGTATGAAAAACTATCTTTGCCAGTTTGCTGTATCACTATAGATATTGTTTGATAATGCAATTCAAGGAGTTTTAACGAAGCCAGCACCAGAATAATAAGAGGAACTAGAGAATATGAAAGATAGCCTTTGTTTTTCGTTGCAGTTCGTGAAAGACAGAGAATATTCTGTCCTCATTTAGCTTTTGCTGTATAGTGTTTGCTAGCTCTGTTTGTTCAGTTAAACCTTGGGGTTTTGTTTTTCCCTTTTGATATTGTTGGGCCTTAGTCTGTTTTGGCCTAACTCTTCTGTAAATCTTTCAGTTGTGAATGAAAATTCTTTGATTAAGCTAAAAAAAAATATTGATGATGCCTTTGAGTAAGTTCTGCAATTCAGCAAAAGCATTTGAAGGTCCAGTACTTCAAATTGTTGCTGTTTAGAGTCTTCTTGTTTTATTATTGATCTCTGTCAGAAGGAAGTCGATTCTTAGTTGTGATTTTTTGAATATAAATCAAGGTGTGAAAGAAGAGCTGTAGAAGCAATAAGATAATTGCTTTGTCTATAGGTATTATTTGCGTTTCCTTGTCACGCACAAAACTGCATCTAGTTTTCGGAATTTGCCACCAAGTTGCAACAACACTACAAAATTGAATTTGCAGTCTGATAATGGCCACACTTGATAATTCAGTCCTTGCAGAAAGTTGGTAATGTAACTCCTGGTTTGTTTTTGCATCCAGGAGTAAATATTTTTCAAGATTAAAAGTGACTTAAACACAAAGAAGAACTTAAATATTTTTCATTGCTCAAAATGCATTGCAAAAAGCAAAATATTTGTTCCAAAAATACTAAAAAGCGCCCTTGCCGGGGATCGAACCCAGGTCACCCGCGTGACAGGCGGGAATACTTACCACTATACTACAACGACCTTGCTGTTAGTTCGGCGTTTCTTTATTATAATGATACCAGAAGAAATGAGTGATTGTGAATGCTGATGGAAAAACTCCCTTAGCTGAAACTCATCAATCTGTAATATAACTTGTTAGTTTGGCATTTCTTTCGCGATGAGATTTTTTTGCTGATAAACCAAATCAAGTTCAGAACTAAAATAATCCAACTGCTCTGAAAGGGTCTCAGCAGCTGCTGCCCATGGCAGGACTAGGAATTCACTGTCAGTTTGAAGATCCGACAGTTTCTCTCTTTCCAAAGATCCCCATGCACCACTACTGCCGGAATTAAGTTCTACATGACCTCTGAACTCCGAACTCGAACTTTGTTAGCATTGTAATTCCAGCGGACCACATAAAAAAAACTACATCTAGTAAAATTTGAGAAGGCCAACTTCTAGTAGAAATTTATTTTCAAAGTGAATTATGTGTGAGAGAGATGAAAGGTGACCCAAAATGCTGCCGCAGAGATAGGACTGCGCGCACTAGTCCTGCCGGTGAACAAACTCAACCAAAATTTATCTAAATTGCTTTTGCACAACTTATCTTGTTTGGCGGTGAAATTGGATTTGTCGATTAACCAAATCAAGTTCAGAACTAAGATAATCCAGTTGCTTTGAAAGGATCACAGCAAAAACTCCTAGCCCATGAACAGGATCAGACACTCTAGCATTAGCTTCAATTATCATTGTCTTAGCCCTGCTGATTTCATTAGCTTGATGAAATTACTTGCACCAAAAACTCTACGGACATTCTGGAAATATTTCTCTTTATCTCCAGGAAAAATTGGAGCAAATGGACATTCAGGTAGACATTTTCTCCTGTGATACTTGCACGCTGCACACCCTTTCTTAATTTAAATGGACTACATATGTCTGGTTCTTCTTTGATATGATGGGAGAACTTCGCAGTAAGACATGCACTGTAATCTATGCAGTTCTTCAAAGATGCCTTGTTTTCCTGAATGAAATTCCAAGTTGGTTCCTCAACATCCGTGGAGCACTTGAACTGCCCTTGTTTTCCTGACTTCACAGGGCCTTTAGAGTTTTGTACTATGTCCTTGTTTTCCTGATGGGGAATCTTAGTCAAGTCTTCAGCATTGTTCGACCACCTGAACATACACTGATTTGAATTCTCTTTCAACCCATCAGAATCCTTGTCATAGTACATCAACTTGGCCGTAGCAGTGTCTAGCTCCCATGTTCGTATTAGAGGATAATAGACTAGAAAAAGGCTTTAAGTCAATATAATCAACTTGGGCAGTTAGGAAATTCGACAACTTATCAACAAAGCACGGATAGGAAAAATCAATTTTGTCAACCATTAACATCTGAACATAGTACATTTGCGAAAAAAAAAAAAGACTTACTGCAAGACCACTGCCAATTGCTTGCGGGGACAAAGAGGGTTTGAAGTTGAACGGGGACTAATGAGATTCAGCCATTACATGAATCATATAAGAAGAAGAGATTATAATAGAGTGGGTTCTTTCATTAAATGCGCAGATTTTGGTAATCCAAATGCTTCTAAAAACTAGTTTTTGGTGAGAATCTTACCAGATTTTGAGTCCATTATAGTTGCCCCACGCATTTAGATGGTGAAGAAGAAACCATTATTTGGGAGAAAGATCTGAGAAAAATGGGATATCTTTGTTGGGTTTACTTTCTTCTTTCTCCGTCTTGGAGTGTGTGCGCTATAAGAGGCAGCGTGATGCCTGATGCTAATTATTGAGACCTTAATCAGTAGTTAATCGAAATTTAAATTATAACGGAGGAAGATATGTCAGACTCTTGCCAGGATTAACTTACAGAGAAGCCAATTTCTGTGTGTGCTGATAGTTTGGCCAAAAGAGGAGCTGTTTTGGGCTGGGAGGAATTTTTCTGGCTTGGAGTTCCCAAAATCAAATTTTCTTTCCATTTTGTTTTGTGTTAATGAGAAAATATATTGAGTGACAAAAAAAGAATGCTCTTGTGATATGGAAGACAGAGAACAAAAGACACAAAATAGAGAGGAATAAGAGAGAGAAATCTTATTCATGTGTGTAGAATACAAGAGATTAGGTCTCTATTTATATAGAGAGAAATAACCCTAATGTTAGACACAGGGACATCTTAGTAAATAAACTATGGTTTATAACACTCCCTTTGATGACACTGTGTCTAAGCTAATTACAAACATATCAGGAAAACTCAAAAGAGAAACCTGAAATTGCATAAGCATAAAAAAAAAAAACTCGAAACAGTGTTGGAAACGCAAATATTGCCTCGTTAAAACCTTGACAAGGAAAAACCCAGTGGGACAAAACCTTGACGAAGGAAAAAGAGTACAACGCGATAAAGTCCATTGAATGCACCTTAATTTGATGATGGCGCTCCCCCTGATAAATACTTTAGTCAAATCTTGGCGTGCAAATCTTTGAGTCGATACTTTCCAATTTTGAAGAACCAATTTCTTGAATGTAGAAGAGGACTGTGCTTTCATGAAGATATCGGATAGTTGATGAAGTCTTCATTTGTGTTGCACAAGCAGTAAAGCCTTCGATTAATACTTTTGCGGAGTCCATATTCTTCTTCGACACATTGAGAACTTGTGTCATGGATTGCTAGCTTCCCGAGATGATTTGCAGAAGTTGTTGATGTAGTTCCTTCAACATAGAGCCAAGATGTAGATAAATTACCATAAGTGAAGAAAACTGAATTTTTGGTCATACCTTATGCGGATCGGAATGATATCAAAATTCATAGGGGAAGTTTATGTTGATGTGGTCTAACAAAATGATCTAGTTAATGGTGGGAATCCACCAAATAACCGAAATCGATACAACTCCCCCTTGGATGACCACCATGTTGAATTAAATTGCCTCGCTAAAACCTCGCCAGTAAAACCCAATGGGAAAAAACTTGGACAAAGGAAAAAGAGCACAAATATCAACATTTTGAAAGAAAATTGAACGTCAGTGAGATGTTGCCTCGTTAAAACCTTGTCAGGAAAAACCACGTGGGACAAAACCTGAAACGAAAAAAAGAGAGTACAACTTTGACGATTTATGGATGCTAACTCAACTATATATATGAGTATTACAGAAAACGAGCATCAAAATCATAACTCTAGTCTACCTCAAAAACGAGTTTAAGCTAGCATAATTCTAACTGCAGATTTAAGAAAGAAAAATAATAGAATTTATGTTGCCAAAACGTGGATTTTAGTGTTTTTAAAGGCTCCTCAAGAGGCCTATAACGTTGAAAGCATCAACTAATTAATCCGGATTTTTGGTTGTGTACCAAATTTCTAAAAACACATAAAGGATTGTTAACCTTATGTAAGCAAATAAGGTGGCTGCCTGAATAAAATTTGAATCCTCAAAAGATTACAAATTCAATATGTTCTTCGACCACATTTCTTGTGTCAATGCAATACGAGTCCTTCAAAGACTACCACGTCAAGTGCATTGTATAAAGACAACAATTAATGAATCAATCCTAGGGTCTGAGCAAAAATGAAACCCTTAAATCGTTTTTACAACGAAAAACTTCTCGTATAACGCATTGACTACACTAGCCTGTAATTAATAGGCTTGGCATTTTTTTAAGTGTTAAGTTTTGGATCCAAAAATTGCGTTAATTGAGAAACTAATCCAACTTAATTTGGATTGTATGCCAACCAATCATGTATGTCGATATTACTCTGCAGAGGGGTCTACAACCACCATCATTTATTTCAGTAGCTACTATAAATGAATATTCGACAATCATTAGTTTATTATGACCTAACACAATTCTCTGATGTATACACACTTTGAAAAATTCAAATTTTACTGGTACCAGTTCCCGCGGGCATTATAATCTCCTCCTCGTCAAATAAGGAGATAATAATTTTGAGAATGTGAATCATATTATGATAGACTCTATCGGAGCACTATCTGTAGCATGTAGCAAAACACTACATTTTTGCTAGAAGTGATTGGATTTGCCTTTTCAAACGACATTGGCTTATGGAAAGCTAAATGAGATAATTTCACGCCTATTATTATATGGCAGCATTTATCGATTTGATTTAATGGGAGAGAAATTGATATAACTTTAGTTAATTAATACAAGCTTTTGATAGTGTATATAGTCTTCCCCTGATTATGGCGAAAATAATTGTATCTAATATACGAAATCAAGTTTCGTAAAGTATTATCCGATTAATTCGAGGACATATACTTAGAATAATTTATGGATTTTAACAATACCAGGTTGGACAGTAGATACTGAATCCAAGAATCATAAAAATTTATCCGAAAAATGTAATCCACTTGATATATATAGCATGAACTTTATTGGTTACAAATAAAAGGATATAAAATATGCAAATAAATCTCCAAAAAAATAAAAATCATGACCTATAGGGCCGACGAGATAATCATTCACTTTAGAATGAAATTATAGACACTTTTTTTATCAAAAGAATATCAAATTAAGATAAATATAGTCACTACAAGGACTAATAATATTGCTAACAAGCTGGGTGCGCACCCTTTGATCTTTAGTGTCCAGTTCTAACTACAAGTTGAACTATTTCAAATTTTGGAGATTTACCATGAGGGGAAAAAAAATGCTCAATATCCCTTAAAAATGCAACAATTCCTCTTGGTGTTTGCAATTGTTAATATCATAATAACGATTTTTTGTATATCCCTTTAGGATCAATAGGGAAAAACCAAATCAATTGGCATATATGATTCTTTTTAAGAAGATAAAGAGATCATTTTCGTTGTTAAGGAATCCGTGGTTTCCCGTAAGAAATGGAAAATAATGGTTTATTAATAAAACCATGATTGAGAAAGGTTTGTTTAGACGATCATCCTCAAACTGGCTAAAATTTCTTAGAATGCCAATTTAACATCTCCTTCGCTGAATTGATGGAGAAACCCAATATCGGTTAGGATATACGATACACCAAAATTGCATCTACAAAAAGAAAAAGAAATGTCGACTTAGTCATCACATAGGGAAAATCCACTTCGTGGTTGATAGGTGGTTGATTTAAGATTTTTCTTAGTTTTCGTAGTAGTAATTAAGATTCGTTCTCTCAGACTTGCGAAGATTAAATTTAAAGGTTTAAAGAAAATAATAAACAAAGGCGAGAGTCACTGGTTCTAGGATTCCACCGAATTCATCTCAATAGGTTCAATTCATTTATTCTCAACAATTAAAGCTCAATAAACAAAATAACACCGACTCTTATTTTTGCCAAGGTAGACTCTCAAAAGATTAATTGTATCCCTAAGCATAGATTATCTAAACAAAGCATAACCTATCTAATTGAATAACAACCAATTTAATCAAATCATAATTCTATTTTAATTAGTGCAAAAGTCAAATAGAAAATAAAATAAAATCACCCATGTATGAAGTTCGGCTTCCTCCATCGACCCAGTGATGGGGTTTAGCTACTCATGATGTATACACTCTCAAAAGAATTTTTCATTGCTCAAAAAGTGTTTAAAATGGTGAAACTAGAGAAAATAATCAAAGCGGCGAGTTTGCAACGTTTTTGTTGCGTTACAAACTCGCCGAATTCTGAACAAGTGTTGTAAACCAAGATTCTTGTTACTAATGAACTATTCTGAGAACTACGGAAATATAAGACGCTAGTTAAAAACGATTTGTTCCTCCCGGTGATATGTTCTTCGTGTTCATCTTGTTGCAGCAGAAGAAGAATGGCTCTGCAACTTTATTTTTCACTCTGTTTCTTCCCCTAACTCTCCTGCTACCTTCCTTTCGACACCAGATACCCTTTTATACTCCACAGGCCTAAGAATATCTCGTCATTAATCCCAAATCCCCAACAATCAATCAAAAATACTCGGTTTTATTTCCATACAGGTTACGGGAATATCTTCCCTGATTTAGCTTCTGACGCGATTAATCCAACTTAATTCTCTCCAGCTCACTTCTGCACATCCCTTGATCGAGTTAGACACACCTCAAGCACCGGAAATCACACAGAAAACACGGGAAGTGTTAACAGAACCCGTGTAAAACTCAACCCCTAATTTGCTTCAAACTGACATTCTAACCAAATTCCGTCGATTCAACGAGCTATACCAAGCCTGTTAATCCAAAACAGGCCCATCCAAACCGAATCCAGCAATTGAATCTACCTCCAACACCTTCAAACACCAAACCCTAATTTCTGCCGTGAAAATCTTTTTTTCCCGCCAAAAATTCTTTTGAAACGAAGAAGATGGTGCCCCCTTATCCAGCTGTGAGTGCAAATAGAAATTAGGATGCCCCTTAGTAATTGGGTGCCTCTTATCCAAAACTCGAGAGTCAGAATAACATGTGTCCTCCGGTACAAAAACCACTTTTCGAGCAACTTTTTCCATAAGAGCTTATTTGACAAAAACACCTACAAACAAGTTTATTAGTGATAAAATGAGGCCCAGCTAATGTATTTATGGGTGAAAATGCGTCGCACTTTCGTGCTCATCAATGGTGTCTTTAAAAAAAATGGAAACCGATTATAAAAATCACATGATCTTCATCAAATAGACGAAGATACCAAAATTAATTGGCCGTAGGTTTTTCAACCATGCATATGATTAACTACTGTAAAGGTAACTAAATCGCGATGACACCAATTTTTGGTGATTACAATTTCATTAGAGGGATAGAAACTGTAAACCATCTTTCGATGGATTTTCTTTTTCTTTCTCTATGAAAAAAAAAATAAGAGAAGAAAAATAAATCAAACTTGTTTATACAATTTGTCAAAACTGTATTGATAAGAGGATACTGATTGTCTTCTAGTCACGGTACATGTATTCATAGGAATAAAAAAAATAAAAATAACCAAGTAACTTTATGAATAGAATGCAAGACTCACCGTATCTGGACGCCGACGGATACAAATACACGGCTGAAAAGAATTGATTGTTATTCCTATACCTATGTCACATCATGTGTAACATGATCATCTCTCGGTTTAATTTCTAACGCACTTTCGTGATACAAGTGGAGCAACAAACGTTAGGGCTTTTCCTTTGAACCAAAAGCAAAAAACTAGCACAACTGCATGTGAGTTTTCTTCTCTTTTGGTGAGTAAGAAGATGTCAAACAGGACAAAAACAATACTAGGTGGTTGCGGACATGCATCTGGATGCCAAAATAAATACTACATGGGCAGTAATTAAAAGAGTAGCAGTACTACTCATGAATGAAAACTCGTCATTATTACTTCTGGGTACTATAATTAAAGACACGAGCCTCTTTCTTATACCAACTATTTTCGATTTGAGCGAGAATATTAGTATAGTACTGCCTGACTTTCACGGATTCCAAAAAGAAAAAAAAATAGGTTTAGATAAACGAAAAGCAGCATGTATTATATACACCCAACGTCTTCCGAACTCGTGAAAGCATAGGTATATATTATACTGATTGGCACAGAGGTAAAAAAAAAATATCTTCGTGAAACCGAAGTGGAAATAAAGAATATCAAACCTACTGATTACAAAAAAGGTATAATGGATCGTATACTTCTCAAATCTTCCTGTTCGGTAGGGAAAAAGAAAAAGAAAAAAACAAAAAAAAACTTAAACCCTAAATACCGCTCAGTAAAGAGCTACGTGCATGATAACGTCTTGTGATATGGAAGACAGAGAACAAAAGACACAAAATAGAGAGGAAGAAGGAGAGAAAATCTTATTCATGTGTGTAGAATACAAGAGATTAGGTCTCTATTTATATAGAGAGAAATAACCTTAATGTTAGACACAGGGGCATCTTAGTAAATAAACTATGGTTTATAACAAATGCATTGGTATAAACCTCCTTTGGCTTTTGCGACCTTCCATATTTATAAATTAAGGGCTTCGTTTTTTTTAAACAAAAAAATTAAATAATCCTTAAAGATTGTTTAATTATTGCTAGATAAAATGATTTAAAATGATAAAATCCAACTACCAATCTATTATGTCATTAACACCTCAAGTTCCCTCAAAAAGCATATCCTTACTATATTTTTTTTTTATCTTAGCCATAATTCTTACGGAATTGTGGGTTTGCATCATCATCAAAGAGTTCAGCAAAATCACCATCAAGTTTTCAACCAAAGACACAAGAAGTTACAATCTTTCCAAAAATACCAGCAACAAAAGTTTCAAAACCGATTTCGATGAAGATCCTGACCGAGTCTGACGGATTCAACATAACTGATTCAGGTCATAGTTGTTACCTGTGTTGCATATGTTGCTTTGACAATTGGTTGGATCTATGGATCCTTTTACCACTATGTCATCTGTTTTACTGTGATTTTTAAAAAAAAAAAAACCTTGAGAAATGGTTGGATCCATGGATCCTAGTAACTTTACTGTTTGTATTTATGCTATGTGTTTTTGGTATTGCTACTTTAAATCCAAACCAAACCATTTAAACTGATACTGCAACTATTGAATCGATTGGGAATGGTGGGATTTCTTTTTCAGATTATATCTTGTAACTATGTTGTTAAGATGTTTGAAAGTCTTTGTTGTCTTTCTGACTACTCAATATTTGTGGGAAAACTCAATGTCTGCTGTAAACTCCATTGGAGACTAGTCGGTCCTGTAATTGTTACCGATCTTGGTTCGGAGTATTATGAATATAGTTGAGGCTTATCTCTTTCTCTAAAAAAAAAAGAAAGAAAAGAAATAGAATGATGGTGTGTATCACTTCAAAAATAAAACAAAATGGTGGTGTGAATAATCAAATATGGGTCGAGACAATCTGAGTCATCAACTTAATAGAAAATTCGTCAATAAAAATTCGGCAATGTATCAAATTAGCAGTGTGGTTGTATTACATTATTAAACATTATTATTTATGGATAATACATTACTTTTTAAGATAATGGGGTGTGAGATCGGATGGTTAGGATGAACGGATGACTCCATCAGATTTGTGGTTCGGATGAAGCCATGCTTTCCGTACAACATCGAATCGATCAACAAAAAAAACCTAGTATTTAGGGCTGTCAATGGGCTACCGAATTGCGACAGCCGTTACCGATAATCCGAGTTCCTATAGGTAATTTTCTGACATAACGGTAATCGGAAATCTGTAATGGAATTTTATCGGTAATATTTTCTTAGCGAAACGGTAGCTGAGGCACATACCGGTTGGTTGACTACCGGTACCAATAACGATACTTATTGACAACGGTGTTTACCTGTAACAGTAATTATTGTCCAAGGATGCATTTTTTTTTTTTTTGCAAGAACATGTTAAGCAAATTTGGAACATTTGTGTGTGTTTACTTTGTGTTTGGCATGGATTTGAACCGAAAGGTTCTTATTTTTAACTGAACTCGAGTGTGAAAAACATGTTATGTAGAACTATGTCAGATAACGATATTTATCAGTAATATTACCGGTATCCGATAACCTTAACGAAACAGTATTATCTAGGATTTTGAGAATTCTGCTGGAAATTATTAGTATCAAAATTCCAGTAGAAATTATCGGTAACGGTAACGGCTAAGCCAGTTAACGTTTCGATAGGTTCCGTTGACAACCCCAGTAACAAGATTTGCGGTTTGGATGACGGATGATGCCAACTAGTTTTCCGTACAACATCAAATCAACAACAAAACCCTAGTGTGGTAGTATAAAACTATTTAAATAAGCTTAAAGGAGAGCTCTACTACGTAGATGTGATAAATCAATAAGAAAACGTATGTCCTTATTCCTTCCTCTTCTTTATTTCTCATACTAAGTTATTTTCTAGCTTTTGTTAGTATAAATGTATTTTCGTATAACATTTTGATGGATATTTTTTGTCTGAGTCTCATTTTGGAGGATTTCGAAATGAAATTTGTGGGTTTAAAGAGAAGAAATCCGGCTTTCTTAATTAGTGTGTTTTATTTTGATTATTTTTTTACATTTAATTAAGATTTTTATGACTGATTAATGATTTTCTTTCTTTCTTTCATGAGTAGTCAGTTTTGTGGGGTTTTATTTTTTTTTCTTTTGTTTTGAGCTTTTGGAGTATGAAAGATCTTCCAGTGATGTAACAACAACCAATTATTGATTTTCTGCTGAGGATTTTCTTTCACCTGAGTTGGGTATTTTTTATTTATTTTTTCTTTAAAAGTTTCAATAGCAATAGTTGAAATACTAGATCATGAATAGGTTAAAAGTTTCAATAGTGATTGTTGCAGTACTAGATCATGAATGGGTTTAAAAGAAAAGTTTATATTACATGATGTTGGTTTTAAGCAGAGTATATTACTGATCTCAATAGTTTTTGAATATATTATTAATAGAAACCAAATAAATCGTGATGTAAAGCAAAAACCATTCTAGTCTTGCGTGATTTTAAAGGAGATTGGATAAAACGAAAAATATTATATAACAAGATGTGTATAAACATGTGTTTTCCATAGGAATATCTAGAGTTATTAATATATAAACTGAGACGCCCTTGCGCCTAGTCCTATAATTAAAAAGGCTTAATTATTGCCTATTATACTCATTAACAGGAAATCTCTTTTTATTTTCTCGCCACTTTTGTGTTTCTTATCTTTCATAACATGTTATCATTCCTATAGCTCTGCCGACAAACGGTATAATCTCATTTTTCCTAAGTAGTTTAGATCGTATTACATTTCTTTTGTTGCTCTTTTCATGTTCTATTACTTGCATGCACAACAGATTTGATTATGTAATAATCAAATCAATATTTACTTTGAACTTTTTTCGGTTTCTATTTATCATATGGTTAACAATAGAGGGAAAAAAACAACATGTTTCTTATCTTACGATATTAATGAGATAAAAAAAAATGAGATTTTCTTATCATAAGAAAGATTGATCACTTTCGGGAACTCGAGAAATTCCAAAACCATCTGACATACCTATACCTTCACTAATTTGAAAGTCGGTTAAGGTATTGAAGCGTGTTACATTATTTAATTATTATTTTTTTTGAATTAGTGTATTTTCAGTACAATTATACCTATGTTTTCACTATTTTTGAGAATTGTTGGATATGAAAGTTTTCGGCAAACAAATATTTATGTTTTTTTTTTATTAAAACTATGGATACAAAAAACTTTACAAATATTATTTATGTATCATTAAACAGTGTGACATGATCATAATAGCATTGAAAAGCTTTTTCACCTTGGGGAGATAACACCTTTTAAAAAGAGAAATAATTAAGTTTATGAAAGGGTTTCCTAATTATTATTTTTTGGGTGTTCTTATCATAGGAATTGGCTTCATTCTTCACTTGAAATTTGTAACTATAATAGGCTTGAGAAAATAATCAGTAAGTCTCGTTTCATCAAACTCTTAAACAATATCTAAAACTAAGGAATCTAACTGGAAAAAAAAACTTTGAATCATCCAACTCTTAAACAAGATATAAAAATCTTATGTATCTATATAAAATCCTTTTGTAGCCACTCTTAATTACAAACTATACTGATTGATATGAAAGTAAACGTAGAACTAAATAAGTATAGCGCGCATATCTATATTTCTAATAATCTAAGTGGAAGAAAATAGAAAAAACATATCTGAAGTTCATCAAACTCTTAAACAAGGTCTAAAACAAAAAAATCTAAAACTCTTAAGTATCTAAGTGAAAAAATATATATAGAAAATATAAGATCTAAAGTTCATCAGACTCTTAAACATACAAGATCTACTCACTCAACTTATGACAAAGCCACCGAAAGCAAGAGATTCGTTTATAACTGAAAAAATAGAAAGAAATATCCTAAACTAGCTAAGAGGAATCCATCGAACTGAAAAAATATCTAAAAGAACTAAGAAACTACTAATTTCTAACTAGAAAAAAAGATCTGAAAGTTTGAAAACTAAAAAGAACCAAACACTCTTAAACAAGAATCATACACTCACCACTTACTCAGATTAGACTACCTCCTACAAATCTAATATATCCCCCTTTCAATTATCTCTTCTTTCCGCTTCCTTCTCTCACAATCTCAATCAGTTTATGGCTTCCTTCTCTCACAATCTCAATCAGTACGGATGATCACTCCGTGGAACGATACTATTGGTTCTGTCAGAACAAAGTCTTACCCATAGGTAAATATCATCTAGTTTATTAGAAACTTCACAATCAGTACTCCACTCTATTGTATACTATCCCTTAATGACATTACTATTCTCCTTGAAAGGACAATTAAATAGCCAACATGAATGGGTTTAAAAGAAAAGTTTATATTACATGATGTTGGTTTTAAGCAGAGTACATTACTGATCTCAATAGTTTTTGAATATACTATTAATGGAAACCAAATAAATCGTGATGTAAAGCATAAACCATTCTAGTCTTGCGTGATTTTAAAGGCGATTGGATAAAATGATAAATATTATATAACCATATGTGTATAAACATGTGTTTTCCATAAGAATATCTAGAGTTAATATATAAACTGAGACCCCCTTGTGCCTAGTCCTATAATTAAAAAGGCTCAATTATTGTCTATTATACTCATTAACAGGAAATCTCTTTCTATTTTCTCGCCACTTTTGTGTTTTCTTATCTTTCATAACATGTTATCATTCCCATAGCTTTGCCGACAAACGGTATAATCTCTTTTTCCCTAAAATAATTTAGTAGTTTAGATCACATTACCTTTTTTTGGTTTCTCTTTTCATGTTCTATTACTTGCATGCACAACAGATTTGATTATGTAATAATCAAATCAATATTTACTTTTAACTTTTTTCGGTTTCTATTTATCATATGGTTAACAATAGAGGGGAAAAAAACAACATGTTTTCTTATCTTAAAATATTAATAAGATAAAAAAAAAATGAGATTTTCTTATCCTAACAAAGATTGATCACTTTCGGGAACTCGAGAAAGTCCAAAACCATCTGACATACCTATACCTTCACTAATTTGAAAGTCGGTTAAGGTATTAAAGCGTGTTACATTATTTAATTTTTTTTTGAATTAGTGTATTTTCAGTACAATTATACCCATGTTTTCACTATTTTTGAGAATTGTTAGATATGAAAGTTGTCGGCAAACAAATATTTATATTATTTTTATTAAAATTATGGATACAAAAAACTTTACAAATATTATTTATGGATCTTTAAACAGTGTGACATGATTGTAATAACATTGAAAAGCTTTTTCATCTTGGAGAGATAACACCTTTTAAAAAGAGAAATAATTAAGTTTATGAAAGGGTTTACTAATATTTTTTTTGGGTGTTCTTATCATAGGAATTGTCTTCATTCTTCACTTGAAATTTGTAACTAATATAGGCTTGAGAAAATAATCAGTAAGTCTCGTTTCAAACAACACCAAGATATGAGTACTTCAAGATTCTAGAAATTTCTATTGGGATGTGAATGTTTGAAAAACAAATATAAAGTTTTATGTATCATCCTATTTACGAACCGTTACTAGTATTTCATATATACACTGGGCGGAAGAAGATGATTTCGACTATGGTGACTTGATATCATTTGAAAAAAAGAAATATAATTGAAAATGCCGGGGTCTAACAACCACAACCAACAATTCATTTGGCAATCTGAGAGAACTTGCTCCAATACACTTTCTAGAGAATCAACTAGACAGTCACACTCAATCTATAATAAAGTGTATCAAAGAGTTTTAATATCTCTAACTCTTAATTCAATCCGCAATCAGCAAATAGAAATCTGCGAGCCCGATTGAATAAGAGGAGTAACTTGAATGATACCAAAGACCAATGTTTAAGTGTCAATCAATGTGAATCAACAAGCAAAGGTTGGATATTCTAGTTGATTGATCTTAACGAACAATATGTGATATTTCAATTTTATAACAAAATATAATGCGGAAAAAAATAGCACAGACACCCGAACTTTTTTAACGAGGAAACCGCAAATGCAGAAAACCCCCAAGACTTAGTCCAGATTGAACACCACACTATATTAAGACGCTACAAACTCTAGCGTACTACCAATTAACTTCGGACTGGACTGTAGTTGAACCCTAATCAATCTCACACTGATTCAAGGTACAATTGCGCTCCTTACGTCTCTGATCCCAGCAGGATACTACGCACTTGATTCGACTAGTTGATCTCACCCACAACTAAGAGTTACTATGACCCAAAGTCGAAGACTTGATAGACAAATCTGTCTCACATAGAAAAGTTTATAGGATTGAATAAATCTTTCTCCCACAGAAATACCCAAGAGTTTTTGTTCCGTTTTTTGATAAATCAAGGTGAAGAGGAACACTTTGATAACCCGGACTTATATTCCCGAAGAACAGCCTAGAATTATCAATTACCTCACAATAATCTTAATCGACTAGCGAAAGAAGATATTGTGGAATCACAAACGATGAGACGAAGGTGTTTGTGATTACTTTTCTATCTTGCCTATCGGAGATATAAAATCTCGAGTCAATTATTCTAATTGTACTCAAGATGATAGAAACAACAAGATCAGATCACGCAACTACAAAGGTAATAGTTGGGTCTGTCTTCACAATCCCAATGAAGTATTCAAGTCGTTAACCTACAGGGTCTCGAGAAGAAACCTAATGTTAAATGTGAATCGACTCTAGTTATGCAACTAGTAACACACAAGAGGTGTAGGGATTAGGTTTCCCAGTTTCTAGAGTTCTCCTTTATATAGTTTTCAAATCAGGGTTTGGAATCCAAGTTACCTTAGGAACAAAGCATTCAATATTCACAGTTAGATGAAAAACCTGATTTAACCAAGCTATTATCTTTCAACCGTTAGATCAAACTTAGCTTGTTACACACAAATGAAATGTACCCTCATTTTGGTTTATGTAACTGTACCCAAACGTGTACACCATGTTGGTTCACAAAAAGTTAACCGAGCTTAGCCATATGATTACTCTCATATCAACCTTATTCATATTAACCATAACTAGTTCAAATGACTCAAATGAAATTAGTTAAAGAGTTGTTCAATTGCTATATTCTCATAGAATTATACAAGAACACAATTGAAGCAAAATCGGTTTGATTTACTCGAATCAATACATGAATATTATAGCCACGGTTTGCAAAGATTGCATCCTTATTGATAAATGTTTAGGTTCATGTACAACCGATTTTAGAAAGTAACACACTTAAGTATACGTACGGGTATGCGTACTTAAGTAACCGGATTTGAGTTTGGTTTGGTTTTCAAACTCACCAGAAATTCACGGACGTGAACTTTCCTCTAGTATGTGAACGGGTATGCGTACTTTAGTTTAAGTTATAATTAAAGAAATCACACTTGTACGTTAATCCAAGCACTTGATATTGATCATATAGTATTGGTTTTATACCATAACTATTATCAAGTGATTACCTTGTTATCGTATTGTCTCGACTTTGTCCATAAACTATCACACAAGGTATCAGACTTATAGGTTGATATCGAAAAGATTGTGAGTAAGTGGTACCCTCGTCATTTTCACACATTATGGTACGAACAACTATAAAAAGGATTAATACGCAACTTCGACGACATCAGCCTCAAATTGCTGACAAATTCATGCATAATCAAGATTTCCAAACCCCACTTAGGACACTATTTTATTTAGATCGTGGTGAAGAGGAGACATTCTGGAGCTACATGGGACATTGGAAGGGCCAACAATCAAAGTCTGAAGTATAGATGAGAAAATCGCACTCCAATCCTTCACCAACAAACTGAACATCAACTCGGACCTATAATTGGAGATATTAAAACAAGATATCAAAGAATTAGGCAAATTAAGAGAGAAGCTGACGAGGTGTCAAACTCGCAAATAATATTTTCTACTTCTCTTTACACTAGCTAGTAATATAGTGAAAGAAGATTCGTCCCAAGGGAGGTATGAGGTAATAGTTGTTATGCAAATACTCTTAGCAAAGATGATTTTGTGATTCAAAAATTCTGAAAATTATAAATTGTATTCAAATATGAGATGAGGTTGATTAAAGATTCATTCTCGGCCACGGAATATAAACCAAAGTGACATATAACTACGTTCTTCACATTATCTCGTTACTAACAACTCTAGGATAATTAGTACGCTCAACTATCCCGTTATTATCTCCTAAGCTCACCGGATATGGAAGCGCTCGACTACCGGATTCTACTTGCCAAGTTTCCTAGAAGTACGTTCTCTAGGTGTGACTTAAAAAAATGCTCTAAGTTTTGTGAGATAAGGTTGCTCCTAGTGATGAATTCAAAAGCATGAATCACCTACTAGTGTCAATTTCTACATATAGGTACTTAACAAAGTCCCATCATCAATACCCATATATTTCTACTTATGTTTATATTTCTAGAGAATTACGGGTCGAAGAAAATCAAAACTAGCAGTAGGATTATGAATCAACTATTTAATTTCGAACTTAAAGAATCAACAAATAATTCCATAAATATTATTAGCATGGTAGAAATCAAACAATAATGAAACTTGTGAGAAAACGAGCTATTGCATATCAATTATATGTTCATATTTCGGGCTTTGAAATCACCCTTAATTAAAAATAGTTTTAGTTACTCATAGTTTTGGAGTTCATCATCATAATAATAATTGAAATAAAGAATATCAAAGATAAAAACGAAAGCAAACCCTAGCTACAGCTATGTTTCCAAAACTCCAAGTAGAATACGTGATATCTCAAAGTTGTAGAAGACTTCCCTTTTGTATCAATCCTTGTTTCCAAAACTTGGTCAACCCTCCAAAAGTCCAATAGATAGAAGTTCACCAAGCCCATCAACCACATGTAGAAAATAACCAAGTAAAAACCTTGCCAAAAAGTATTTGCTGGAAAACTGGTTGAGGTGCTGGAAGTTGGTCGGGAAAGTCCACCAGAAACATCTCAGGTGACTGGAAATTCACCGGTCAAAATAGTCAACTCAGTCAGGTCAACGAGTCATAACTGAGTCAGATGTCAGTCAGAAACGAGTTAGCTATTAACTTGTCTAAGTGGGCTGAGTTGCCAGGCCAGCATATGCCATCTTGCAAAGGCCAAACCAATGCTGCTGCTCCACTTGCATAATATAACCCATTTCCATTGCAACTTCAATTACAACTCCATTTGGCTTCAGCATTACTCATGTCTTATGTAACTTCACATCTCATCCATTCTCTGTAGCTTAAACATTCCATAACCATCACTGCAAACTTTTGAGTCACAGCCAACCATTCCACATAAACATCAACAAAGCTTAATCAGTTCTTCTTAGCACCACCAATTTCAGATCCTCTTGACCTTGTTCTTCTCTATAATATACAGATTAAACCCATACATCCATACAGCACCAACATATTAGACATCCACCTGTAGTTCAGCTGCAACAACTCATCACAAGCTATTGTAACTACACCTCCAGTAGACTCATTCGATCTCAAATCTGTACGATTCCCAGCTGATCCTGCAACAACTTAATCATTCATTCACGATAACAACATTTCCTTCATCACGACAGCAACAGTACAGCTGCAATACTGCTTCCTCTGCATCCCAGGTTAGCTGCATCATTCAATAATCACTTCACCTCAACCACCACCTGAACCTAGGCATTCATCTAAACAAACTCAAGTCTTCCCTGCACTGCTAACTCAACTCCAACAACTTCAGGTACCATCTTAGAACCTTCATTCATGCACCTGTAATGTGTTCATTCAACACTGCCTGTTCTTCCAGCATCAATTATTCCATCTTTAAGTCCATCTGCATATTCAAAACAGACCCTTAGCACCACCAGTACCCTTCATACATAACCCATAAGCTTACGGCAACACAGATTCAGTTGTCACCCATTCTCCCATTTACTGTCAGGATTCAACCAAATTACCACAATCTTGCATAATCCTGTTGTTTATACGAACCCCTGTAGAACAAACCTGGTTATACCAGAAACATATTGCAGCTGCAATTCAGCTCAATAACTCGCCGTATCACCTCCATGCTCGAGTCAAAACTACCAAGCATCAAGCCATGTCTGTACCTAGCTCTTCCTTGTCTTACCAACTGTTAAAACTCAGCTCCAAACTCGACTGCAAAACTCTCCAAATTTATGTTTCACGAACCCTAAATTCAGAGCCCTCAACTCTCAAATTCTTCTCTGATTCCACTGAAATTTCCAATCCGAGCTAAACCAACCTTCTTGAATCAGTAGCACCACCAGCAACTCAAATCTTGACAGCGCCAGATACAATTTCACATCAATCCCTAATGTACCAATAACCCTAAATTTCAATCTTTAACTGAATCCAAATGGTTGATTCCCAATTCCTCAAATACACTGCATCAGCTTCATCTTCACCACCAACTGCAATAATTTGACTTTAATTTCCTCTCTGAATCGACCTCAATGACTAAAACCTAATTTTTCTTCTCTGTTTGAATCAACCAGATGACAACAACTTAGTCAAACTTATTGTTCTGTACTCTCAGCCACCACAGACACATTATCATCCCTTAAATTGATCTTCCCTGTTTTCTCTCATAGCAGTGCCTCCATTCTTGTTTTCAGAGGACATGAGTTAATGAGAGTTGAGTTGTCTGAGAAGCAACTCGACCTAATCAGGTCTGTCCGTACATATTGGAATATCTGCACCCATTAAAACAATACGGGCCACCAAATAGAGCTGGCAAACCCTTATCCTTGGCTTGGCTTGTCTCAGCTCCGATCCTTATAGCAGTTACACATGAGAATTGACTCTTTTGTTCTTTCTTCAAATTCTTCCACCAACAACAGCCGTCTCTTACTTCTCAGATTCACTTCTTCTCTTCAATGTCTCTTCATAACTAAAGCAGTCGTACTTTTCAGACAGAAATTTGCATCACTAAAGCCGACATACTTTTCAGACAGAGATGAAGAAATAAAAGCAAACAATGAGAAATAATCCGCCTCCAACAGAAGTTGTTCCTTTATGCCTTTTAAGTGACGTTTTTTCTTCTTTTGTTCCAAATGACTCCAAAGTACCTAAATACTCAAAAGCAAACATAAGATACATAATTTACAAGAAAACTTAGCAAAGAAAGCATAAACAATAGATACATATCAAGGTGTTTTAGACACCTATCAAATTCCCCCACACTTAGACTTTGCTAGTCCTCGAGCAAATCAAACAAAATAATTCTCACTAGTCCAGAAGGGGCTATAAATGACGAATGAAATCTGTTATAAAACATGATCTATCACGGTTTTCATTTGTTATTCGAACCGTTATTTATTTGGTGTGACTCTTTATGAATGATTTAATGTAAAACGTCATTTAAGTATGACAAATAAAATATGTTACTTTAAATCATGAATAAAATCTGTTATTTAATACCACGGTTATTGTATATCGAATACAATAACGGATGATATCCACCGTAAAAAAGCGACTTTAATTAATAAAAATAAAAATACTAAATTCAAAATGTTACGTCATCTTCTTATTCCTGATTCGGTATTCAGATTTTATGAATCTGAATTTCATATTTGGTCCTCGGAAATTTATTTTGGTTTAACTGAATTGGGAAGTGAAACAAAATTCTTATTTGAAACAAACACTGAAAATGAAAAAAACGGCTGAAATTATATTTTTATTAATCACCCAAGTCAAACAGAATCTCTCTATGAATACAATTTTAAAAATTATTTACAAAGGAAAAAGAAAAAAGCAAGAAAATTGAACAAGTGGGTAAGAAACTGTCCTAGTGCAATTTGAGCCTTATCACCTTGAAGATCCCTATCTATATCTCCAGCTGGCAGCTGGCTTCATTTTCCTTATTCTCGTCGCATAGAAACTCAAGGGCCCATATCCCATATCCCATTAGATGCAAATTGAACGAGTAGATAAAGTGCTCCCATAGCCCATCGGATGCAAATATAATGGCTGCAATTCTTTGAACAGAATAGTTGGTTCAACACTTGTATAGGCCTTGATAGGATCCGAAAGGTAAAATTTAGCAAATAAAGGATCCTTGTATAGGCCTTTTAAAGTATACATCACCGGTAGATCCGGAAATATGCAAGACGATAAAGCACCAATGGATAAAATTTCGTACAACTTGCTGTGATATGTTGGAACACTTATGTTTAATCATGGTCCACGAACACTAGCTCACAAGTGAAGGAAAAAAAAAATAACGGAGGAGAATCATACCTTGCTCTCAACTTCTAAAAGCTCAGCAATGAGTAACCTAAATGGATGAGTACCAAATGAAGCGTAATGGTATCAGGAAGTTGGCCTACAAGTGATAACCACAACGCAGCTAACAAAACATATACAAGCTCTTTTTTGTTGTTGTGTCATGAGCCAACACCAACTTCCTTATTCTTTCCATGGGATCACACTCCTAAATTAATTACCAAGATTATTAGAAACATGTGAATTGGATATTCCAGTAAACAAGACCACGACTATAGAAATTCCAAAAAAATTACCAACCTGTTTCCAACTACTAAGCTCATATTCTCGGGTTTTATATGTCACTTGTGTCTCGACATTCATCGCCCATGGTATTGTAAGTGTCTGCACCACATCAATAACATATCATCCAAATTATTAAAACACATCCACCATTCAAAACGTTCAAAAGAAGTTTTGGCAGTTCGAGAAGTATCCAAATCACAAATATTAAATCACTTGTATGTATTCCGGCACTGAGAAGAGTAAAATCGATGATATCTTTACAGATCTTCCAACCTTCAAAAAATTATAAATGCTAGCGACACCTTCCTTGATCCATAGGAAATCAAAAAATAAATAAAATTGAACAGATAGAGAAGTGTAACATCAACTCAGCTACTTCTGTTTTGGCTCCAGTAGCCTTCACATCCCGACATCTTATACAATGAATCACCACCTCCATACACACAATCGTCAATAAGAGAGCCCTTGTTATCCCTATTCAGAACCTAAAGAATACAAAACCTAAGGTTTCACTATTATGAAAATCACTTAATTAACCCCATCTAAAACCAAGGGTTTCATTATCATCAAAACCCCCAAAATTGATTTCCTTCATGAACAAATCAATCAAAACTAAAACTAAATCAAAACAGTAAACTCAAAATATAAAGTAAAGAATCGATACTGTAAAAAGGGTTATACCAAATAAGTTCTAGAATCTGCTATTGTTGGTGATTACTCGTGAAAACTCCTAAGTTTTATTTATATAAAAGAAAAAATTGATCAAAATTAAAACAAAATATAATCATGCGTATCATTAAAACTAACACGAGTTGAACCTTCTAGGGGATGTTGCATGCCTGGAGATCTCATCTTCAACCTAAACGACCAAAAAATCAAACAAAAAAGACTATCTGTTAAGGCTAAATCTAAATGGAATTAGTTACATCAGAAGAAGAGATATTCCCCCAACTGGAGAAGTTCCGTTGTTGAGGAAAATAGAAGAGCAGACACCCGTAATGGAAAAAAAAAATAAGATGAAGAGAATTGCATCGTTGATAATACTAACAAAAAATATTATGGGAGCGAAGGATAAAAAAATAAGAGAAAGAGATGCGAGACAGAAAGATGAAAGGAGGTGGCGATGAGGCGTTCTGTGTTCAGATTATGTTTCTAGGGTTCCAAGATCCAGCGACTGAAAATTGATCATCTTCCAATCAAATCTAACGGTGGGATAACGAGACACTATATTGGGCGGGCAGACTCTAGGAGTGGGTGTACAACTTAAAATATTTGTCGGATTTAATATGTGATTTATTGGTTCATCGTTAAATCACGCACCTAGTGATTTATCACGTTTGAGAATGACAGTTTATTTATGTTAAATGGTGGGTCCAATTATTTTCATGTTATATGACGGAATTTGTTTGTAATACCCTATTTATGTAATTAATCTGTCATTTAAAAACGTGATTTATAGCCCTTTCTGGACTAGTGTCTAAAACATACATACAACTCCGTGTCGTCGAGGCTACGGTCACACTTAGCACGTATAACAAGACTTTGAACCCCAAGGTGTCCCTAGTGGATGAGTTTTAGTCTCGTGAAGGTTTACAAGAGGTGTACCTACAAAATCTTTTACTCCAAATTCCAACTACCTATGAAGAATCTATGAATGAATCCAAAATGATTACAGGAGGAGGTACCTTGATGCAAATTCAATTCATATATAAACAAAGCTCTACTCAGAAAGTCGAACAAACCACAATACTCGGAATCTAACTAACCACAATCATACATGAATAGGTTAAGAAGATGGATATAGAGGTAGATGTTTGCGAATGTTAACAAGTGATCGGTGTTTCCCATATTTGTCTGAAGGTCACCGCCAAAATAAACCTATGACCTAATGGATTGAGATACTGGTCTGAATTCTAATATCAACTTAGCTGGCATATACAAGGGAACCAAGAAATCGACAATCTTAATTCTAGATCAACTCGATTTTGGCAAATACAAGGGAACCAGCGGTCGATTTATTGAACAAACAATAATAATAATAATTTTTTTTTTTTTTTTCTTTTTTTTTTTTTTCTTTTTGAATCGACGACATGATTAGATCTTTTGGATCCAAGCGCATGCTTCTTGTCAGCAGATTACATGATAGTTCCCGTGTATCCTGCATTCCACGCTTGTTTAGGCGACGGAGACAAGGAGAACACACACATATTGCTATATCCAAGTGTCAATTTTTTTTATTTTTTTTATTTTTTTTTATGTACTCCGGTTGGTCTAATTGGTCTGGTCTCTTTTTTTTTTTAGTAACTCAATCACTCAATTTCATCCTAGCAGTAATAAAAATTCGATGTTAGTGACCCACCAAATCACTTAGAGAAACAAAAAGATTGCAAAAATAAAAACAGAAGGTGATATGGTGACATTCCTAGATATGGTAACAACTATCATATTATTTCTAACACATGAGATCTATTCGTCCTTTTAGTTAATAGGTTCCTCAACTCCTGCAATCAAGATGGTTCCATCCACTTATATTAGTAGTGTCATCCTAAAGGCATAAGTTTCTAGATTTCGGAGTTTATAAAGCATTTTTTTTTTCTTTTTTTCAATTTTTTGTTTTTTAACTAAAGGCAACAAACTCTAAAAACATATAAATGCTCCCCCACACTTAAACTTTACATTGTCCTCAATGTAAAATTTAGTTATTCAAAGTAAAGTTCAAGGTGGGAAATTCCGTAAATGATATGCAAAACAAGAAAATAAAGATAAAATGCTTAAAAATAGAAATATAAAGATAAAGATACAAAACCGGTGGGTTGCCTCCCACTGAGCGCTTGGTTTAAAGTCGTCAGCCCGACTTTCGGCTCCAATTACTCCTCCAGAGGGAGTGGATCACTCAATGTGACCATATCCTGATTCTCCGTCACAAATTGCTCATAGTATGGTTTCAAACGATGGACGTTGACCTTGGAAACCAGCCCTGTTTTGGGACTAATGATTTCAACTGCACCATGCTCAAACACATTAGTAACAACAAATGGTCCAATCCATCTGGACCTAAGTTTACCCGAAAACAATTTAAGATGAGAATGGAATAAAATAACTTTCTGCCCTACTTCAAAACTCTTTCGGGAAATCATTTTATCATGGAAAGCCTTGGTCTTTTATTTGTAAATGTGTGAACTTTCATATGCATCATTACGTATCTCTTCTAACTCATTGAGTTGAAGTTTCCTATGTTCACCAGTTGCATCTAATTCCATATTACATACCTTGATAGCCCAATAAGCTTTGTGTTCAAGTTCGACGGGAAGATGGCAAGGTTTACCATAGACAAGCCTAAAAGGAGACATACCGATGGGTGTCTTGTAAGCTGTCCTACACGCCCACAAAGCGTCGTTGAGTCTATAACTCCAATCCTTCCTTGTGACGTTCACCGTCTTCTCTAATATGGACTTAATCTCCTGGTTGGAAATTTCAGCTTGACCGCTCGTTTGTGGGTGGTACGGTGTGCCAACTTTATGAGAAATGTTATACTTCTTTAGAAGAGCGTGAAACGATCTCTTGAAGTGCGAACCTCCATCACTAATCACCACTCGAGGTGTACCAAATCTATAAAAGATATGTTCCTTCACAAACTCACAAACAACTTGAGAATCATTAGTAGGGGTGGCTTTAGCTTCCACCCACTTAGAAACATAATCTACAACAAGAAGTATATAAAATTTCCCATTTGAATTCACAAAATGCCCCATAAAATCGATACCCAAACATCAAAAATCTCAACAGCGAGAATTGGTGTTTGCGGCATTTGGTTTCTAGCACCTAGATTGCCTGTCCTTTGACACCCATCACAAGCCTTACAAAATAGATATGTATCCTTAAACAATGTAGGCCAATAAAAACCACTTTCGAGAACCTTGAGGGCTGTCCTCTTGGCTCCGAAATGTCCACCACAAGCATATGAGTGACAAAAATTCAGAATTGATTGGAACGCGGATTCGAGTACGCACTTCCTCAAATAAGGTTCATCCCATATATATCAGTGTTCTGAAAACCGGACCGGACCGGCCGGTCAGCCCAGTGAACCGGCGACCCAGTCACTTTTCCGGTCCGATTCAACACTGACCCACTAACTTTGTCAAAAACCGCTCTATTTTCTCGCAAACCAGTTGACCCGGCCGATCCGACCGGTAACCCATACGACCCAAGACGGCCGAACCTGGTTCGACCGAGAATCATCTAAAATGAAAAAAAATAAGTTCCTTCCGATCTCAAACGAAAGCTTGAGAATCATGGCGTCTAGTAAATCTGATATTTGAGAATCATTGTGAAATGGGTAGCCATATTCGAAGATTTTTAAAACAAAGCTTCTGCCTACTCAATCTCCTTCGTCTTCTTCAACCATAACAATTACCAGTACCTGGATAATAAGCTTGTATTATCAGATCCACGTTTGAATTCGAATTTAATTTTGACGAGACAAACAAAGACAAACACGAATTGCAGTTGGATTTTAAAGGTTTCTAGCAAGCACAATGGACTCATCAGATAACACACTCATTCTAATACGTAAGGTTCATCTTAATTAGATTAAAAAACCTATGAATCAAAACAAAAGAATCAGACATTAAGATGTGATGGTATCAAAAAGAAAAGAAAAATACATTCAAAGATAGAGACAAACAAAAAGTAAGTAGATCTATGAGTATGAACTATGAAAAGAAATGGAGAGAGTTTCTGGTCTTTTAAGTTTGAAACAGTGTTTGGAATCTTTACATTTAAAAAAGCAATCGTAAATCTTATCTTTTAAGGAAGCTGTTTTACGATTTTAACCTCGTAAAACAAAATAAATTGTTCCGCAATCCAGTTTTTGTTTACCGTAATTTATTTAACCACTAGCTTCTTTTATTAATAAAGGACCCAGTGAACCACTGGTTTAACCACTGGTTGAACCAGTGACCCTTGACCCACTAGCTTTGCCGGGTCGATGTCCGGGCCGGTTTTCAGAACATTGATATATATTGCTTGGCAATCTTCTTGAGCTTGTGTTTCTGAAATGTAGACATGGAACTAGGTACTTGTCCCGTCACCAAGAAGTTAACAATATCAGCGTACCATGGAGTTGTGCCAACAACCGCAAAGAGTTGTTCATCCGGGAAGCTATCATGTAAAGGAATCGCTTGTTCGGACACAACCAATCTGCTTAAATGATCCGCTACAGTATTCTCACTGCCCTTCTAGTCCTTGATTTGCAAGTTCAACTTTTGAAGAAGAAGAATCCACCTTATGAGCCTTGGCTTAGCATCCTTCTTTGTGAGCAAGTATCGAAGTGCAACATGGTCGGAGAAAACCACCACCTTTGTACCCACCAAATAAGATCGACACTTCTCTAGTGCAAATACTATGGCCAAGAGCTCCTTTTCAGTAGTGGAGTAGTTGATTTTTGCACCGTTGAGAGTTCCAGAAGCATAATAAATGGCATATGGAACTTTACCATCTCGCTGTCCCAACATGGCTCCAACGACATAATCACTTGCATCGCACATCAACTCAAATGGCTTGCTCCAGTCCGGTGGTTTGATGATTGGTACGCTAGTCAACAACTCTTTCAAGGTGTCAAAAGCTTCATTGCATTCCTTGTCATAATCAAAGGCCACATCTTTCTGCAAAAGTCTACACAGGGGCATTGCAATCTTGGAGAAATCCTTGATGAATCTCCTATAAAAACCTGCATGACCAAGAAAAGAGCGAACCTCCCTCACAGTTGTGGGGTATTGTAAGTTTCGAATCAAATCTATCTAGCCTTGTCCACTTCTAACCCCTTAGAGGATATAACATGACCTAGTACAATCCCATGATTCACCATAAAGTGACACTTTTCCCAATTAAGCACAAGATTAGTTTCTATGCATCTTTTAAGAATAAGTGTAAGGTTATCTAAGCACTTGTCAAAAGAATCACCATACACGCTAAAATCATCCATAAACACTTGTATGATGCTTTCCACATAATCTGAAAATATACTTACCATAAAACGTTGAAAAGTGGCTGGAGTATTGCACAAGCCAAATGGCATACGTCTATACGCAAAAGTGCCAAAAGGACAAGTAAACGTCGTCTTTTCTTGATCTTCCGGAGCTATTACAATCTGGTTATAACCTGAAAAACCGTCAAGAAAGCAATAGTGAGAGTGTCCATCCAATCTTTCAAGCATTTGATCAATGAATGGTAAGGGAAAATAGTCCTTTCGGGTGGTAGAGTTGAGCTTTGGTAGTCAATGCAAACTCTCCAACCGGTCTGAATTCTTGTTGGAACCAAGTCATTATCATCGTTTTTCACAACCGTGATTCAGGACTTCTTTGGAACAACTTGAACCGGGCTCACCCATTTTCTATCGGATATGGGATAGATAACCCCGACATCCAACAACTTCGGGATTTCTTTCTTGACTACTTCCATCATCGGAGGGTTCAAGCGACGTTGAGCTTCTCTTGTTGGTTTTTCCCCCTCCTCAAGAAGTATTCGGTGCATACATGTGGAAGGACAGATTCCTTTGATATCGTCAATGGTCCACCCAATGGAAGACTTGTACTCTCTTAGCACTCGAACAAGTTTATCCTCTTGTACCTTGGTAAGGTTTTTTGCAATGATCACCGAAAACTCTTCCTTATCACCTAAATATATGTACTTGAGGTGATCCGAAAGAGGTTTCAACTCAAGAATAGGTGCCTGCACAATCGATGGTAAAAGTTTCTCATTAGTAAGCGGCAAAGATACATAAGACGCATTATACTTTTGTGGAACTTCTTGTAATGAGTTAAGAGCTAAAACAACCTCTTTAAGCTCATCACAAATAGACAATTCACTTTCAAGGTCTTTGTATTTACCATAACCTAAACCTTCCACTATGGTGTTTTCTAAAGCATCTTCACCATTTAATTCAAAAATCTGTTGAGCTAGAGAATCAATAATATCAATTAAAAAACAGGAATGCACATCACTAGGATATCTCATAGCCTCAAAGATATTGAAACTTATGACTTCGTCATCAAATTCCATAGTTAAGGCGCCTTTGAAAACGTCTATCTTCGTTCTAGCGGTTCTCATGAATGGTCAAACCAACAACAAGGGAGTAGACGATGGTCAATCTTCATCCATCATGTCAAGAACATAGAAATCTGCCGGAAATATGAGCTGATTAACCTGCACCAAAACATCTTCAATAACCCCTTTCGGGTAAGTATTAGATCTATCAGCAAGTTGTATAACAATACCAGTATTCTTAATAGGACCAAGTTTCAAGGATTCATAAACGGAAGTGGGCATGACATTAATGGATGCTCCTAAATCTACAAAAGCACGTTCAAATCTGATTTTACCAATAGTACATGGTATGGTGAAACTACCTGGATCTTTCAACTTAGGTGGGAGTTTCTTTTAAAGATATGCCGAAGCATTCCCCCCCACACTCATTGCCTCATTACCGGTCAACTTGTGCTTATTAGTGCAAAATTCCTTCAAGAACTTTGCATAGCGAGGAACCTGCCTTATCGCCTCAATGAGTGGAATGTTCACTTCAATCTTCTTAAAGATCTCCCAAATCTCTTAGTATAATATCTTCTTGTTCGACTTTGCAAACCTGCTAGGAAAAGGCGGAGGAGTAGCATAAGTAGAAACACGAGTTTTAGAGTTAGAATTTGTTACCGGGTCAGCCTTTTTAGGGGCTGTTTCACCTTCTTCTTTCTCCAAATCAGGTTCATGGGATACCGGTGATGTTACCGGCTTCTCTACTTGCTTCCCACTTCGTAGCTCAATAGCATGAGCATTCTTTCTACGATTCAGCGGTTTTGAAGGAAGTTTTCCAGATGCTTGTGCTTCCAATTTGCTCACAGTAGTAGCTAGTTGACCCATTTGTGTTCGCATGTCCTTCATGTCCATCTCGCCTTTTGTTTATCTTGCGCCATTGTCTTTGAGAATGTTTTTCTTATCTTGCGCCATTGTGTTTATAATAAGATTCAACTTGTCATCTATACTTGTGCCTTGAGGTTCTTGACGTGGCTTTTGCAAGAATTGATATCCACCTTGTTGATTGAAAGGCGGATTGGAAACTGCAGCTTGCTTGTTGGCGTAGCTGAAATTGGGATGATCTCGCCAACCCGGGTTGTATGTGCTAGAGTATGGATCATATCTTGGCCTTTGCTGATTTTGGTACATGACACTTGCTTGCTCAACATCTTCGGTGTATGATGATGGTATGACGGCAGCTGCTATTTCTTGCATCATTCTCTCTATATTACCCATTCTATGTTCCAAATATGAAGAATCACCAACTTCATTCACTTTCCTTACCATTGGTTCACCTCGAGTGTAGAATTGTTGAGTGTTCGCAGCCATATTCTTCAACAAACTTGTAGCTTCTGCAATGGTCTTGTTGGTAAGTGCACCACCACTTGCGGCATCGATCAAATTTCTATCATTAGAAAGCAACCCCTCATAGAAATATTGAATCACAAGTTGATCGTTGATTTGGTGGTGTGGATAGCTAGATAAAAGCTTCCTGTAGTGCTCCCAATACTCATAGATAGTCTCTCCCGATACTTGTCTAATACCACAAATCTCCTTGCGAATCACAGCTGCTTTTGATGCCGGAAAATACTTCTCAAGGAACAACTTCTTCATTCCATTCCATGTGGTTATACTTCTAGAGGGTAAGCAAAAGAACCACTCTCCTGCAACATCTATCAGGGAGAAACCAAAAGCTGTCATCATAGCCATATCGACATCGGCAGTTGCTTGCTTCAAACTAGTCACAACATGATGAAATTGTTGTAAGTGACGATTAGGATCCTCTCCCGCTAAAACTCTGAATTTGGGCAGCAAGTGAATCAATTGCGGCTTCAACTCAATGGTTCCATTCAGATGAATACATAAAGGATGTTGGTCAATGTTTGGAGAAGTTAGCTCCTTGAGTGTTCTTGGAGCAGGTGATCGACCTCCCATTGTGTTATCTTCCTCTTTGTCCGAATCCGAGAATTCGTTAGGTGAAGAACTAGGAGGAAGTGGAGTGTTCACCGCTCTAATGAAGTCTTTAAGTAAAGTGCCCAAACGAAGACGTATACCAATTGGACTTGGTCTGCCCTCTCCACGCATTCACCAAAGAAATAGTACCTGAAAATAAGATTCTAAGAGATTGAATAAGTAAACTGATATTGAAAATAAAAGCAAAAGTAACAACTAAGAATAAAAAAATAACAACTAAACTTGCCACTGCCTCCCCGGCAGCGGCGCCAATTTTGACGAGGTGTCAAACTCGCAAATAATATTTTCTACTTCTCTTTACACTAGCTAGTAATATAATGAAAGCAGATTCGTCCCAAGGGAGGTATGAAGTAATAGTTGTTATGCAAATACTCTTAGCAAAGATGATTTTGTGATTCAAAAATTCTGAAAATTGTAAATTGTATTCAAATATGAGATGAGGTTGATTAAGGATTCATTCTCGGCCACGGAATATAAACCAAAGTGACATATAACTACGTTCTTCGCATTATCTCGTTACTAACAACCCTAGGATAATTAGTACGCTCAACTATCCCGTTATTATCTCCTAAACTCACCGGATACGGAAGCGCTCGACCACCGGATTCTACTTGCCATGTTTCCTAGAAGTACGCTCTCTAGGTGTGACTTAAACAAATGCTCTAAGTTTTGTGAGATAAGGTTTCTCCTAGTGATGAATTCAAAAGCATGAATCACATACTAGTGTCAATTTCTACATATGGGTACTTAACAAAGTCCCATCATCAATACCCATATATTGCTACTTGTGTTTATATTTCTAGAGAATTACGGGTCGAAGAAAATCAAAACTAGCAGTAGGATTATGAATCAACTATTTAATTTCGAACTTAAATAATCAACAAATAATTCCATAAACATTATTAGCATGGTAGAAATCAAACAATAACGAAACTTGTGAGAAAACGAGCTATTGTATATCAATTATAGGTTCATATTTCGGGCTTTGAAATCACCCTTAATCAAAAATAGTTTTAGTTACTCATAGTTTTGGAGTTCATCATCATAATAATAATTGAAATAAAGAAGATCAAAGATAAAAACGAAAGCAAATCCTAGCTGCAACTATGTTTCCAAAACTCCAAGTAGAATACGTGATATCTCAAAGTTGTAGAAGACTTCCCTTTTGTATCAATCCTTGTTTCCAAAACTAGGTCAACCCTCCAAAAGTCCAATAGATAGAAGTTCACCAAGCCCATCAACCACATGTAGAAAATAACCCAGTAAAAACCTTGCCAAAAAGTATTTGCCGAAAAACTGGTGGAGGTGTCGGAAGTTGGTCGGGAAAGTCCACCAGAAACATCTCAGGTGACTGGAAATTCACCGGTCAAAATAGTCAACTCAGTCAGGTCAACTGAGTCATAACCGAGTCAGATGTGAGTCAGAAACGAGTTAGCTGTTAACTTGTCTAAGTGGGCTGAGTTTCCAGGCCAGCCTATGCCATCTTGCAAAGGCCAAACCAATGCTGCTGCTCCACTTGCATAATATAACCCATTGCCATTGCAGCTTCAATTACAACTCCATTTGGCTTCAGCATTACTCATGTCTTATGTAACTTCACATCTCATCCATTCTCTGTAGCTTTAACATTCCATAACCATCACTGCAAACTCTTGAGTCACAGCCAACCATTCCACATAAACATCAACAAAGCTGCATCAGTTCTTCTTAGCACCACCAATTTCAGATCCTCTTGACCTTGTTCTTCTCTGTAATATACAGATTAACCCATACATCCATACAACACGAACATATTAGACATCCACCTGTAGTTCAGCTGACACAACTCATCACAAGCCATTGTAACTACACCTCCAGTAGACTCATTCGATCTCAAATCTGTATGATTCCCAGCTAATCCTGCAATAGCTTAATCATTCATTCACGATAACAACATTGCCTTCATCACGGCAGCAACAGTACAGTTACAATACTGCTTCCTCTGCATCCCAGGTTAGCTGCATCATTCAATCATCACTGCACCTCAACCACCACCTGAACCTAGGCATTCATCTAAACAAAATCAAGTCTTCCCTGCACTGCTAACTCAACTCCAACAACTTCAGGTACCATCTTAGAACCTTCATTCATGCACCTGCAATGTGTTCATTCAACACTGCCTGTTCTGCCAGCATCAATCATTCCATCTTTAAGTCCATCTGCATTTCACAACAGACCCTTAGCACCACCAGTACCCTTCATACATAACCCATAAGTTCACGGCATCACGGATTCAGTTGTCACCCATTCTCCCATTTACTGCCAGGATTCAACCAAATTACCACAATCTTGCACAATCCTGCTGTTTATACGAACCCCTGTAGAACAAACCTGGTTGTACCAGCAACATATTGCAGCTGCAATTCAGCTCAATAACTCGCTGTATCACCTCCATGCTCGAGCCAAAACTACCAAGCATCAAGCCATGTCTGTACCTAGCTCTTCCTTGTTTTACTAACTGTTAAAACTCAGCTCCAAACTCGACTGCACAACACTCCAAATTTCTGTTTCACGAACCCTAAATTCAGAGCCCTCAGCTCTCAAATTCTTCTCTGATTCCACTAGAATTTCAAATCCGAATTAAAACCACCTTCTTGAATCAGTAGCACCACCAGCAACTCAAATCTTGACAGCGCCAGATACAATTTCACATCAATCCCCAATGTACCAAGAACCCTAAATTTCAATCTTTAACTAAATCCAAATGGTTGATTCCCAATTCCTCAAATACACTGCATCAGCTTCATCTTCACCACCAACTGCAACAATTTGACTTCAATTTCCTCTCTGAATCGACCTCAATCACTAAAACCTAATTTTTCTTCTCTGTTTGAATCAACCAGATGACAACAGCTTAATCAACCTTCTTGTTTTGTACTCTCAGCCACCACAGACACACTATCATCCCTTAAATTGATCTTTCCTGTTTTCTCTCATAGCAGTGCCTCCATTCTTGTTTTCAGAGGACATGAGTTAATGAGATTTGAGTTGTCTGAAAAGCAACTCGACCTAATCAGGTCTGTCCGTACATATTGGAATATCTGCACCCATTAAAACAATACGGGCCACCAAATAGAGCTGGCAACCCCTTATCCTTGGCTTGGCTTGTCTCAGCTCCGATCCCTATAGCAGTTGCACATGAGAATTGACGTTTTTGTTCTTTCTTCAAATTGTTCCACCAACAACAGCCGTCTCTTACTTCTCAGATTCACTTCTTCTTTTCAATGTCTCTTCATCACTAAAGCAGTCGTACTTTCTGCATTTAAATTTGCATCACTAAAGCCGACATACTTTTCAGACAGATATGAAGAAAGAAAAGCAAATAATGAGAAATAATCCGCCTCCAACAGCAATTGCTCCTTTATGCCTTTTAAGTGACGTTTCTTCTTCTTTTGTTCCAAATGACTCCAAAGTACCTAAATACTCAAAAGCAAACATAAGATACATAATTTACAAGAAAACTTAGCAAAGAAAGCATAAACAATAGATAAATATCAAGGTGTTTTAGACACCTATCAGAAGCAATAACGGTTTATCATACTGGAAGACATACGGAAAGAGCCGGACGAACAGAGCTGACGAGATAGACAACGACAAACGGCACATGAATACATGGAACATGAAAATAACCGAATATGATGTAAAACATAACAAGCAGTTTCAAGACAGAGTTTACACGGAGTTGAATGCTCTGACATACATCATATTGAGAGACTTGGAAAAACAACAAGTTGTTAGCCATTCCGAAATTATTAAAATAAAAAACCAACTGAAAACTGATCTAATATACTAAACTATACTTATAATATTTTATTTTGAGTTTCTTATATAAATCAATTTAATGATATATTTATAGTGAACCCAACCTGTAACTCGGATTATATCGAAAAAATCCCACATAAAAACATACGGGATTACTCTGGGCCAACGATGAGGTTTCAGATGCATCATGAAACAGATCTGGTCACATGCAAAAAGATATGAGTTCGTTCCATTATCTTTCGTTAGTATCTTTTTATCCTATACTTTTTGTTGATGCAACACCAAAAAAATTATTACCCTAGAGAACGACTAACATTGTTTACATCTTCCAATATTGTATCCGCAATAAAACTTGGAGGATGATTAGTCCAGTTTTTCGAAACTTTAAAGATTCTTGCATGCCTTGCTAATTTATCTGTTGGCTTATTACAATTTCTCTTAATGAACTTGCAAGTCTAAGAAGGATGATTTTTAAATATACTGAGATGATACTAAGAATTGCATTCTAGTTTCCCAAGCTACAAGTTGATAGTTTCTATTGATCGCTTCCACAACTTGCTTTGCATCAAGTTTAAAACAGTAGATCGAATCCTAGCTCCTATATGCGCAAGTTAAAGCTTGTAGTAAACCTTAACATTCAACTTCCTCCCCATTCAGATTTCCATTTGTATGCTTGCATCTGGCTTGGATGAATTCACCTGCAAAATTACATAGAACAAGTCCATATCTAGATTGTAGAACCATTAATCTCTTTAAAAGAAGCATCAAGCAAACTGAATAGGTAGGAAATAGTGGTGGTATCCATCTAGTCTGAACTACATTAGGTGCTAAATACTGAGAGCTTGTAGTTATAGGGACCATAAAACTTCCTGTTGAAGCATTCCAATCATGAACCATATGTATAACCACATTTGGTTTGGCTTGATGTTATCAAAAGTACATCTGCAGCGAGCCTTCCAGATTTCCCAAACGATATCTACCATCTTAGTAATCCAGTCATCGTCTAGCTAATGCATCTCATCTTCAAGCCAACTTTGATCCAATCATGTATATTAACGTTAGGATTTTGCATACTTCTTCCAGCTCTTGGAACTAAGAACCATACATCTCTAGAAAAGGCACAATCACACAGGATATGCTTAGTTGTTTCAATCTCTTGCTCACACACTGAGCAAAGATCTCCAAAATATCCTAAAACTCTTGCCATACACTCATTAGAAGGAACTATGTAAAAAACACACTTCCAAATGAGATATTTGAGAAGCATCTGTATTAACATTGTTGTCCCCTTTGATCTCCACTAGCTTTTTGTAAGCAGATCTGACACAATCTTGAACATATGTGCTTCAGTTACCTATACAAATTTCTGATATTTTTGTTTTCATTGATCACTCCTATCGAATATATTCCATTTGAACTTGAAAAATCAAGTCTAGGTATGTATTATAGTGTACTGATCTTCAAAGATTTTCTAATATTGTTGAATAAAAATAGTTTGAATTTGGAAGAACAAACTTGACCAAGTTACTATGCCATAGACACTGCAAGCTCCCTCAAAAAGCATATGACATAAAGTAACCTTGGCTTGTTGGATATGACGACAAAGTTCCATACACGACCGAACAATTAGAAAATATCACTCAAAACCAATCGATAATTCCAGACTTTGGGAGGACTTTCCTAAACTCTTTAATCCTTCTCTATTCCAATTATACGTTAAGGTCAAAATTACTAATTAAGGAATTTTAATTTAATTTAATTTGATTTTATAAGAATTAACTTAAGCGTCTAAAAATTCTTTAATCCCTTCTCTCTTCTGGCTCTGTGTTAAGATCATCTAAATGTAGACACCAACATGAACATAATTTTCCAAAATTCTTTAATTCTTTTTCTCTTCCAACTGTGCGTTGAGTTTAAAATTACTTGCATCAAATTAATATCAAAGAGACAAGAAAGTTCAAATATTTAATCCATGTTCAGGACATTATTACATCATCTCCAAACAAATACCAACAAAGATGAAAAATAGAAAAAAACATGAAAATAAAAAAGTAAGTTATTATTTGGGTCCTAAGTTTGTCCATCTTAGTATTTGTGTCGTTGACCAGTTAGTCAATCTAAGTCAATTATTAATTTAGGTCAAACAGTTAAGTTCAGTTAGTTAACTATTTACAATGTTCACCACTCGTTAAATATTGTAAGCGGTCGAGATTCTCTGAGCTTCATAATAACTAGCCAATTACATGATAAACAGAGAACACACTATTTGGTGTTACGATCAAATTGATAAGAAAATCATGAAATTTAAGTAATTACAAATTTGAGTTAATCAATTATCATAAATTCCAGCATCACCACCCATGGGAATGATTAGAGGGAGGCATAGAATATGGAAATTACTACTTCGAGCATCATCACGACCAACAAAACCACTTACACGATCACCACCACTTTGGGCATGATACAAGAGGACTGTAAAAATTGTTACTCCGACCACCGCGATTAGTGCTAACCACCACCGCCGTGAGTATGATGATAAGGAAGACAACAGAGTTTGGTACTGCGATCACGACCATTAGAAGACAACTAGGTTTTTATTTGGGTTCATAAGGAGGGATTCTTCTGTCCATCGCGAGGATCTGATTCTCCTCTTACGTATCCATAGGTTAAAAAGTTAGGGTTTTTCTTTGTGACATTCTAAGTCCTTCGATCGAGATCGTTGAATTCAAATTTTGGACGGAGTTAGGAAGCGGCAAACTTGTTAATAATAAAACTAACGGAAGTTAACAGCTTGACTATATACTTAGCTGACTAACGAGTCAACGACCCAAATCCTAAATTGGACAAATTTAGGACCCAAATCCTCTACTATAAACACTAATTTACTCGAAAAAAAGTACTCCTTTCATCTCTAAAAAATAGGCAGGTTTGTGTGAAAATTACACAAACCTGTCTAGTTTTTAGAGACGGAGGGAGTAATTACGTAATTCTACTAACGACTAGAGATACTTTAGTCAGTTTCACAGAGTTATATGGACTAGTTCCTAATTAGCGGGTTAAGTACGATTTTCACTTTCCTCGGATCTGTTTTTGCTCTCCCTCTAACAAAAATCAATGTTTTTGAGGATAAAGTTAAACATCCATAGCGGTTCCCAGTGACCGAGCTAGAACCTACAGGCTACATTACAGATGGGCTAGACTACTACCATTGTAAAGCCCATTGTTGTTTTGATTGTTAAAAACCACCAAACTTCTTGTTGCACTACTAGCTGGGGGTTGGGGGAACATTTGGTATCCATCTAGCATTTTCGGTAGGTATACCATGTGTTAGCCTATCTTAACGTCACCTTTCTTTTAGTCCTAGTTTTTTTACACAAAAGGAATATAAGAGTGAGAGCAAAAATATACCATCACACCAACTCCGTAAATTTGCCATAATATAAATACATTGTTGTGTTTTTGAACATACATCCCAGCAACATACAAAGAGTGAAAGAAAATCTTTTACATACAATGATGAATACTACACTGGACTCGCTAGCCCCATGCAAATGGATCTCGTATATTCTTCCGGCTGCTAACTGCTGAGAACCACCATATATAACCTCGTCTTGCTTTGTGTAACTTCTCCCGGACTATATATTCTTATTATTCCCACACTTTATTACTGCAGGTAGGATTGTGAGGATATGGTCGATGATCGATTTCATGTAGCGTTTTTCTATTGAAATACCAGTCTCCCACCGCTTCTGCAATTGTCTGTTAGAAAGTTCAACAAGGTTAGAAACATTGCGTCGATGCCGTCATTGATTCCTCCAATGAAACAATCTGCAAAGTTAACTGCCCAAGTGTTTACCTTATTGTTGATCCTCGGAGAATGCAAATGCCATTTGTCGCTATCCGTCTGGCAATGAGCAAAGCATGAATCTATGAACATACCCATATTCTTTTGCTTTTTATATTTCCTTAGCTCTTTTAGCATAGAATGTCGATATCCTGTGAATGATAATACGTACAAATGGATGAATCAATATATCTGATTTTCGTTGTCTTCTTGTCACTTACTAAAACCATATATAAATAGATGATCAAGGGGTTATATATTACCATGTAATTTCTCTAGCTGACTTGGGTTACATACTGTAATGTTGTTTGCACAACTCACCCAGTCATCGTTTAGCGTAGGTGGATGCAAAATGTTTCCTATCTGAATACAATCAAACCGAAAACATGAGACGCGTTTTGCAAATTAAAGTTTGCAAATGAATGATATATTACGATTTCTTTACCTGCCACCAATCATAGGTAGGATTTACGAGGAAAAGTGGCGTCTTTATGTACTTGACGAAACTTTGAGGAAATAAACACTGGGACTGGAATATAGTAATTCAAAAGACATAATAAGGTCCGCATGTTAGGCAATAAAACATTTTTTACTTAAGTATATATCTAGTAAAGAGGCAACGCACCAGGCTTCCCGGAAATGCTTTTAGTTCCGAGAGACAATCTTTGTTCAAATTAGCCTCCACACCCTGCGTAAGAGGATGACGTCAATCACACAAAAATATTGAATATGTAACAGAAAACTTGCAATAATACGAATAGGCGTTGAGATAAAAGCAAACCTGGAGTTTTACCACCTCATGAAAGAAAGATCGCATGGTGAGGCCACCAAACATATCTTTCCTATAGTGGCAGAAACGCACAAACAACATAAGTTAAAATGAAGAAATGAAAAACATGCAAGATCAAACATAATTGTGTTGCATGCATGCATACTCATCCATGAAAAACCCAGCATCCGAGAGACATTTCACTTTGACTTCGTCAGGAAAAAATTCTGCAAAACTATCGCATTTTATAAGAGTTGACAATCCACCCGCAGAGCAACCTGTAAGAAAAGCCTGCATCATCTCCATCGTTAAAATCTGTGCCAAAAATTTCTACCAAAATAAAATTACATGTGTTAAACAAACTGACCTGTTTAGCATTAGACATCCCTAAATCTAATAGTTCGTCCATAACTGCATCCCATATAAGCTTCCCTCTGAAGAAGAGTTTGCTTCTTTTTGTATTCTAGGAAAGAAAACATAAACAAAGCTCAAGGTATTAGTATCTTCCGCTATACGTGAATATCAACTTGGATATATAGTGCGCACAATGAATAAGATTCGTTTAAACCACCTGATTTTCGCTGCTGGGAGTCCCAGAAAACGACGCACCGTCACAGTAGTGTACCTTCACTCTATTCCAGTTATAGAACTCTACAGAGGATAAAACGTGTTAATGTCTAAGTGTTGGTGTTGAGTGATACTATGCAACATGAAACGCGGAATGGATGGCAAGTGTGTAACAAATGTGTTACCAGGATTTTGTGACTTGTTGCTACTCAAAATGCCGCTAAAAGTAATTTTTTCAGCCATGAACTTGGATGATCCAAACCCGTACGGACTCAGTGTCCGGTTATAACATGACTCTATTGAATTGCACCAGCCACCACCCTTCAAAAGAAAAGAAAAACAAGCCGTCATGAATGTGCAAACACCACGGATAACAAATTGCTCTAACTAATATAGCTAAGCTTGAAAATCAAACGGTGGACAGAACTATTTCTTATGTATACCTCAATGTGAATAAGCCAATTATCAGAACCAGAACCGAAACCCTTGCTGAAGTAATACCCAGGTTCGCTTCCATCATTACAAACTGTCTCCCGAACATCCAAATATCAAAAAGAAATAAAGATAAATATAAAAATAATACTTATATAACTTCAACTTTCAAATTATAAACAAAAAATAAAGCTGGAAAAAGAAAGCAGTTGATAATTGGCATTACCCGCGCCTATTTCCTTAGCATTTTGCAGAAAAATCCTACGAGGATCATCGCCTGATGGGTTTGAGGTTGACACAGCTGAATATTAGAAACACATAAAAATCGTTAAATTAGTTTATAAATTATTTTGCGATAAAAATTTACTAATGCGAAAATAAGAACTGGAAAGAAAGAAAAAAAGTTGATGATTGGCATTACCGGCGCCTATTTCCGTAGCATTATGCAGAATAATAAAATCAACTGACGGGTATGAGGTTGCATTGGTGGTATTTGTTGTATAAATGAATACAATCAATACAACCAAAACTCTGATACCATTGCTTACATAATCCTTTGTCCGCCGATTTGGGACACAACCTCGACTTCTCTCTGCACTTCCGTGCGTTTGTAATTTTTCCATTACAAGGGATTAAGGGAGAAGAAATTTAAAACATAAAATTTGGTACTATTATTTTTAAGTACCAAATCCTTTGTTTTTAAAAAAGTTGAGCATGAAACTTAGAATTTATATGGGAGAAAATATAACAGACAAACAACTAGCACAAAAAAACAAATTAAAGAATGCTATTTTTGATGAATTTAACCGATTGTTTAATTAACAACTTGTACAAGGTGTACCTAAACAGAATTATGATGATGCTGTAATCCTTAAATAGCAGCCAACCGGAGGTGAATCCATTTTTCTACTTGGCATGTTTATCTGATTATTGGTTGAATGGTTAATAGATGTTTCCGATTCCTGGCGTCAGTATAGTACAATGGTAAAATCATTCGGTGATGATATCAATGACCTGAGTTCGAAAAAAAAAAAACGATCCCGTAAGCATTTCGTGCTTAGAATTTCGTCTTCCCTTATTTGCCAAATGAAATAACCAAGGATGTTGAGATGTCACGTTAGAAGAGCGTATTTGCCACAATAGCAGCCACATTAGAGAATATGCATGAAACTGGACCCCCTAGAGGTCCCAAGCCAGTGGCGGAACCAGGGGTAAGCTACACCTACACTTTTCAAGGGTGAACCCCAGCTTGGGCATATAACGCAGTAGTCTGCAACAAAAAAATAGGTGAAAAAGCACCAATCAAAAATAAAAAAGGCAAAAAATTACGGGCAATAATTTATAGGCTCCAAAATTTCTATTTTAATAGATTGAATCCTTAGATGATCATATATATGGTTCAGACGAAGATTGTACCAAAAGCCGTTAAGGTTGGCGAAATTTGCACAGAAGAAGACATTCAAAAATTTCTGTGAAACACTCCTAACAATTGAAAATGCAATAGAAGTAATAAAGTTTCATGCACCAGCCACTATCCAAGTTTTCAGACTCATCAAAATTTGCCCCTATATTTAATTTCTGATCGAACTCTTTCACTTTACAAACAATCTTCAGCATCTAAAAAAACAACTGACATTGACATCAGTGAAAGCTCCCCAAAAGTTTTATGTTCTTTGATCATTAAAATTACGCGACTCCCTTTGCAGTTGAATCAACACTGCACGAAAAACACAAGCTGATTAGGATCATACCAAGTTTATATGCATCAATAAAGGTTAATGTGACAACTGCAAAGTAATGCCAACTCATCTGATAACTTGATATGTAGAGGTATATGATGGTACCACAAAAATGAAATCTGAAGTTGGTTCCTCAACATCGATGCAGCACCTGGCGTTGCTCTTGTTTCCCTGACTGAGACACATAGTCTTTATAGTTTTCTACAATGTTCTTGTATTTATGAATGGAAGTCTTAGCCAAGCCTTCAGCATCTTTTGACCACTTGAACACACCTCCATCCGTACATTGGTTTGAATTCTCTTTCAACCCATGAGAATCCTTGTTATAGTACTTCACTTTGGCCACAGCAGTGTCTCTCAGTTTAGTATAGGCACACAGTAAACTGGCATTGTATTTACACGGAGCAACTCGGGCAGTCAGGAAATACGATGACAACTCATCATTTTGCTATAACAAAACATTGATAGAAAAAATTCAATCTTGTCAAACATTAACAACTTGAGAAAAATATTTTGCAATTGACATATAACATTTGAGAAACTGATAAACTTACTGTAAAGACTACTGCCAACTTTTTTGCAGGGAAGGAGATGGCACTGCCCTTTGTGGTGATGAAGAAGCTCCCATAGCTTCATTTGATTGACATTGTCGTCATTCTTGTTGCAGAAATACCCTGTGCCAATGATGAAATTGGTTTTGTTGATAAACAAAAGCAACTTCAGAAGTAAGATTATCCAATTGCTGTGAAAGGGGTCTTCACAGTCCTGTCAACCCATGAACATGATCATATTTTCTAGCCCTTGCCACCATTATCATGGTCTTAGCCACCAAATGCTGTTCTGCGCCAGCCGATTTCATTAAGTTTGAGAAGGTATCTGATGGTATAGAGAAAGCACTCGTCCTCTATTCCTTGCCAAGTCCTTGGCTGTTGCCCATATCAGATCCTCAGCCATATTCCCAAGGCAACAATGGAAAAGCTGTCTTCTCTCGGTAAATCTGGTCGTTTGATGTCTTCCACCCATGTATGCAAATCAAAAATTTGTTAGTATGCATTCAATGTTTTATATCTAAAGTTCACATGTTCCAGAGTTTGGTCTAATCTACAGAGGATTCTAAGGCTGACACATCAAAAGCAAAAGCTCCAAGGAAATCAAAATTCGCATTAAGCACAATTAAAAGCAAACGAAGTAAGCTTATTAAATTGATTGGTTCTGCATCGGTTTATTCACACTAGTAAGATACACTTAATAGAATACAATTTCCCCCAATTGAGCACCCAATCTGAAAAGCTAACATTTACCTTTAATTTATCGTATTGCCAGCAGCTGCTGCCCATGACAGGACTAGGATTTCACTGTCAGTTTTGAAAGATCAGACAGTTTCTCTGTTTCCAAAGAGTCCACACCACTGCTGCCGGAATTATGTTCTATATGACCTGTGAACTGTGAACTCTGAACAGGGAATTATGTTCTCTGTTGTAACATTGTAATTCCAACGGACCACATAAAAACAACTAAATCTAGTAAAATTTGAGAAGGCCAACTTCTAGTAGAAATTTAATTAAGAAGTGATTTATGCGTGAGAGAGATGAAATGTGACCCAAAATGCTGCCGCAAAGATAGGACTGCGGCCACTAGTCCTGCTGATGAAAAAACTCAACCAAAATTCATCTAACCCGTTTTTGCAAAATTTATCTTCTTTGGCGATGAAATTGGATTTGTCGATTAACCAAATCAAGTTCAGAACTAAGATAATCCAGTTGCTTTAAAAGGATCACAGCAAAAACTCCTAGCCCATTAACAGGATCAGACACTCTAGCATTAGCTTCAATTATCATAGTCTTAGCCGCTAAATGTTGTTGAGACTTGGCTGCTGATTTGAATAGCTTGATGAAATTACTTGCACCAAAAACTCTACATACATTCAGAGTCGTCTGACTCAACAGAGTGAAATCACCTATTTTGAGTCAGATCTGACTCAACAGACTCAAAAATATGTGAGGCAGTGGTTTGGTCCCATGCGTTGGGAGTATTTTGTTACCTGACTCAAATGGGTCTGAGTCAGAGGTTAGGTATGAGTCATAAGTCGAGTCAGATCTGACTCAAAATAGAAAACAAATTGTATGACTCTGCGCGAGTCAGGGCTTGACTCAGTCCCAGCCGCCGAGTTGCTGCAGACAAACAAGGTGTAACTTTGTGAAATTACTTGTATCAAAAACCTTTTGAACAATCTGAACTGGAAATTGTCCACCTTAATCTGAAGGAAAATATGGACCAAGGGCATTCCGGTGGGCTTTTTTTCCTATTTCTCCTCATTTTTACTCCATTTTTTGGTCCGAGTTCTAAAACAAAAAAGCCCACCATTTTTAAGGGGACTTCTTTATATTTATTCGATAGATGTGGTTATAGGGTATCCTAGTGGTTAGAAAATATCTATATGCCGTTCAAAAAGTCTATATGAACCGATATAAAAACCACACACAAAACCACTAGACACAATGCATGGCCCGTGCACAACTCCCGGAGAGAGGGGCCCACTGGGACCCATAAATTAAAAAAAAAAATCAGTGAGAGCTTTTGGTGATGCGGTTTTAGTGTGGTTTGGTTCTGCGGACTGTGCAGAACCACTGTATGCCCTTTTATAATCGGTAATTTAGTATTGGTTTAATCAACCGATTATCACAATGTTTTTCTCTTTTTTGCTTTGTTTTAAGAAAATTAAATTTGAGGCTACTATCACAATCGGTGGATAATGAACATCACAAAACTACCGATTGTGAAAGTAAAAAAAAAAAAAAAAAAAGTTTCATTTGTTTTGAAAAAATTGAATTTGGGGATACTACCACAACCGGTAGATAGTGAACATCAAGAAACTACCGATTGTGAAAATAAATATATTTTTTTTCCAAGCAAACCCCAGAGGGCTATTTATTGATCAAAGAAAGGAAAAACAAAGAGCGGAGAGGGACAAAAGCCTGACCTCCAAAAGAAAAGAAAACCAAATTACTACTACCGAAAACTAAATAAATAAAGAAATGAAAAAACTAGTTTTGGGGCGACTATCACAATCGGAAAATACTGAGCATCACGAGATTATCAATTGTACAATCGGTTGATAATGAACATCACTAAACTACCGATTGTGAAAGTAAAGAAATCCAAATTTCACTACTTCTAAAAAAAAATAGAATTTGGGGCGACTATCAGAATCGGTAGATAATGAACATCACGAGACTAGATAACGCCCATCACAAGACTACCGATTGTGCTTCTTTATTTGAACACAAGGTATAATCAGTAGATAAAGTACTTTATTATTTGTCGATTTTGAGACGTTAAATACGCTGAATGCACTTAATCGTCTCTCTAATCGTTATTGGACCTCCACTATGGCATTCTTCATGATGTTTCTCACTTTTTTCTCCATATCCTTTTTTTTTCCTTCTGATTTTTAAATAAAACCTAGTTTTTTTTTTCATTTCTCTTGTTCTTCTTCTCTAAAATCTTAATTCCTTTGGGGTCGCCCCTAAAAATGATAGCAGACAAAAAGAAAAAGGTATCAAGACTACGATAATAAGAATGTAACAAATGAGAACACGCGTTTTGAAGAAAGTGGGGGTTTGCAGTTGATTTGTATCAAAAAAATTGGGGATCGAAAATTAACCATTACATGAATCATACAAAGATTAATATAACAAAAGCGGTTTTCAGTTTTCACTGAATAAAAAGATTTTGGTACTCAAAATGCTTGTTAAAACTTTTTTTTTTTTTTTTTTTGTGAGAATTCTTACCAGATATTGAGTCCATTATAGTTGCCCCAAACAGCAACAATATGTGAAGAAGAAAATTGGAGTGGGAAATTTTATACTTTCTTCGTAGTCTTGGTTGTGTGTGAAAAAGCGGGGGTACAACAACCACGCCCAATATTTCGTTCGGAAATTTGTATGGACTAACTCCAATATAATTCCAAGAGAATCAACTAGATAATCAGACTCAATCAAGGAAAGATATCCAAGAGTTATATCTCTTTCTCATAAAAATACTATATGTCTTCCAACTCCGAGAAAGGAATATCAGGATTCCCTTTTAAGTTCGAAATATATATATTGTTATAAACCAGTTCCACATAAATTGATCGTAATGTAAAGCATATAACCGTTCTTATGTTGCTTGATCTTGTTATATATGTGACTGAATAAATGCAAAATATTTTAGAATGGGATATGTTGTATACATGTGTTTTTATAGGAATATCTCGGTTAAACCTAGGTCACCAACGTTTATTTATTGTATGCCCTAATGTCTATCCTTGTAATTAAAAAGTTTTGATGCTTTTTATACACGTTATTAACAAATCTCGTATTTTTTTTTGCTATTATGTGCCTTTTATATTTCATAACATGTTATCACGTACGCAGCTCTATCAGAAAAACGGTATAATCTTTTTCACCCTAAAATAATTTAATTTTGATTATATAATGCTTTTTTTTTCATCATATGCTACGTACTAGTACAACCGTTGCCACGGTGGGAGGGCCGACCGAAAAAGAATCTGAAGATGGAGTTTGTCTGTGACTACTTTCGTCCCGTTTTAGAAAAAGTGATATTTTCGCTCAGTTTCAGGAAAAGTGATACTTTCACTCTGTTTCAGAAAAAGTGATACTTTCGCCCCGTTTCAAAAAAAAAATGATACTTTAAACCGCCGAAAAAAGTGATACTTTTGCCCTGTTTGAAAAAGTGATACTTTCTCCCCTGTTTGAAAAAGTGATACCTTCGCTACTTTAGCCCGTTTGAAAAAGTGACACTTTTCGCCAATTTCGAGAAAAAGTGATACTTTCGTCCAATTTCAGAAAAGTGAAACTTTCGCCCAGTTTCGAAAAAAGTGATACTTTCGCCCCGTTTCCGAAAAAGTGATACTTTCCCTCACTTTTTCTGAAACAGAACGAAAGTATCATTTTTCCGAAACAAATGAAAATATCACTTTTTTCGAAACGGAACGAAAGTATCACTTTTTCCAAAATGGAACGAAAGTATCACTTTTTCAAAACAAAACGTGAAAGTATCACTTTTTCGAAATGAGAATTAGCGAATCCATTAACCAAAATATGGTTGCATTTGCATGATGTGTTATGCATCATTTGTGGTGGTTTGCATAACGGCTATGCATTCAATTTTTGAGAATTGTGCCTAAAGTGAAAGTATCACTTTTCTTGAAACGGAAGAAGTACATCGTTTTATTTTTTTCAACGGAAAATTAGGTGATGCATAAACCAAAATATGGCTACATCCTTTGTGGTTTTTTTTTTTTTTTTTGATGCAACCTTTTGTGGTGGTTTGCATAATGGATATACATCTAATTTTCTAAAATTGTGCCTAAAGTGATAAATATCTCGAATTTTTCGTGAAAACTCTAAATTTGATATTGTTGTTTGTACTCATTGCGTAGATTTTTTATAACCTTTCCAACGAGATAAAATTTGTAAAATTCCATGGCACGAATTTTTAGATATGTTATATTGAAGTTTGGTTGCCAATTATACCCCTAAAAAATAGGATACATAAGATGTATAATACAATTTGACACTTATATCTATTTTTCCTCTATTTTTGGTTTATTTACGAAAATGTCTAATACCTATTACCCTTCATTTTTGGTTTATTTACGAAAATTTCTAATAAATACTGCCCATCTTCTTTGGTTTATTTACGAAAATGTCTAAAGGAAAAAAAGAAAAATATGATTTAGAGGGACTCTTTTGACATTTCATTGTTGATTGAAAATAGTTTGGGACACCAAATCCAATCTTTTTGTGTCAATTGATGACTTACAATTTACAAAAAAGTGGCCATATAAAGGTCCTCCCTTGCTTCGCTCGGTCGGCCCAATTAACACGGGGCCCAATTAACACAGAACAGACGAGAAATCGAAATAAAAAGAAGAGTAAAACAACTAGCTGAATAATTATTTGATATCTCGTCGTATTCTTGCGAGGAACTTATAAAGCAGACCAAGAGCTGCACCCGTTAGCCACAAGCCACAACAACTACATTTGAGCTTAGAACCCTTAGCCAACTGCATCTCCAAGTTCATAAGAGTCCCACCACCATAATACACTTGAGGAGTCCTGCAACCGCGAATATGATTATATAATTCTCTAGGAATTGATATAAGATGAAATTTAAGAAAACTAAACAAGAACATAAAAACTTACCACTCTGAGTAGTTTCGTTGAACATGTATCACTTTGGTCCAGTTACCTCATCCTTTTCTACTTCTTCTCCATTGGAAAAACGTAAGATGGATCCAGAACCCTGAGCCTGCGCGCCCAAACAGAAACATGAAAAATCAATTAGTAAAAGAGCCAAGGGAATTTTATTTAGCTCAGAAACAAGATTTTGATGATTGCAAGAGAAAGATTTTTTTTTCCTATCGACATGGCAGAGATGAGCACCATGGTTAACATCATTCATGGTTAAATAAAGTGTTATATATATGTACTCATTTCAAGGTCGTGAGAAAGAAACCATGTACCTCGATACTTTAGAGGCCTGGAAAAAATGCTTAGATAAAAGCTGATTGTTATCAGGAATACTTGATCTACTAGCTTGTAGCCTGTAACTTGATCCTGCTCTTCAATGGATTTCATGAGTTCAATGGGAACCAACTCCTGCATCACAAAATTAACACATAGAGTACATAAATTCATGAATATCAAGGCTAACTTGGATCATCATTATTGGTTTAGGGACAACAAGCTACCAACCTCTTTAGATTCGAGTGTTGAGTTTAAATATGATTCAACTTCAACATTATAATCATCATTCAGGATATACCCATTCATCAAATCCTAATCATTATCATCCTCCGTGAGGCGGAACATCTGGTCTTCTGTATTTATTTGGACAATTGCAGCAACAATTTAGAAGTTAGAACCTACTATAGAAATTATCCATTTTACGTCCATGTGTATATATAAACAATGCTTCGTACCTTCTCTCAATGTGCTTTGATCTACAACAGCCAAACAGAACATCGCATATTGCGAATTCTTACATTCAACGAAACCACGTGGACCGATACGTAATCGTGGAAATTGAATCCTCAACGTCGCCTAACACAATAATAGCGAGTTTAAGTATTGACTAAAGCGAGAATCTGTAAGATAAAGATAGATATAGTATTAGTACAAAAAAGGGGTTGAATGACATACCATTTATGTGAACCTAGTGAAAACAGGAGAGAAATGATTTTCCTCCATTTGAATTGCCATCTTCATGCAGGTCTTCTACATCCTTAAATTCTGACGACTCAATAGAACTATGGAGAGAATAGTATTCAGGCGGCTAAAGTCTGCTAGAGGCCTTCCCTTTACAGTCACCATGAGAATGGAACCTGTGTAATCATAAGTTCAGTTATACAAACCTCTAACGAGAAATCTAAGAATCAAAGAAAATTAAATTAACACCGAACAGACGAGAATTTGAAAGGAAAAAAAGGAAAAGAAGAACTAGCTTAAGAATTTTTTGACCTCTAAGGCTAAATACAAACTCAGAGAGAAATCACAGAATATCCCTCTCGGAGTAGACAGAATCTGAGCCTAAGATATCTAAAACACGATCTGCATCGGAACATATTTCCTAGTAAACTGAACAGATGAGCAAACAGATAAGATAAAAAAGGAAATGGATTACTGATTACTAGCTAAAGGACTTGTATCGATATACTTGACTTTTTAGCAAATAATAAAGATAATCCACAACCAGAAAGTGTACGACTATACTAATTGTTAACTGCACAAACAAGAAACTACAAATGTACCTGTAAACTTCTCTTGTTCGATCCATGTCTTCAACATCAAGCTCTTCGTACAGAGCATAATTGATCCTACACAACAACAGTTTCGAAAGCCAGTATTAAAACCATAACCAATTAAAAAGGATGAGTTCGGCGACATATCTATAAAAAAAGTTTGAAAAACATACCACAAGTATATATACCACTGCCGATGCATCGCTTCTCAAATAGGAGGAACATTAGCAATAGCTCTCTCATAAATTTCCCTAATCCTATTCTTCCTCCCCGCATTTTCTTCCAGACGAATATAATAAAACCAAGAATCATAATTATATGGATTCTTCTTAACCTCTTCTTCATACTGAAACCTCCTCTTCCCCATAATAGCATCCTCATCCCTTCCCTATCACCATCTTTGCTTCTCAAACGCTACAAACTTCCTATACAAATTCTCTGCACGTCCTTTCGGTATATGATCTAGTGCAAACTTATATATATACGAGCATGTTCGGTTTCTTTACATTTCTCTTCAAACTCAAAGAACGCTACAAACAACCTGTTTACTCTCTTCATCATCAACTAATTTGTCAACAACAGTTATATAAACATTCCTAGCCCTATATACTTCACCATTCTTCATCTCAAATTTCACAAACCTAATGTAAGCACTAACTCTAGGATGACATTCAGCAAACCTCGCAAATATATTCCTAGCTCTATCAATCTCATTATAACGAAGCTCAAACTTAATATAAGACAACTAACCTTGTTGATCAGGCATCCAATTCATCCATCTCTCCAGATACTTGCAAGTATCTCCTCCATATGTATACCACAACTGATCAATCCTCGACAACCACGATACTGCACAGTCACATACATTCCGAGCATGATTGATAAACTTGTTCTTCATCTCCACTTCAGCATACTTCAACCACAGTGTATGATTCCTGTAATAAAAAAATTAACAGAACCCATCACAAATCGAATCATCAACTCGTCTTTGTGAATTCAATTTCATCAAAACCCTAACTTATTCTCTTCCAACCCCTATCCTCGATTTGATTCATCTTCTCTGCATCAATTTCTTGCATCACCGAGTGAAGAACGAGTCTTCTTATTCAACCTCAGCAGATCTGTAACTCCTTCTTGATTGTGATGAGAGCAGAAACATCGATGTGGAAGTAACTCAATTATTTCACCCAATTTCGAATTTAGGGTTACAGGACAGATGATAATTGGATATTCAATCAAATCAAAGCCATATACTCTAAATACGAAATTGAGTACAGAATATTTGAAATCTATCTACATTGATGAAGATGAAGAAAGAAGTAATTTTGATGGAGAAGAAAGGATTGAGAAGAAATGAGATTGAAATCGTACCTTCAAAACCCAAAACACGAACACCCAAAATCCCCTTTTCGATTATTCTCAAATCCCAACTGGAATTGACCAACTCAATGGTTCATAACCAACACCTTTCCTTCTATGTGCTAGAATCGGAAATTTAGATTAGGATTCATGATTTTGAAACCCTAACTTCTTTGATTCTTCATTTTCAACACAAATCTTTCTTCTTATCGGTTTGAAGAAGAAAGAAGAAGGGAAAAAGAAAAGGAAAAAAAAAAAAAAAGAGGTTGCCGAGAATCGAACCTGCAACGTTCAGGTCATTTTAACCAGGATTTTACTAAACTACCCCTCAACAATTACTACATTGCCAACCTCCGTGTCCTTTTTTCTGCACACGAATTTTACGTGATTACCCATCGTTTTTTGTTATATTTACGCCAATTTTAGTGAGAAATAGAAGCATGGAGGGGCTCTTTAGTCCTTTCATTGTTGATTGAAAATGGTTTGGGACACCAAAATCCAATCTTTTTGTGTCAATTGATGACTTACAATTTACAAAAAAGTGGCCATATAAAGGTCCTCCCTCGCTTCGCTCGGTCGGCCCAACTAGTTATATAAAAAAAATGATTTGAATTCGTAATAATCAAATCAAATATTTGTCTTCAATTTTTGTTCGGTCCATATCTATACTGCTCCAGTCTATATCTATCGCATGATTAACAACAGAAAAGAAAAAACAAAAAAAGAAAAGAAAAAGAACAACATGTTTCTTTTCACAACATAGCTTTGACGTATTCTTGGGATATTTTTCTTTTGTTGTTTCTTATCCATATGATATTAATGAGTTAGCAATAAGAGATATATACCCTTATTTCTAACAAACATTGATCAATTTTTGGAACTCATGAAAGTTCTAACCCATAACCTATACTTTAACTAATAATTTGAAAGTCTAGTAAGGTATTGAAAAGAATTATATTATTTAATTAATGTTTTTTTGATTTAATGTATTTTCATTATAATTATAATATGTTTTCACAGGTCTTAATATATACAACTAGACAGTCTGTTCGACCTTTTTACAAGTATGCCTATCAAGATAAACAACTTATCCATTCCAGAAATTAAGTATATGCAAGAGGTAATACAAAGATCATAACAAAAATGAAGAGTTTTCAAGTCTTTAATCTTCAAAGTAAGCGTTGCAAACAGCTTGATTCCACTATTGATCAGCATACATAGAACGGAGTCTGTTAACCTCGATTGATCAACAGTTCTATCAATAGATCTAGAGTCACTTAGATCTGTTATACTCATTAATCCTCTAACAAACTTGAGTATTCTTATCCCAGGCTTGTTTGCTGATGTCCACCATGAGATGCAAGCCTTACAGGGCTTACTTGATTTAGATCCCCAAAATCTCGTCCCTATTTCTGAAGAAGAACAAGATTATGATGGATCTTTGATTAACTTGAGAAATATCCTTGTTATGCATTCAATTTCAGTTTTACAACAAGAACCTTTCAACATGGAAGTTGTTTACAAATTGGTAAAAAAAAAGAATCACTACCTACGACCATGCAGCTTACATTAAAATCACAGGTTGTTTACTAAATCTGAATCTCTAATCTAGAATTTTTATAAACCCTAAGTTATTTGACTAACTTTTTTTTGTTTTTTTTTTTTATGTTTCAGGTCAGTATGTTCAATTCTTCATAGGAAGAATAAGAGGAGTTCACAATGAAAATGCTAAGCTCCAATGTGCACTTCACGTGCCATGGGAAGCCCACGAGGGATTCCTGGTACGCGTGGTTATGGACGACTTTCGTGCACCTCAGACCCGACAACAAATGATGCTTGAATTTCCTGTCGGGGAAGAAGTCAGATTCTGGCTTATTAAGGATTGGTGAGAGATTCAACATCTTCATGGAGCTGATTCGGCTACCACTGAGGGAACGACATATGTACCACTGAGCCAGTTCAACATAATCACAATTTTTTTTTTTTTTTTTAATTTTTTTTTTTTTTTTTTTTTTTTTTTTTGAATATATGGTAGTAAGCGCATGGGATAGGATTACAAAAACTTCTATAATGTAACCCTTATGCTTATGTGTTTTGGAGAACCCTATTTATAATTATGATTTTCATCAAAAAGAACATGCCTCAAAATATGCATTTTTCTAGAAAGAGGATTGTAACATTTATAACCTTTGTGTAAAGGGATATAACCAACAAAAATGCACTTGATTGATTTCGGAGAGAGCTTGTCAAGCCTAAAATGTCCAAGAAAAGGATAACAAATGGCACCAAAAACTTAAAAATTTGAATAATCAGGCAATTCATGAAATAGAACTTGATATGGAGATTGAAAATTAAAAATTGAAGTGGGAGTCTTGTTTATAAGAAAAGTGGCACATAAAAAAGTGTCAAACCAATACTCTCTTTTGGACAAGAAGTTGAATAATAGGGTGTAACCCATCTTAGTAATGTTCCCATGTTTTCGTTCAGCTAGTCCATTTTGCTGAGGGGATTACCCATCAAGCAATTCATGAAGAGTTGAATGGACCTTTTACAAGTTCGAAGCTCCATCGGTTTGAAAAGAGATTATTTTGGTGGAGAATAAATTTTCGGTGAGAGATTTAAAGTTTTGACAACAGGGACGGAGGATCAAATTTAAGCAACATGGGATAAATCCAATGAAAACGACTGAAATCATCGACAAACACAATCCGGTATGGCTACGATAAGAACGAGGCGCATAGATTATGAGGCATCTCTTATCTAGCTGACACGTTATTCTCAATAACCACCTTTCAACAAAAGCATGTTGAGCATACGATTATCCAACTTTTGTGAAAGGGTCTCACCTATTTTTGTCATGGATAAGCGAAAATGAGGATTACAAGATATAGACTCCGACAATCGCCTATTGGCGAGAGATCCTAGTTTAGAATGTCAAATAAACAACTAGGGGGATAGTAGCTATTCGTACAAGGTTGCATTAGTTTTGTTGACTAATTCAAATCTTTGATTAGCTTGCTTAGGTACATAACAAACAATAAAAGCCTTAAACAGATCATTGGTTAAGCTATTGCTCCAAAGGTTGTTGGTGCGGTAGTCTTCCCATTGTGATTTAGCATGCCAACCCAGCTGGTTCCTTTCGCTATTTAGTTCTTTGATGATATTGCTACAACTGGATTCCATAACGGTGCCTTGTTTGCCTATAGATCTTCTCCAAAGGGTCTCACCTGCCAACCCATGAACAAGATCAGATTTTGTAGCCCTTGCATCCATTATCATGGTCTCGGCCGCTAAACCCTGTTCCGAGCTAGCATATCTCATGAGCTTTGTGAAATTACTTTCACCAAAAACTTTTTGAACAATCTGGAAATCTTTATCCCCTTTAGGCCAAGCAATATGGTGCAGGGCATCCCTTCCCTATCCCTCGTTTGTAGGGAAGGGAAATCACACGGATACTTAGTTTCCATATTTATTTAGTTTTTTTCCAAATTTTATTTCTACGGGTTAAGATAAATATTTATTATGGGTAAAAAAAATTGGAGAGAAAAAAATGGAGATATAATTGGAAATAAAGAGTTTTAGTCTTGCTGGAGTGCAGCAATTTTCAGCCTTAACCTGGCACTAGTTATTACAGTTTCCACCCCGAGTCCTAGGAGTTAACTATTGCAACAATTTCAGCGCTGATTCTGACACTATTCTAGCCTGGAGCAGCCTCGATTCTGGTGCAGTTGTTTCTCTTAGATTTCACAATTCTGTTGCAGTTGTAAACTTTCCACGGTTTACAAATGAGCTGGTGTTGTTCTGCCAGGTAGTCCTTAGCTTTGATTCAGTGATGCTATCACATTTCTTGAGCTTCCTTCTAAATTAACTTCTCCACATCCTGATTGGGAAACCCCCTTTATGTAAGAGCCAGAATGACATCTTGCTAGACATACTTCCCTCCGCTAATCTATACCTGCATATAGCTGTATCAAGTTAGACGGAAATCGTGTTTCTCTGAGCAGACATAACGATAGATATCACCAATCTTTTCTTTTTATGTTGGAATCTAGATTGACCATTGCCTTTGGCCACCTATGGGCGTTCTCATTGATACACATCTACTAAGAATGCCACAAGGAATTCCCAGTGATAAATTCAGCTTGCACAAAGGATGAAAATCATAATTACATAGCATGGATCTCGCAAAAAATCAACAAAAAAAAGTACCATTCACAAATCAGCCTATTTGACATCTGAGAAAATTCAGCTACTTTAACTATTTAGCAACCTGCAACCTGCATGAAGTGAACTTCTTGTGAGCCCTCATACAAATAAAGGGACTCTTATTAGGAAGGAACTTTTCTGATAACTAACAAATTCAGTTTGTGAACCAGCTAAGGTATATGATTTAGAAGTCCGGACAGTCAAAGGTCAGTCATTTCCTAGTTTCTGATTATTGGTCGACTGATCCGTCTACGAAAACCCATCAGTAAAATTAGGTCCACATTAGTGCTTATGTACCATTAGGTCCATTACATTAGTGCTTATGTACCATTAAATACTGACTATGTAGCATGTAGTGTACTTATACTGACATGAATAGGGATAAAACTAGAAGAAAAAATACACCAAATTACTCATGATTCAATATACCAAACTAGTGTTCTAATTACCATTAAACTCGAACATTTTACTCACGCTTTCCCTGAAATTAACTACAATAAAAAAATGACATCAAGGAGTTTCACTGTGAATGATACTAACCTTTGTTTTGAATAGGAAACCATAATGGCATTCTTAGGATTCCCCACGTTTACTAGAATTCCTCCACCACGTTCCTATCTGATTTCATTGAAAAGCCATTAGTTCTTTGATCTGGCCAAGAAATCCGCAAAATTTGAGCAGGAGACAAAATAAACATAAACAATATGAGCAGGAAACAAAAGAAAGATAAACAATACAGAAAAATGTAGATGGTTGACTCTCACCTCACTCTAGTCAACACATCTATTAGCCAACCATCATGTTAATTCAAAAAACAAAAGAAACATAGTCAGTTGAGAAGCCAATCAATGAACAGTTGATTTTGACCTAATATGATAGTTCAGTTTTGCATGTGGCAGAGGAGGTTTGTTGCGCATGAAAACTTCACTCAAACAATATCTGGTTTGGGTTTGTATCTCCTCATCAGTCTCCAACTCAAACTATCCATAAGGGTTCACGATTTCGAGCTCATACGAACAAAAGTTCAAAAATCATTATATAGGTGCAGAACCACAGATGCAGAGCTGGTGTACCTATTAGGAAGTACTCAAATAGACCTATGTTTAGCTGTTTCTGTAACAATGTTGCAAGAAAGAGTTCCTTAAATCATTGTCATAAAAACATTCATCTTCTATCATTATAACATGATGACATTCAGAGAATTTGTAACCAAAAAGAAACAGTATTACTGTTGGCAACATAGAAGGGCGGGCAATCAATGAAGACAAAAAAATATTCAACTAACAAACTCCAACCAAATCAGTAATTCAAAGTACTAAAGGTCATCTTGGCGCTCATGTATTAAAGTCACCTAATATTTGGAATCCTAACAGAAAATCAAAAAAATAAACAGAACCATAAAAGATTAGTACTTACTTAGTGAGAGGAGAAATCATAGTGCGATGCAAAGATTAATGAGGGTTCCGTCCTCTTAGTTCGATAGCCGCCATGCGGGCTTTCATGTAGCTCATAATATTGCTTTCAACCCATGCAAGCATCCGCATCCTTAATTATCCTTTTCACCTGAACATTATTTGGTTCATCTTGAAGTTTAGCCTTCTAGATGAGATGTTAATGGGGTTAATGGTGTTTTCCCTTTTGGACACACCTCGACTAACATAACCGGTAGCAGGAGTTACGGGAGCACCACCTATTGTTACTTTTTGAGATGCTATTATGAAAACAAATGGGAACTCCGTGTGCGTCTTCAACATAAGAGTTCAAAGTTTCTCCTCCGGCAATCAAATTTCCATCGTTTCAACCCTGTAATCTCAACCAAAAGCAGACCATGGACATCAAAATCAGATCCAAGTAAGAAACCAGGTAGACCCACCGACTTCTTCTTTATATCCTCGAGACCGCACTTTTAGGTAAAAGCACAAATTATAAATGAGTCGGTTGGAGTCAGTGGTATCGGTTGATCTCATAGCAACACGGTGAGAGCCCACAAGTACTGCAATTTCAAGTACAACAAGTCAAAATCGAAACTGGTTCGCCTCAATCGCTAAATTTCATTGGTGACTAAGTATTTAGTGATCCCGAACTCAATTCTCCACCATATTCCACCGCCACTTCGTCGATCAATGAATATAAAATAGCAACAACGAGAACACTTAACAAGACATGATCAACATAACATTTAACAATATGTTAAACAACATAACCGACACTGAGACGATAATAGACACCATTTGAAACCATGTATATGCTGACATTACAAAATGTTATTTACTCTTAGCTAAACGTAGTTAATCGAATTCTTCCTAGCTACCTAGCTAATCAAGTAATGGTTCCACACAACTAAGGAACAAAAACGATCAATATTATCTCAAAACAGACCATTTTACCGGTTTGCGGGTGCACTTCCATTTTGTAATCCCCGAAATGGGAAGTCATAAATCTCATTGTTTAAAGGTAAGTAGTAATTCATCTGAATTTTACAGGATACAAAGGAGTTATTCATGAAATTGAACTTACAACCAAAGCAATCAAACATGTAAAGTAAAACGTGAGGGATTCTATAAGATGCTAGTGTCCTTAACTTTCTTTTGATTTTATCAACACACACAATACTTTAGGTGCATTGATCCAAGATCCACAATGCACCAACACCATCAACCAGTTATTACTTATTGCCTCGTCAGCTTACAAATTTCAACCTATTTTGGTTACTTGAGATCAAACACATCAACCCTCTATAAAAGTAAATCAGTGTTTTATGTGTGCCCACTGCTCATGCTTAAGCTAAGACAAATAGACAACAAAAGTCACCTTGTCGATTACACAATGATGAGAGCAAAGACCGGTATGTACAAATAGGCTAGCTTGTTCTAAAATTGGTATGTACTGAGGAACTCAAGACACATACAAAACTTATGAGAGCAATACGCCAAGTATGGAAAAAAAAAGATCAAGTTACAAAGACATTGGTGATGGATATAGATGGGTCTATCTAGAACATATGAGAGTGGTACCCCAATAAGAATGACATTAATGGATGCTCCTAAATCTACAAAAGAACGTTCAAATCTGATTTTACCAATAGTACATGGTATGGTGAAACTACCTGGATCTTTCAACTTAGGTGGGAGTTTCTTTTAAAGATATGCCGAAGCATTCCCCCCCACACTCATTACCTCATTACCGGTCAACTTGTGCTTATTAGTGCAAAATTCCTTCAAGAACTTTGCATAGCGAGGAACCTGCCTTATCGCCTCAATGAGTGGAATGTTCACTTCAATCTTCTTAAAGATCTCCCAAATCTCTTAGTATAATATCTTCTTGTTCGACTTTGCAAACCTGCTAAGAAAAGGCGGAGGAGTAGCATAAGTAGAAACACGAGTTTTAGAGTTAGAATTTGTTACCGGGTCAGCCTTTTTAGGGGCTGTTTCACCTTCTTCTTTCTCCAAATCAGGTTCATGGGATACCGGTGATGTTACCGGCTTCTCTACTTGCTTCCCACTTCGTAGCTCAATAGCATGAGCATTCTTTCTATGATTCAGCGGTTTTGAAGGAAGTTTTCCAGATGCTTGTGCTTCCAATTTGCTCACAGTAGTAGCTAGTTGACCCATTTGTGTTCGCATGTCCTTCATGTCCATCTCTGCCTTTTGTTTATCTTGCGCCATTGTGCTGAGAATGTTTTGCTTATCTTGCGCCATTGTGTTTATAATAAGATTCAACTTGTCATCTATACTTGTGCCTTGAGGTTCTTGATGTGGCTTTTGCAAGAATTGATATCCACCTTGTTGATTGAAAGGCGGATTGGAAACTGCAGCTTGCTTGTTGGCGTAGCTGAAATTGGGATGATCTCGCCAACCCGGGTTGTATGTGCTAGAGTATGGATCATATCTTGGCCTTTGCTGATTTTGGTACATGACACTTGCTTGCTCAACATCTTCGGTGTATGATGATGGTATGACGGCAGCTGCTATTTCTTGCATCATTTTCTCCATATTACCCATTCTATGTTCCAAATGTGAAGAATCACCAACTTCATTCACTTTCATTACCATTGGTTCACCTCGAGTGTAGAATTGTTGAGTGTTCGCAGCCATATTCTCCAACAAACTTGTAGCTTCTGCAATGGTCTTGTTGGTAAGTGCACCACCACTTGCGGCATCGATCAAATTTCTATCATTAGAAAGCAACCCCTCATAGAAATATTGAATCACAAGTTGATCGCTGATTTGGTGGTGTGGACAGCTAGATAAAAGCTTCCTGTAGTGCTCCCAATACTCATAGATAGTCTCTCCCGATACTTGTCTAATACCACAAATCTCTTGCGAATCACAAATGCTTTTGATCTTGGGAAAATACTTCTCAAAGAACAACTTCTTCATTCCATTCCATGTGGTTATACTTCTAGAGGGTAAGCAAAAGAACCACTCTCCCGCAACATCTATCGTGGAGAAACCAAAAGTTTGTCATCATAGCCATATCGACATCTGCAGGTTGCTTGCTTCAAACTAGTCACAACATGATGAAATTGTTGTAAGTGACGATTAGGATCCTCTCCCGCTAAAACTCTGAATTTGGGCAGCAAGTGAATCAATTGCGGCTTCAACTCAATGGTTCCATTCAGATGAATACATAAAGGATGTTGGTCAATATTTGGAGAAGTTAGCTCCTTGAGTGTTCTTGGAGCAGGTGATCGACCTCCCATTGTGTTATCTTCCTCTTTGTCCGAATCCGAGAATTCGTTAGGTGAAGAACTATGAGGAAGTGGAGTGTTCACCGCTCGAATGAAGTCTTTAAGTAAAGTGCCCGAACGAAGACGTATACCAATTGGACTTGGTCTGCCCTCTCCACGCATTCACCAAAGAAATAGTACCTGAAAATAAGATTCTAAGAGATTGAGTAAGTAAACTGATATTGAAAATAAAATCAAAAGTAACAACTAAGAATAAAAAAATAACAACTAAACTTGCCACTGCCTCCCCGGCAGCGGCGCCAATTTTGACGAGGTGTCAAACTCGCAAATAATATTTTCTACTTCTCTTTACACTAGCTAGTAATATAATGAAAGCAGATTCGTCCCAAGGGAGGTATGAAGTAATAGTTGTTATGCAAATACTCTTAGCAAAGATGATTTTGTGATTCAAAAATTCTGAAAATTATAAATTGTATTCAAATATGAGATGAGGTTGATTAAGGATTCATTCTCGGCCACGGAATATAAACCAAAGTGACATATAACTACGTTCTTCGCATTATCTCGTTACTAACAACCCTAGGATAATTAGTACGCTCAACTATCCCGTTATTATCTCCTAAACTCACCGGATACGGAAGCGCTCGACTACCGGATTCTACTTGCCATGTTTCCTAGAAGTACGCTCTCTAGGTGTGACTTAAACAAATGCTCTAAGTTTTGTGAGATAAGGTTTCTCCTAGTGATGAATTCAAAAGCATGAATCACATACTAGTGTCAATTTCTACATATGGGTACTTAACAAAGTCCCATCATCAATACCCATATATTGCTACTTGTGTTTATATTTCTAGAGAATTACGGGTCGAAGAAAATCAAAACTAGCAGATAGGATTATGAATCAACTATTTAATTTCGAACTTAAATAATCAACAAATAATTCCATAAACATTATTAGCATGGTAGAAATCAAACAATAACGAAACTTGTGAGAAAAACGAGCTATTGTATATCAATTATAGGTTCATATTTCGGGCTTTGAAATCACCCTTAATCAAAAATAGTTTTAGTTACTCATAGTTTTGGAGTTCATCATCATAATAATAATTGAAATAAAGAAGATCAAAGATAAAAACGAAAGCAAATCCTAGCTGCAACTATGTTTCCAAAACTCCAAGTAGAATACGTGATATCTCAAAGTTGTAGAAGACTTCCCTTTTGTATCAATCCTTGTTTCCAAAACTAGGTCAACCCTCCAAAAGTCCAATAGATAGAAGTTCACCAAGCCCATCAACCACATGTAGAAAATAACCCAGTAAAAACCTTGCCAAAAAGTATTTGCCGAAAAAAACGGGTGGAGGTCTTAGGAAGTTGGTCGGGAAAGTCCACCGAAACATCTCGGGTGACTGGAAATTCACTTAGGTCAAAATAGTCAACCGGTCAGGTCAACCGAGTCATAACGAGTCGGATGTGAGTCGAAACGAGTTAGGTTGTTAACTTGTCTAAGTGGGCTGAGTTTCCAGGCCAGCCTATGCCATCTTGCAAAGGCCAAACCAATGCTGCTGCTCCACTTGCATAATCTAACCCATTTCCATTGCAGCTTCAATTACAACTCCATTTGGCTTCAGCATTACTCATGTCTTATGTAACTTCACATCTCATCCATTCTCTGTAGCTTTAACATTCCATAACCATCACTGCAAACTCTTGAGTCACAGCCAACCATTCCACATAAACATCAACAAAGCTGCATCAGTTCTTCTTAGCACCACCAATTTCAGATCCTCTTGACCTTGTTCTTCTCTGTAATATACAGATTAACCCATACATCCATACAACACGAACAGATTAGACATCCACCTGTAGTTCAGCTGAAACAACTCATCACAAGCCATTGTAACTACACCTCCAGTAGACTCATTCGATCTCAAATCTGTATGATTCCCAGCTAATCCTGCAATAGCTTAATCATTCATTCACGATAACAACATTGCCTTCATCACTAAAGAATAATGATGAAGTTACAATTTGCTTTCCTCTCCGCATCCCAGGTTAGCTGCATCATTCAATCATCACTGCACCTCAACCACCACCTGAACCTAGGCATTCACCTGTAATGTGTTCATTCAACACTGCATGTTCTGCCAGCATCAATCATTCCATCTTTAAGTCCATCTGCATATTCACAACAGACCCTTAGCACCACCAGTACCCTTCATACATAACCCATAAGTTCACGGCATCACGGATTCAGTTGTCACCCATTCTCCCATTTACTGCCAGGATTCAACCAAATTACCACAATCTTGCACAATCCTGCTGTTTATACGAACCCCTGTAGAACAAACCTGGTTGTACCAGCAACATATTGTACTGACCAATTCAGGCTCAATAACTGCGTATATCACCTCCATGCTCGAGCCAAAACTACCAAGCATCAAGCCATGTCTCGTACCTAGCTCTTCCTTGTCTTACTAACTGTTAAAACTCAGCTCCAAACTCGACTGCAAAACCCTCCAAATTTCTGTTTCACGAACCCTAAATTCAGAGCCCTCAGCTCTCAAATTCTTCTCTGATTCCACTAGAATTTCAAATCCGAATTAAAACCACCTTCTTGAATCAGTAGCACCACCAGCAACTCAAATCTGGACAGCGCCAGATACAATTTCACATCAATCCCCAATGTACCAAGAACCCTAAATTTCAATCTTTAACTAAATCCAAATGGTTGATTCCCAATTCCTCAAATACACTGCATCAGCTTCATCTTCACCACCAACTGCAACAATTTGACTTCAATTTCCTCTCTGAATCGACCTCAATCACTAAAACCTAATTTTTCTTCTCTGTTTGAATCAACCAGATGACAACAGCTTCATCAACCTTCTTGTTATGTACTCTACCACCACACGAGACACACTATCATCCCTTAAATTGATCTTTCTGTTTTCTCTCATAGCAAAGTGCCTCCATTCTTGTTTTCGAGAGGACATGAGTTAATGAGATTTGAGTTGTCTGAAAAGCAACTCGACCTAATCAGGTCTGTCCGTACATATTGGAATATCTGCACCCATTAAAACAATACGGGCCACCAAATAGAGCTGGCAAACCCTTATCCTTGGCTTGGCTTGTCTCAGCTCCGATACCTATAGCAGTTACACATGAGAATTGACGCTTTTGTTCTTTCTTCAAATTCTTCCACCAACAACAGCCGTCTCTTACTTCTCAGATTCACTTCTTTCTTCAATGTCTCTTCATCACTAAAGCGGTCATTACTTTTCAGACAGAAATTTGCATCACTAAAGCCGACATACTTTTGGACGAGATGAAGAAATAAAAGCAAACAATGAGAAATAATCCGCCTCCAACAGAAGTTGTTCCTTTATGCCTTTTAAGTGACGTTTCTTCTTCTTTTGTTCCAAATGACTCCAAAGTACCTAAATACTCAAAAGCAAACATAAGATACATAATTTACAAGAAAACTTAGCAAAGAAAGCATAAACAATAGATAAATATCAAGGTGTTTTAGACACCTATCGAAGCAATAACGGTTTATCATCTTTGGAAGACATACGGAAAGAGCGGATTTAACAAATGACGAGATAGACAACGAAAAACGGCACATGAATACAGGGAACATGAAAATAACCGAATATGATGTAAAACATAACAAGCAGTTTCAAGACAGAGTTTACACGGAGTTGAATGCTCTGACATACATCATATTGAGAGACTTGGAAAAACAACAAGTTGTTAGCCATTCCGAAATTATTAAAATAAAAAACCAACTGAAAACTGATCGGAATATACTAAACTATACTTATAATATTTTATTTTGAGTTTCTTATATAAATCAATTTAATGATATATTTATAGTGAACCCAACTCAGTAACTTTCGGATTATATCGAAAAATCCCACATAAAAACATACGGGATTACTCTGGGCCAATGAAGAGGTTTCAGATGCATCATGAAACAGATCTGGTCACATGCAAAAAGATATGAGTTCGTTCCATTATCTTTCGTTAGTATCTTTTATCCTATACTTTTTGTTGATGTAACACCAAAAAAATTATTACCCTAGAGAACGACTAACATTGTTTACATCTTCCAATATTGTATCCGCAATAAAACTTGGAGGATGATTAGTCCAGTTTTTCGAAACTTTAAAGATTCTTGCATGCCTTGCTAATTTATCTGTTGGCTTATTACAATTTCTCTTAATGAACTTGCAAGTCTAAGAAGGATGATTTTTAAATATACAGATGATACTAAGAATTGCATTCTAGTTTCCCCAAGCTACAAGTTGATAGTTTCTATTGATCGCTTCCACAACTTGCTTTGCATCAAGTTTAAAACAGGTAGACTGAATCCTAGCTCCTATATGCGCAAGTTAAAGCTTGTAGTAAACCTTAACATTCAACTTCCTCCCCATTCAGATTTCCATTTGTATGCTTGCATCTGGCTTGGATGAATTCACCTGCAAAATTACATAGAACAAGTCCATATCTAGATTGTAGAACCATTAATCTCTTTAAAAGAAGCATCAAGCAAACTGAATAGGTAGGAAATAGTGGTGGTATCCATCTAGTCTGAACTACATTAGGTGCTAAATACTGAGAGCTTGTAGTTATAGGGACCATAAAACTTCCTGTTGAAGCATTCAAATCATGAACCATATGTATAACCACATTTGGTTTGGCTTGATGTTATCAAAAGTACATCTGCAGCGAGCCTTCAGCATTTCCCAAACGATATCTACCATCTTAGTAATCCAGTCATCGTCTAGCTAATGCATCTCATCTTCAAGCCAACTTTGATCCAATCATGTATATTAATGTTAGGATTTTGCATACTTCTTCCAGCTCTTGGAACTAAGAACCATACATCTCTAGAAAAGGCACAATCACACAGGATATGCTTAGTTGTTTCAATCTCTTGCTCACACACTGAGCAAAGATCTCCAAAATATCCTAAAACTCTTTCCATACACTCATTAGAAGGAACTATGTCAAAAACACACTTCCAAATGAGATATTTGAGAAGCATCTGTATTAACATTGTTGTCCCCTTTGATCTCCACTAGCTTTTTGTAAGCAGATCTGACACAATCTTGAACATATGTGCTTCAGTTACCTATACAAATTCTCGATATTTTGTTTTCATTGATCACTCCTATCGAATATATTCCATTTGAACTTGAAAAATCAAGTCTAGGTATGTATTATAGTGTACTAATCTTCAAAGATTTTCTAATATTGTTGAATAAAAATAGTTTGAATTTGGAAGAACAAACTTGACCAAGTTACTATGCCATAGACACTGCAAGCTCCCTCAAAAGCATATGACATAAAGTAACCTTGGCTTGTTGGATATGACGACAAAGTTCCATACACGACTAGAACAATTAGAAAATATCACTCAAAACCAATCGATAATTCAGGACTTTGGGAGGACTTTCCTAAACTCTTTAATCCTTCTCTCTTCCAATTATACGTTAAGGTCAAAATTACTAATTAAGGAATTTTAATTTTATTTAATTTGATTTTATAAGAATTAACTTAAGCGTCTAAAAATTCTTTAATCCCTTCTCTCTTCTGGCTCTGTGTTAAGATCATCTAAATGTAGACACCAACATGAACATAATTTTCCAAAATTCTTTAATTCTTTTTCTCTTCCAACTGTGCGTTGAGTTTAAAATTACTTGCATCAAATTAATATCAAAGAGACAAGAAAGTTCAAATATTTAATCCATGTTCAGGACATTATTACATCATCTCCAAACAAATACCAACAAAGATGAAAAATAGAAAAAAAACATGAAAATAAAAAAGTAAATTATTATTTGGGTCCTAAGTTTGTCCATCTTAGTATTTGTGTCGTTGACCAGTTAGTCAATCTAAGTCAATTATTAATTTAGGTCAAACAGTTAAGTTCAGTTAGTTAACTATTTACAATGTTCACCACTCGTTAAATATTGTAAGCGGTCGAGATTCTCTGAGCTTCGTAATAACTAGCCAATTACATGATAAACAACAGAGAACACACTATTTGGTGTTACGATCAAATTGATAAGAAAATCATGAAATTTAAGTAATTACAAATTTGAGTTAATCAATTATCATAAATTCCAGCATCACCACCCATGGGAATGATTAGAGGGAGGCATAGAATATGGAAATTACTACTTCGAGCATCATCACGACCAACCACTTATACGATCACCACCACTTTGGGCATGATACAAGAGGACTGTAAAATTGTTACTCCGACCACCGCGATTAGTGCTAACCACCACCGCCGTGAGTATGATGATAAGGAAGACAAGGAGTTTGGTACTGCGATCACGACCATTAGAAGACAACTAGGTTTTTATTTGGGTTCATAAGGAGGGATTCTTCTGTCCATCGCGAGGATCTGATTCTCCTCTTACGTATCCATAGGTTAAAAAGTTAGGGTTTTCTTTGTGACATTCTAAGTCCTTCGATCGAGATCGTTGAATTCAAATTTTGGACGGAGTTAGGAAGCGGCAAACTTGTTAATAATAAAACTAACGGAAGTTAACAGCTTGACTATATACTTAGCTGACTAACGAAGTCAACGACCCAAATC